>JAVIAB010000156.1:24635918-25128418 GCA_032433765.1 Megaustenia siamemsis | reverse complement strand
TTTTTTTCGGGTTTTTAATTAAAAGAGAACATGTTTCAAGTACAATGTGGCCGCTATATGCTGCCTTTATTCACCAGTACATATACATAACCCTCAGCAAACCCACAAAAGTGGTATACGAACAGGAACGATAACTTTGGAAGTTTCATAAATGGGTCCCGATTTTGGCCGTACTATTCACGGTGGTCCCAAATCTTCAATAAAAGGACTTTTAATCTGATCAGTCTCAGAAATCAAATATTTGTAACACTAGGGAAAGTGTTCTGCCTTTTCTGTAAATTGACTGCGGGAACAGAGAATATAATCTCCAATTCATAATACGTCATTACAAATATACTTTGGCTTGTCAAATCATTGGACAGTTATCACCACTATTGTCCAACAAGGAAGTAACTCTGGAGGCAAAACGAGCACTATACAACATAATCTTCATCCCAACGTTGTGCTACAAATGCCAGACCTGGACCCTAGATGCAAGAACTATAAGAAAAATAACCTCTACTGAGATGAAATGTGTTACACGAATGACAGGAAACAGTCTGAGAGATAAAATCAGAAATGAAGAACTGAGAAAAAAGCTACGAATAACCCCCGCCATAGAATATATAAGGAAACAACATATAAAATGGTTTAGCCACGTGACAAGGCAGAAAGAACAAAACACAACACAACGAGCCTTCAGCAAACGTTGTAAGAACACCAGACCCAAGGGTCGACCACGAAAATTATGGATCGATGGAATATTAGAAGCACTAGGAAACATAACAGCAGCAGGGGCGAACAGAAAAGCAAAAGACCGCAAATTGTATCTCCCCTCGACGCTGAAAGGCATATGAGGAAGGAAAGAAGAAGAAGAAATATACTGTTTTAAACATTACTTTTATCAGTTATATTTTACACGTCAGTAATCTATATCGCCCTCTTTTGTAAAACTGTAAAGCTGTAATTATTGTTAGAGATTCATAATATACTCTCAACCACTTGCTCCTATGTTACCAACTTTACAGCAGCACCCCAATTATCTACTGCTCCCTATAACACTTTATATGTAACATCCAGCCCATCTGTCAGATCGGACATTCTATGAATTATTTAAAAAAAATAACATTCCTGACTCCCTTTGCTAAATACTGAATGCATTGTCAACCTGAACGATGCTCCGTGTTAATGGAGATAAATGTTGCGGTATAGCAATTTCTTTCTGGATAAAACGTTGAATAATTGCAATTTCGATTTGTCCATGTAAGACATTCTGTTAAAGAACAATAAATGCACACATTGCATATACCAACACGCACGCAAACGCATAGAAAAATAAAACACACACACACACACATATATATATATATATATATATATATATATATATATATATATATATATATATATATATATATATCTCTCTCTCTCTCTCTCTCTCTCTCTCTCTCTCTCTCTGCGTTCAGGACTCAATCAGAGAAAGGATTCCAGAATCTCACATGAAGTCAGCTGTCAGGCTAAGTGTGTTGATCGCCCCCACAGACAGAACATCACAATTAGAGTCTGTCAGATCTACTCTGACTGAACACCCGTTAATACGTTGCAGTGTGTTCTGCGCCAGTGGCCCAGTGCATCCGATTTCAGCCAGCATTTTATTCGGGTTTGCTTTCCCTAGCCTTTGATTGTCCCCAATCTTCCTGCAAGGCAGCAGATTGTCTTTTCTGTAGGGGGATTCTGCCCTTAGATGGTTGGCCCTCCCAGGTTTACGAGCACCATCTGCCCGAGTCACTAGAGGTGACTAACACAGACATGCACACACAAAGATGTGAGATGTGACTAACACAGACATGCACACACAAAGATATGAGATGTGACTAATACAGACATGCACACAGCGATATAAGGCATGACTAACACTGACACACATCAAGATATATGACACATGACTAGCATAAATATGAACATAAAGATATGAGATATAACTGACATTGACATGTACACACAAAGATATGACACATGCCTAACATAGACATGCACACAAAGATAAGAGATATGACTAACATAGATATGCACACACAAAGATATGAGATGGGACTAACATAGCCATGCACACACAAGGATATGAGATGTGACAAACACAGACATGCACACACAAAGATATGAGATATGACTAACATAAACATGCACACAAAGATATGAGATATCACTAACCCAGACATGCACACACAAAGATATGACATATGACTAACACTGGTACACACTAAGATATTAGATATGACTAAACACAGACACACATAAAGATATGAGACATGATTAACACGGACACACCGAGATATGAGATATGACTAACATGACACACACCAAGATATGAGCCATGGCCAGCACACACAAGCTAAGATATGAGCCATGGCTAGGACAGAAACACAGCAAGATATGAGCCATGGCTTCACTAAAAAACACCAAAAAATGAACCATGTTTAGTACAGAAACACATTAAAGTGCCCATATGCTTGGGCTTGTTGTAGTCGGCAGACTCTTCAGAACGTGGGAATCACAGGTTTCGTTAAACAGTTGTCCGGAGATTTGAGAGTACAGTCTGACCCATAGAACGTTCTCTTGCATGTACAGATTCCCGATCGACTGTTGACAGGTGTCGTTGAAACAGTTGTCCGGACATTTGAGAGTACATATGATGTCACATCCATCAGAACACATCTGTTCGCACTGTAGCCCAAAATTACCATCGGGGCAAGTGTCATTACAGGTATAGCCAAGATGTTTACATTGTAATCATTTTCCAGATTTTTCCTCAAATATATATAATTAAAGTACCCTATTCACGCCAAGTGGAGTATAGGGAATATGGTGTTAGTGACACTAAATTTTACAGACCTTCAGCACATGTTTTGGGGTAATATGGTCGGTATTACGCTCGTATCGCTTTACCTTCCCAGAAAAAAATCCGGTACCCATTAAGGTTCGGTGAACCCGGAAGTAGTCGGTTGGGATCGAACCCTACCTCTTGTCCTTTATAGTTCAGTTCACTAACCACCGAGCTATCGCGGCTCCCAAGGCAATAGCAGTGCTACATCAATAACCACCCAAAAGTGAGAGTGAAAATTATTTTGGGCTGGATGGTCATTTCCCGTGTGCAGGCGACCAGCGAATAAGTTGCATTTAACAACATCAGCTCTCATCTATAAATGCACCAATGATGATTAAAAATGTTGGCAACAACACATTACTTCCTATTAACGCCACTGGCTTAACGAGATTCCTTACTTGATAGAAAATCGCGTAACAGCAACGGCATTTCTGCCTTACGGAATGAATGGGGGGCAGTTGCAAGCAAGATAATGCAAAATGGGGAAAAAATGGGCAGAAAAACAGCGAAAGCAATGAGTTATATGTCATGTAGTTGATATATGATATGCATGATACTGGGAGCCGCGATAGCTCAGTGGTTAGTGAACTGGACTACAAAGGACAAGGGGTAGGGTTCAATCCCAACCGACGGCTTCCGGGTTCACCCAGCCTTAAATGGGTACCGGATTTTTTTCTGGGAAAGTAAAGCGGCACGGGCGTAATACCGACCACATTATCCCAAAAATCACGTGCTGAAGGTCTGTAAAAGTTATGGTCACTAATACCATATTCCCCATACGCCACTTGGCGTGACGGAGGTACTTTACTTTTTTTTTACTATGCATGATATTGTATACAAGTTTGTTAAGAACAATAATCAAACCGTTAACATATCTTCTACCTATCCTACCACGTACGTCTCTTTGCCTCATGTAATATGTGATGTTCCTATACTGTGTATTGATGAAAACTGTAAATAAACGTTTGTTATTAACCGTGCTTTATGTCCGTGCGGCTGGGCCATACATTTCATATTTTATTAATTTTTAGCATACTTCGTTCATTCATGCAAATATTTTGTCAGAAAATCATAAATGAATGTTTAAATGAAACAGATGTTCTTTGGTTATGGAAGGCCATGGTATCACTGCAAACGAATTAAAATCCATAATTGCTCAACCGCCCGTGCCAGTGGAATGATCACAAATTACTATTTCATTTCCAAAACAAAGAAAGGTAGCTGTAGTCCCCATCATAGCAGTCTCAGCACACTCCAAAAGACCTAAGGCGAAACCGCACAAGGCGAAACCGCACAGAAAGTGAACACAGCCTGTCATGTGTTTGGAAATACATGTGTTTTGGAAAAGGCAATTATAGGAAATGGTAAAGGTACAATAAAATGTCAGGTCGGGTAATTTTACCTGCTACTGTATGCAGTGAACAGTACAACCTGTGGTTGCCCTGCTGACTTGCAGGTAAGCTTGGGATAGTAAAAGGCTAAGGGAGGGTACCCCGAAGTAAAACAACCCCACTGCCTTGTAGGTGAGACTTTTTAGTCAAAGGCTAGCGGAGCCAACCGTAAACAAATCGACTGAAGGCAACAGAAAACCACCGTCGTAATTTCTTTGTACAATCATGAATAGCCACAACAGAAATAACGACAACAACGTTAAGGGGGATTCAAATGGAAAACCTTCGTTCGGTAGGGGACATCATGTGCTACAGGTGATACCCGATCGTCCTCAAGCTACTGTAAGCAAAATAAATAACTGTCGACATCGAAAGTTGTGGAAAGACACCTACACCAGCAGGCCCGGTACTTGATGATGATGATGATGATGAAGGGTACAATAAGAAAAATGAAAGTAGAAGAAATAGACTATGTACTTTGTTTTACAAAATATTTAGTTAAGTTAATATTATATTGTCCTTTCGAGCCGAAGACGGCACATAGGGCAGAACCACAATCTCAAAAACAGAAACCTTGCGTGCCAAAATGGCACATATTGCAAAGATCACTGCTTCTAAAATCTTTGGTTCTGTTTCCATAACAATGCTTTTTACAATGACAGCTTGTCAAGCCATCGATCAACCTCCTTAGTCGCCTCTTACAACATGCCTGGAAGGTCACAGTGTCAGTTAATATTATATACCTTAAAATATCATTGTTTTATGATTTTTAAAAATATATTTATAATTACATAAATGAATGGAACAAATATGCGAATTTATTACAGGGAACATATTACAGTTGCACATACGCATTTATGTTTATGTTTAGTCCCATATTTTGGAATATGCTGGTTTGTGTGTGCCATGATTTTAACTATTGCCTCGACATATGTTGCGTGACACGCGGATCCAACAAGAAATCTTTGTACATGTGTGTTAAGTTATGTTAGCCGCTAGAGGTGTTCTCTCCAATGATGCCTCACACGCTTCTTTTCAGTAGATAGTTAGTTTGCAATAAGCACGCAAACATAAGTCGTTCCATTCATTTAGAATTGCTATGTATTTGTATTGTTTTGTTCTACAAATTTAAATTAAAAAGTAAATTAAATTCAACGTTTTTTTAAACTAAAATAAAAGTTCCAACAGGAACAAGCTACACGATGATGGTGATGAGCATTATTCTTCTTCTTTCCTTTCCTTTATCATTTGCCTCTCAGCGTCAAGAGGAGATATAATTTGCTGTCTTTTACTCTTCTGTTGATCTTTGTTGCTGTTATGTTTCCTTGTGTTTCTAATATTCTATCAACCCATCTTTTCCGTGGTCGTCTTTGAGTCTCCTATTCTCGCAACATTTGTGTTGTGTTTTTGGTTTTTCTGACTTGTTACGTGGCCAAATTGTTTTATCTGTTGTTTCGCTATATGTTATATGGTGTGAATTATTCCTGGTTTTTTTTTCCTCAGTTCAATAATTAAATGATTGTTTTGTTAATTATCCATATTTTAAAAATTAGTTATATCTTTTACATGTTTGTTTGGTAACAAAAACAAAAACGTAACATGGTCTTGTACGGTAATATTTCATATGTTAACCCCTTCCCCCCTCTCCCCCCACTCACCACACAATATACCACATGACTACTTTAGCATATCTACTTGGTGTGAACTCTTCTCAAGGTTTCAGTAATCCAGCAATACAAACATATGTATTGTTTTATTCAAAATAAGTAGTAAAGATATACATATTGCAAAAGTAAGCTGTAAACATACACACATATTGAAATGTAAAATGCTAGTCTTATAAATGAAAACTATTGTACAATAACAGAATATTTACGAGTGTGTTAATAAGCAAATATTGACAATACTATTGTTATCCTGACATCAGTCATGTATATCATTTCTTGGCTATATATATTCATGAAATTCTCATTCAAATGTCGAACGAATGATAAATTACGATTTCTGATATTCTCATTAACCGCCTTTGGATGCAGTATATTGACAAATAAAAGCCTTCATCTCTTTTAAATCGTGCGCCGCGATTCAATTAATTCCGACTACAAATTATCAAAGAAATTAATTTTTAATCTGTCCTTATCTTCAAGAACAGTTATGTCTGTTGGTCACGTGATTGGGTATAAGGGAAACGTTGTTTAGAGCAGGAGGAAATGACTAACTATGATTTATAAAGACATGTTTTGTAGGGTGTTATTTTATTTTTACAATATTTTTATTTCTTTGAGTTACATGTGGAGCATAGGTCTTCAACAAACACTTTCAAAGCCGTTCTTTTTCTCTTCAATCTTTTTAAACCGTTCCACGTGGAGCATAGGTCTTCAACAAACACTTTCAAAGCCGTTCTTTTTTTTGTCAATCTTTTTAAATCGATCCATTTCTTCCCGTCCTCTTCATCTGTGTTTCCTCCTGTTTTCTCCAAGAATATCTAAGTCTTCCACGTTTCCTCCACTGGGGATTTTATAAAGTCAGGTAATACTCTCAGTTGGCTTCTGCGGTGTGTGTCCTATCCAGCGCCATCATCTTCATCGTATCGCTCTTTTCATATATTGAATTTTAAATAAATGATTCAACATATGGTTTCCGGTTCCGGTCAAAGATGAAGGATATGTTTTTCTTCATCTTGTTATGATCGGTTGATCAATGATTTAACAAACCGTCATCGTTAAACATCTCTTGTTATGATCGGTTGATCAATGGTTTAACAAACCGTCATCGTTAAACATCTCTTGTTATGATCGGTTGATCAATGGTTTAACAAACCGCCATCGTTAAACATCTCTTGTTATGATCGGTTGATCAATGGTTTAACAAATCGTCATCGTTAAACATCTCTTGTTATGGAAACAGAAATGTCGACTCTAAAACAGCAATGGCGAAGTTCAATCAGGATCGAGTAGTTTTTCCAACTTTCGACTCTAGAATATATTATCTACCCTTACTTATGCATGCGGGAGCTGGAAAACAACTGAAGAAATAGAAAATAAACTAGATACATTTGAAAACAAATGTTGAGGAAAACACTTTGTACACCATTGAATGAGTTAAAGACTAGTGCAGAAATAAGAGAAATGACAAATAATTGAAAGGAAATAATTTTAATCAAGAGAGGCAGGTAGTCGTATGTTGGACATGTGGAGAGACACAATGTAGGTCCTGTGTGAGGTGTGATAGCTGAACACGTCGCCCAGAACAGAGCCATGTGGCAAGACGCAATGTAGGTCCTGTGTGAGGTTTGATAGCTGAACACGTCGCCCAGAACAGAGCCATGTGGCAAGACACAATGTAGGTCCTGTGTGAGGTCTGATAGCTGAACAATTCGCCCAGAACAGAGCCATGTGGCGAGACACAATGTAGGTCCTGTGTAAGGTCTGACAGCTGAACAACTCGCCCAGAACAGAGCCGTGTGGCACAACACATTGTAGGTCCTGTGTAAGGTCTGACAGCTGAACAACTCGCCCAGAACAGAGCCGTGTGGCACAACACATTGTAGGTCCTGTGTAAGGTCTGACAGCTGAACAACTCGCCCAGAACAGAGCCGTGTGGCACAACACATTGTAGGTCCTGTGTAAGGTCTGACAGCTGAACAACTCGCCCAGAACAGAGCCGTGTGGCACAACACAATGTAGATCCTGTGTGAGGTGTGATAGCTGAACAACTTGCCCAGAACAGAGCCGTGTGGCGAGACACAATGTAGGTCCTGTGTGAGGTGTGATAGCTGAACAAGTCGCACAGAACAGAGCCATGTGGCGAGACACAATGTAGGTCCTGTGTGAGGTCTGATAGCTGAACAAGTCGCCCAGAACAGAGCCATGTGGCAAGACACAATGTAGGTCCTGTGTAAGGTCTGACAGCTGAACAACTCGCCCAGAACAGAGCCGTGTGGCGAGACACAATGTAGGTCCTGTGCAAGGTCTGATAACTGAACGATCGTCGAACACATGAGTCAAGGATTTCTCCCCTAAGTGCCGTCTTCGGCTCTAAAAGACAATAGATAGATATAAGTTCAACACATGCTGTGAAACATGGACTATCACCATCTCTATAGAACAAATACCATCGAATCCAAATGTTACAGAAGAATCCGTTGATCCATAGATGGAGAAAAATAAGCGGGGCAGTTTTACAAGAACTTGTAATTCCTGAATAAAAAAAGTAAAGTACCCCCGTCACGCCAAGTGGCGGCGTATAGGGAATATGGTGTTAGTGACCATACATTTTACAGACCTTCGGCACATGAATTTTGGGGTAATGGGGTTGGTACTAACGCCCGTGCCGCTTTACTTTCACAGAAAAAAATCCGGTACAAATTAAAGGCTGGGTGAACGTAACTCTTGAATGTTGGTTGTTATAGATGATGAAATCAAGGAAACGTCTTATAATGTTCCGGGGAAGATATTTATGGAAAGCTTATGGAGGATTACCAATCACCATCAAGGGAGTTCTTCTCGAGAATGCATGGTAATAGACCAAGAGGAAGACCCAGAAGAAGATAGATAGATGCAGTGACAGAGACATGTAACAACAAAGGAAAATCACTAATTCAGACAATTCGAGCAGCTCAAGAACGACAAATGATATAAACCACAACACCTTTTAGGTATCAATGAAAAGAGAAAAGAGAAGATGGATAGATGCAGTGATAGAGACATGTAACAACAAAGGAAAATCACTAATTGAGACAGTTCGAGCAGCTCAAGAACGACAAATGATATAAACCACAACACCTTTTAGGTATCAGTGAAAAGAGAAAAGAAAAAGAGGAAGATATGGAGGATATCACCGACGATCGGAGAATAGCTGGACATACAGCGCAGAACTGAAACAAAATATTCAAGGTGACTGTTATGGAAGCCAAGTTCCAACAGGAACAAGCTACACGATGATGGTGATGAGCATTATTCTTCTACTTTCCTTTCCTTTATCATTTGCCTCTCAGCGTCAAGGGGAGATATAATTTGCTGTTGTTTTACTCTTCTGTTGATCTTTGTTGCTGTTATGTTTCCTAGTGTTTCTAAAAGATATCAACCCATCTTTTCCGTGGTCGTCCTTGAGTCTCCTACTTTCGCAACATTTGTGTTGTGTTTTTGGTTTGTCTGTCTTGTTCATCATCATTATCGAGTGCCGTCTCTGCAACGAAGGTTACAACTATGGATCGCCATTCCACTCCTTGCTTTGATGGTGCAGGTTATCATAGATTGACTTGTCCATCTTTTGATTTTACTGCTCCATGTTAGTCTTTGTCTGCCTCTGCCTATTTTACCTTGTATTTTCCCTTCCAATATTACTTTTACTAGGCTGTTATGTTTTTAACATGCCCCAAAAATTTCATTAGTCTTGTCTGAATTGTATTTAGTACTTCTATTTTTATTTTTAGTTGTTTTAAAACTTCATCGTTTGTTTTCTTCTCTTTCCATCCAATTCTACCTATTCTTCTATAAATCCACATTTCAAAGGCTTCAATTTTCTGTTCTGTTTTCTTGTCTAATGCCTCATGCTTCTGCACCATACAGGAATATTGAGAATATGTAACATTTTGCTATTCTGTCTTGTTACGTGGCCAAATCGTTTTATCTGTTGTTTCGCTATATGTTATATGGTGTCCATTATTCCTGGTTTTTTTTTCTTACTTCAATAATTAAATTCTTGTTATGTTAATTATCCATATTTAAAAAAAATTATTTATATCTTCTATATGTTTGTTCGTTTGTTGCTATGATCATAGTCACTGCACACCGGACTAACCCATAGGTGATCGTATACCCCCCCCCCCCACCACTTTTTCCTCTTGAAAATCTCAAGAAAATCCAAGGAGAATCGTGCACGAACTCCGTAGTATGGCCTGGGGTTCCACGTCGCGGGTAGGTGTCAGCTGGCAATTGTGACCGGGCGACGGCCATATTTATGGCCTACTTTTTAAAATCTTTCACTATTAAAGAGTTCGTTAACGAGATCTTCTGCTTACTGACGTTATCGGAGAGTGCCAAGGCATCGATATCTATATAAGATGTTATAAGTCCATGTGGATCTGTTTGTAACACACTATTTTGAGCTAAAACATTTTTGGGAAATACAACGCGAATCTGTTTGTATCGAACCAATCTGTGATAGTTTCAAGCATTGCTTACCTCAATGTATATCTACTCATCATGTGGACAGGCACCCCAGACTGCTGAACACATACTTCAAGATTGCACTGTATATAGTAGACTGGGGAAAATCCATTGGCTCATAGATACAACACTACAGACAAAACTATATGGGCCACTGCAAGAATTACAAAAGATAGTAAAATTTATACAAGAAACGACATTGCAGATATAGACAATACTTCAGGCAAACAATAGATCGATAGATAGATAGATAGATAGATAGATAGATAGATAGATAGATAGATAGATAGATAGATAGATAGATAGATAGATAGATAGATAGATAGATAGATAGATAGATAGATAGATAGATAGATAGATAGATAGATAGATAGATAGATAGATAGAGATAGAAAGATGGATGGATGGATGGATGGATGGATGGATGGATGGATAGATAGATAGATAGATAGATAGATAGATAGATAGATAGATAGATAGATAGATAGATAGATAGATAGATAGATAGATAGATAGATAGATAGATAGATAGATAGATAGATAGATAGATAGATAGATAGAAAGATGGATGGATGGATGGATGGATGGATGGATGGATGGATGGATGGATGGATCGATAGATAGATAGATAGATAGATAGATAGATAGATAGATAGATAGATAGATAGATAGATAGATAGATAGATAGATAGATAGATAGATAGATAGATAGATAGATAGATAGATAGATAGATAGATAGATAGATAGATAGATAGATAGATAGATAGATAGATAGATAGATCTACTCATCATTATTAGCTGGAAGCTTCAGCCAGACTCGTTGAGTTTCTATGTATAGAAACACACTATTTTGACACACCTCTCCCAGGGTTGTCAACATATCCCAGATTGACTCACTTCGCAATGTTTATCTTAGTAGAAGGTATGTCTTTTCTGTTATCTGAATCAAAAAGTATATATTTTAAACGATATGTGTTCTAGGTTCAGCAAGTAGCAACAATTTGCAACTGGGTGTGAACAGTTGATTTGATCATAAATTGTTTTTTTTTTAAATTTCCAGCGTTCTCCCGTTACAGCTAAAGTGGATGGTCTACTTCGTCATCCACCATTAAAAGTGTTTTAAGTGAGTATAGATGCGTTGTTCTATGGCTTATTTTGGTCTTTCAGCCCAACACATCCGACTTCAGCATGACATTTTTTATTACTGGGTTGCCTTCCCTCTTTGATTCCCACTTACTTGGTCACACTAGTTAGTCCATTACTAGAGGCACCGCGAAGGGATGAAGTATGGGGACCCAGTCTGTCTAGCTTAGATGATCACTTGGTTGTATTACTACCATTAAAACAGCTCTTGTGGATTTGGGAAAGTATACTCCTTTTAGACAGTCATGGGTGAAAATTTGTACAGATGCTCTAGTGGTAAAGTTTCATCACATAAAACTTCATTTTAAAATTAGAATATCTACTGGGTTAATGTTTTGTTAATGATTGTCTTAATAGCAAAGACTGAACTACAAGAAATGATAAACATAATAGTTTTACATCAGTAATGGTAAACGTTAAAAGAAAGCAACAAAAAAAGGTATCAATCTAAATAGTAAGAAAACGGAAGTAATGGTCATATCGAAGAAACAATCATCACCATCATGCAGCATAAAAATAAACGGGACAAATCTGAAACAAGTGCAACGCGTCAAATACTTGGGCACTATAATAACATCAGATGGAAGATGCACCACAGAAATAAAAAGCAGAATAGCTCAGGCCAAAATATCATTTCAGAAAATGAAAAATATCTTATGCAACAAAAATATGTCAATAGAAATGAGAAATACAGTTCATCGGTGCTATATAGAACCAATTCTGACCTATGGAAGCGAATCATGGACAGTAGACAAACCTATGAAAAGACGATTAGAGGCCACAGATATGGTATTTCTCAGAAGAATGTTGAAAGTTCCCTGGGCAGCTAAAAAGACCAATGAGGAAATTCTCAAAAGGGCCAACACAAAAAGGGAGCTCCTAAAAACATCAGAAAGAAACAATCAACATTTTTCGGGCACATCATGAGAAAAGGAAAGTTGGAATACCTGGTTACAACTGGCAAAATACTAGGAACTAGAGATCGCGGACGACAAAGAGAGAAGATACTAGATAGCTTGGTGTAGTGGCATGGAAAACAGTCAACAACAGAATTTCTACAATGCACTGTGGATAAAAGTAGGGTTCGATCCCATCCGACGGCTTCCGGGGATCACCCAGCCTTAAATGGGACCCGGATTTTTTTCTAGGAAAGTAAAGCAGCACGGGCGTAATACCGACCACATTACCCCAAAAATCATGTGCTCAAGGTCTGGAAAATATATGGTCACTAACACTATCTTTCCCTAGGGGGCCACTTGGCGTGACGGAGGTACTTTACTTTTACTTTTTACTGTGGATAAAACATTATGAATGGACATGATCACCTACGTCAACCGGCATGGTGCATGATGATGATGAATCTCTTCTAGCACATGCTCAATATTATGTGAGCTTCCATGTTCAAACACAGCAGGAGGAGCAGAGTGTTTCATGCTCCGAAACTCTGCATAAAAAGAGTTTACTTTTGTTGAATTATTTCACTTTCATTAACACATTTCATACATGAAATTGAATACAATTAAAATATAGGCCGCATATATATATATATATATATATATATATATATATATATATATATATATATATAATTAAAATAGTAAATATACATTATTAGTATAAGATATTGTTTAGCAACTGTAAAACCACATATTAAATTTTCGCTTGTCACAAAATTGTATAAATAATAATTGATTTGTTAATATATGATTTAAGAAAGTAAGTTCAATAACGCTACATTTATTAGCTTAATCAGAATAATTTACAGGAAACTTTCTGTTATGTGCTCTAGTAGAATAACTGAAACAAAAAAGGGAAATTGTGAAACAAAAACAAATTATTGCTAATCTCCATTGTCTTTGAGTCTCATTAACTATGCCCTAGATCCTCTCTAACTAATCGTAGGCTCATATTAAGTAGGTTACATAAAGTTAACCTGGTTACATCAGGTAGGTTAAATAAGGTCGGTTACATAAGGTAGGTTAGATAAGGAAGGTTACATAAGGTAGGTTACATACGTAGTAGGTTAGACAGGTATGTTACATACGGTAGGTTAGACAGGTAGGTTACATAGGTAAGTTACATACGGTAAGTTACATAAAGTAGGTTACTAAAGGTAGGTTAGACAGGTAGGTTACATAGGTAGGTTACATAGGTAGGTTAGACAGGTAGGTTACATAAGGTAGGTTACATTGGTAGGTTATATAGGTAAGATAAACAGGTAGGTTACATAAGGTAGGTTACATAGGTAGGTTAGACATATGGGTTACTTAAGGTAGGATACATAGGTAGGTTAGACAGTTAGATTACATAAGGTAAGTTACATAATGTAGATTACACAGGTAGTTTACTTAAGGTAGGTTGCATTGGTAGATTAGACAGGTAGGATACATAAGGTAGGTTACATAGGTATTTTGCATAGGTAGGTTACATACATAAATAAACATGATAAGCAAAAAATGTGGACTAGATATGAATATCAAAAAGACTAAAATTATGATCATAAACAAAGAAAATACTGAAAACCCACAAATGGATATCAAAATTGAAGGAATAGACCTGGAGACAGTTCAGAGCTACAACTACCTTGGACATACTATAACTAGTGATGGAAAATGTACAAGTGAAATAAACAAAAGAATAGGTATGGCAAAAAGTAATTTTAATGTCATGAAGAACATACTAACATCAAAACAAATAACACCGGGGCTAAAACTAAGAATAGCAAAATGTTACATCATCTCAATATTCTTATATAGTGCAGAAACATGGACATTAGACAAGAAAACAGAACAGATAATTGAAGCCTTTGAAATGTGGATATATAGAAGAATAGGTAGAATTGGATGGAAGGAAAAGAAAACAAACGACGAAGTCTTAAAACAACTAAAAATGAAAAGAGAACTATTAAACAAAATTCAAACAAGACAAATGCGATTTTTGGGCCATGTTAAAAGACACAACAGCCTACCAAAAGTAATCCTGGAGGGGAAAATACAAGATAAAAGAGGCAGAGGCAGACCAAGACTAACATGGACGAGTAACATCAACAGATGGACAAATCAGCCTATGACAACCTGCACCATCAAAGCAAGAGAAAGAGTGAAATGGCGCTCCATTGTAGCCAACCTTCGTTGTGGAGACGGCACTCGATGATGATGATGGGATTACATAGGTAGATTACACAGATAGGTTAGATGGGAAGGTTACACAGATAGGTTAGATGGGAAGGTTACACAGATAGGTTAGATGGGAAGGTTACACAGATAGGTTAGATGGGAAGATTACACAAATAGGTTACATGGAAAGGTTACACAGATAGGTTACATAAGGTAGGTTACATAAGTAGGTTACACAGGTGTTTTAAATAGGTAGGTTATATATGAAGGTTACATAGGTAGGTTACATGGTTAAGTTTTATAAGTAGGTTACGTAAAGTAGGTTACATAGGTTGGTTATATAAAGTAGGTTATGTAAAGTAGGTTACATGGTTAAGTTATATAGGTAGGTTACGTAAAGTAGGTTACATAAGGTAGGTTACAAAGGATTGATTACATAAGGTAGTTTACATAGGTAGGTTACATAATGTAGGTTACATAGATAGGATACATAAGTAGGTTTCATAGGTAGGTTACGTAAGGTAAGGTTACATAGATAGGTTACATTGGTAGATTACATAGATAGGTTCAGTATCTATCTATTTATCCATCCATCCATCTATCCAACCACCCATCCATCCATCCATCCATCCATCCATCCATCCATCCATCCATCCATCCATCCATCTATCTATCTATCTATCTATCTATCTATCTATCTATCTATCTATCTATCTATCTATCTATCTATCTATCTATCTATCTATCTATCTATCTATCTATCTATCTATCTATCTATCTATCTATCTATCTATCTATCTATCTATCTATCTATCTATCTATCTATCTATCTATCTATCTATCTATCTATCTATCTATCTATCTATCTATCTATCTATCTATCTGTCTGTATGTCTGTCTGTCTCTCTGTCTGTCTGTTTTTGTCTGTCTGTCTGTCTGTCTATCTATCTATCTATCTATCTATCTATCTATCTATCCTTCTATTGACCTTTCGAGCCGTAGCGGGCCCTTAGGGTATAGACCCAGATACTCTTTCTCTTATCTAATTTTTTATTCTAGTAGTTTTCAATCCTTGTAAAGATCATTTATCAAATCTCGCCATTTGTCTCTGTTCTGTGCAGTCAACTCTATCTCATTGATGGATCCGATTCCTGCTGCTCTTGCCTCTCTCATCAATGTTCTTCTCAGTGTCTCTCTGGGTCGGACACTTTTCCTCTAACCTTTTGTTTCGTTCATGTGGGCTTGCTTTGTTATTCAATTATTATCTCCTCTCATCAGTCCAAAATATGACCATCGTCTTTTCTTTATTACTGAAGATGTTAGTGGTACATTGACGATTTCTCTAATGTTCTCGTTTGTTTTGAATTCGTTCCGCTCTATACCAAGTAGTGGGACTTACGTTTCAAAATGGTGGAACGTGTCACGTTCTCTCGATCGCTGTAGAAAATGCATCTGGGGTTTGATTAATTTCGGCTCTCTGATGCAATTTTCTGTGTTGAAATCAAAATGATGTTCTACTTAGCAAATCTGCCCGACGAAGTGGACAAATCTGCACCGGCGAGTACATACAGCAATGTTTCTTTTTGACAAGTCAAGTAATGTAACGGTGACCTTCACCGTCTAGTGTTGACATGCGGGCTACGTCACAGTGAGTGCTGTTCAATGGCCGATGTTGGAATTGTTTGAAGCAAGTTATTTACGTGCTGAAATGCATTAATGTGGACTGCTCCGTCAAGTCGACCGAAGATTTTCCTCTTTGGGGAATTTGCACCGTGTTTTGTTCGTTGTACGCTAACCGTAGGGTCTGTTGTTTGATGTGTGACGGGGATAATTCGACGACTACCTGTGTGTTTATATGTTCGGTTGCAGTCAAGAACGATGTCCTAACATCATCAAGCGCTATACATTTTTTGTTCTCAATATGACGATCATCATTTTCGGGAGGGCGTGAATTTCCGGTATATGGTGGATAGGCGGCAGGAATCATTGAAGCCTATGTCTGAAAAGTGTTCCTTGTTGCAGTTTCCTTATATTCCAAGTCCGGCATGTTGTAGGATCTACTGATTTAAGTGCTCTGTGCACACCGTGAGCTGTGTGTCTCATCCGTTTTGATTTCCAATTGTTTACGAAGAATTATGATATCGTATGACAGGGAACAGTTGGCTGTGTTCACTTTCTGCGCGGTTTCGCCTTATGTCTTTTGGCGTGTGCTGATACTGCTACGATGGGGACTACAGTTACCTTTCTTTGTTTAGGAGATGAGTTAGTAATACTGATGATTCCACTGGCACGGGCGATTGAGCGATTGAGCATTTTAATTCATTTGCAGTGATACCGGGTCTTTCCATAACCAATAGAACCAATGTAACCAAGTATTTTCCTTAGACATTTATTTTCGAATGCGTTCAACTTTGTTTCTATGTCTCTTGTTGTTTTCCAGATCTCACATGCTTACGTAAGGGTAGATAGTACTTTTGATTTGAATAGTCTAAGTTCTGTGTTTGTGATGATGAGTTTTGATTTCCACAACTTTTCAAGGCTTCTGAAAGACATTGTTGCCTTAGCTATTCTGATTCTAATGTGTTTACTTGTATTATCCCCTTCTCGATCAATGTGACTTCCAAGATAAAGGGATCGATCTCTTCCACTGTTTTGTTTTCCATGTATATTCTGTCATCTGTTGGAATTAAACTTTTCATGACTTTAGTCTTTTCATGATAGATCAGCCGAATTTCGCTGGCTAATGATGATAGCTCATTTCGGTTTTCCTGGATCGTTTTTATCTGACTACTGATAACAACTATGTTATCAGCAAAATGGAGGTCCTCCAAAAGGCCACCTTGTATCCATTCGATGTCTTTATTACCAGTGCAGCATTTCTTCATTATGAAGTCCATAACAATTCCAAATTACAAGGGTGATAAAATACATCCTTGTTTAACCCCAGTTTCTAATGCACAAATTTCACGCATCCTTCCTCTTTACGAACTGCACACATGTATCCATTATACATGTCTTTGATAATATTTATGATTTTTTTATGGTAAGCCATATTGCCTCAGAATTTTCCACAAAAAGTCTGTATGAATGTTGTCGAATGTTTTTTAAATAGTATAGTTTGCGTTAAATATCAACCTACGCGGAACTTTAACGTTCTTCTGTAATTATCTATTATGTTGTTCACTGTAAAGGGATACGAGCGTCGTTGTTATATATTTAAAGTGTATCTTCATATGTATCAAATTGTTTATGCATTTAAAATCCATAGACGATATGTTCCACAGAGGATATACGATTCTATAGTTTATAACTATTATTTACACAGACGCGAGTAATTGTTTTATTTATTATTTACGAAATAGATCACTTGCGAAGTAATTAACCAAAAATGTGTTAAATTTTATTCCAGAAATGAAAAAAAAATCGCATTTATTTATTTACAAGTATATTAACCAATAGGATTAACAAGCAGTTTTGTGAACGGATTTTTAAAATTGTATTCTCCCCTGAAGGCTTTCAATAAAGACAAGAAAACATTCTTCTGACACACCCGTGGGGGTGACTTTTATACTAAAAACGATATTTTTATTTTTAGAGAACATCAATTATTTCTCAGCATAAAGAGAGAATACCGAGAAAAGTGCTTTCAACAATATTCATTAAGCCATTACCAGAGACGCAAGATGTTGTAGTATGACATAACGCAACTCCCAAGTGCCTAAGATATAGAAACATAGCGATATAAAGATACTTTTCCCTTCAAAGTATTGCATTTGTAACTATAGTTACTTAATTATATAATGCGACGGTAAAATGTATAATTTCAAGAATATGAATATAGATGACTCGATAATGGATATAACTTATATGTCATAATAAGAACGAATCTGTTATAAAACTAAATATAAAAATAAATGTCTCCTCAGTTATAGTAAAATAACAGAAAAGTTGTAATGAATATGTTATACATAAAATGTTTATTTTATTAATCCATATATGTATTCTTCTATCCTTTACTGTCTGTATGTTTATTTTCTATCTGTTGGTTTACATATTTACTTTTTTTCTTTCTCAGCTTACTCAATCATCATCATGTGCCATACCGGTTGGCGTAGGTGATCATGTCCCTCCACAATCTTCAATCTACAGTGCATTGTATCAGTTCTGTTGTTGACTGTTTTCCATGCCATGACACCAAGCTATTCAGTATTTTCTCTCTTTGCCGTCCGCGATCTCTCTTTCCTTTTATTTTGCCAGTTGTAACCAAGTATTCAAACTTTCCTCTTCTCATGATGTGTCCGAAAAATGTTGATTGCTTCTTTCTGATGTTTTTTAAGAGCTCCCTTTTTGTTTTGGCCTCTTTGAGAACTTCTTCATTGGTCTTTTTAGCTGTCCAGGAAACTTTCAACGTTCTTCTGAGAAATCCCATCTCTGTGGCCTTTAATCGTCTTTTCATTTGTTTGTCTACTGTCCATGATTTTCCATAGGTCAGAATTGGTACTATATAGCACCGATGAACTCTCTTTCTCATTTTTATTGACACTTACTCAATACAATTCGAATTATATCTCACTTCGATGCTGAAGACGGAAGTCGCAATAGCTCAGTGTTTAGTAAACTAGACTACTAAGGACAAGGGGTAGGGTTCGATCCCAATCGACGGCTTTCGGGTTCACCCAGCTTTTAATGGGTACCGGATTTTTTTCTGGGAAAATAAAGCTCTATATATTAAAGTCATCATCACTGAGTGCCATCTCCGCAACGAAGGTTGGCTACCATGGAGCGCCATTCTGCTCTGTCTCTTGCTTTGATGGTGCAGATTTTCATAGGCTAGTTTGTCCATCTTTTGATGTTACTAGTCCATGTTAGTTTTGATCTGCCTCTGCCTCTTTTACCTTGTATTTTCCCCTCCAGGATTACTTTTAGTAGGCTGTTGTGTCTTTTAACATGGCTCAAAAATCGCATTTGTCTTGTTTGAATTGTGTTTAGTAGTTCTCTTTTCATTTTTAGTTGTTTTAAGACATCATTGTTTGTTTTCTTTTCCTTCCATTCAATTCTCTCTCTCTATTTCTCTCTCTCTCTCTCTCTCTCTCGCTCTCTCTGCGATCAAGACTCAGAGTAGGATTCCAGACTCTCTCATGAAGTCAGCTGTCTGTTTAAGCGAATCGATTGCCCCATATAGTTTTTCTTCCAGGGAGGTGGGCGTGGACTACATTGCTCTTCTCAAGTCTGTGTACTGGGGGCAATCCTGTAGAACATGTTTTGTAGTCATATTGTCCAGTGAAACAGTGGCTGGTTCTACCTATTTTGAATTTGGTGAACATGTGATTTCTCATTCTATTGTGGCCAGTGCGTAGGCGAAGTATGATGACTTGATCCCTCCTTGATAGTTGGTGGTATCCGTCCCTCTCGTTATGCTTTGGGTGTTCTTGTTTCCATTTTTCATGGAACTGACCTTTGAGGATGGATTTGGCTTCATTATAGCTGAGCGGATGGTTCTCTTGTGGTAATCTCCCTCCCTCTTTAGCTAATCTGTCTGCGCGTTCGTTCCCGTGTATATTACAGTGTGATGGTATCCACTGAATGACAACTCTCTGGAAGTTATTGCATAGTTAGTCCAGGTTTGTTCTCAAGTCATCTAGTTCATTGTTCTTGGGGCTTTTAGAGCTGATAGTACTGACAGTGCATCAATCAGAATCACCAATTTATTGTGCATGTTATTTTTGTGTTGAGTAGCCAGTGTTGCAGCATCTCTGATGGCCTCAGTTTCTGCTTTAAAGTTGTTTGAGAATTTTCCAGTAGCTATTGACTTGGTGATCTCGTCCTGATTATTCAGCATCAAGAACACACCTCTCCCTCCATTTCTGGTGGCATTTGTAGCAGAACCATCAGTGTATATGTGGAACCAAGAGTCCTGTGGGTAAATATCGTGTATGTGTTTTTTGCTACGTGTTTTCTCTCTGTGTCTGATTGGGTGCCTTTTTCATGATTCCCGTTATATTTTCCTTAAGTTCTAGTATTTTATGTTTTCCATGAGGAGACATATCAGATGGGCCCAAGGGTTTCGATATTGTCTGGGAAAGCATTGGGTCTCCAGTAGTTAGTTCATTGACAATTGCAGCGAAGTTGCTCGTTTTTAGTCGTACAATTCCGGAACCAGTTAAAATAATATATTCTGTTATAGTAAATATAAGTAATATATCCAATTCTACCAATTCTTCTATATATCCACATTTCAAAGGCTTTATTTCTCTGTTCTGTTTTCTTGTCTAATGTCCATGTTTCTGCACCATATAGGAATGTTGAGAATTTTGAAGTAATTCACTTATAATACAATTCAAACAAGACAAATGCGAGTTTTGGGGGATGATAAAAGACACAGCAGCCTACTAAAAATAATCTTAGAAGGGAAAATACAAGGTAAAAGGGGCAGAGGCAGACCAAGATTAACATGGACGAGTGACATAATATGATGGACAAGTCAACCTGTGACAACCTGCACCATAAAAGGAAGAGACAGCGGAATGGCGCTTCATGGTAGCTAACCTTCGATGCGGAGACGACACTTAATGATGATGCTGAAACCACATAAATTGTCATTGATAATAAGGTAGGTATATCATTCACAATATGGGAAATATGAGACATGATTTGGCCATATGGAAGTCTAATCCTGTCTTGAAAGAACCATAGTTGATGATTCAGTTCGGGAAAATGAAGAACGCTTGGACTCATTGTGGATAGATCCAGACATCACAGACTGTCAACATACACTGAACATGTAGCATTGCCAAACTACGAGATTGGTTTCGGCAACACATAATGTAATAATGACCTTCACCTAGCAAAACTGAAAGGTATATTTCCTGGAAAAAAAAGGAGAAGGCTGAGACTTAAAATAATGGATCAAAATATAAAGATCTTGTTTACAGGCTACACTCATTGATGAATGATAAAGGCTAAAGAGCGACAACAGAATGATACCTTTTTAGACAATGTTGTATTATAGGGAGGAAGGATGAATGGACGGTTTTTCCAGGCACAAGATTTCAAATCACAAACATTAATAGCAATTATCATTATGTGCCATATCGGCTAGGTTAGGCGATCAAGTTCTTTCACGATTCTTTATAGAGTATTTCTTTCCGGTGAACAATTCGGAGCTCTCTTTTTTATGTTGATTTATTCTTCACTGAGAATCTCCGGGTTGATTATTTTAGTTGTCCAGCATTCTCAAACTCTCAACATTCTTCTGACAAGTCCCATCTCTGTGGCCCCCAATCCTCTTGTCATATGTTTGTCTGCTGTCAGGGATGAAGTAACCATTCAGCAAAATAAGCACGTGTTGAGGGCATCAAACTGAAAATTAATGGAAATAAGACCAACATTATGAGAATTAATGCAGTTAGTAATAACCAAATAAAATTAGGAGAAATACCTCTACTAGACGTACAATCTTACATATATCTGGGCAGTAATACAGATAAAGAGGGAGGAACAGAAAATGATACCAAAATAAGGATATCAAAAGTATGAGGAGCTTTTGTTGCACTGGGAAACATATGGAAGTAAAAAAAAATTTAGGTTAAATAAAAAAAATAAAAATGTTCACCTCCAATGTTAAGTCAGTGTTATTATATAGCTGTGAAACATGGAGAACAACAAAATTGGCAATCATGACGATACAGACTTTCATTAAAGGATGCTTACATCCTTTAAGACAATAAAAGGATGGAAATGACAGGACAAAATCACTAACAGAATTATGGAAATGTACCAGTCAAATACCAGTGGATAACGAGGTACAATGAAGACGATGGCGCTGGATAAGACACACACTACGGAAGCCAACTGAGAGCATTACACAAAAGGCCATTTTTTGGAATCCCCAGGGAAAAGACAAAGAGGAAGACCAACAGATTCTTGGAGAAGACAGACAGAAGCAGAGATGAAGATGATGGGGAAGACATGGAATGATCTTAAAAGAATGGCAAGAAACAGAACGACTTGGATAGTGTTTGTTGAAGACCTATGCTCCACTGGGAGCTGAAAGGTAGAAGAGGGCATCATAGGGATGGATTAACCCACACTATTTTTGTTAGAAATTGTTCATAGCTATTTTACCGTACTCATTTAAGGTTGGGTGAACCAGGAAGCCGTCGGCTGGGATCGAACCCTACCTCTTGTCCTTTGTAGTTCAGTTCTCTAATCACTAAGCTATCGCGGCTCCCTTGTACTCCGATTGTTTGTCTATTTTTGAGAACTTTGTCATTGGTGCCACGTTCTGAGTAAGAGATGCCCAAAATCATACGAACACAGTTCATTCGGATAGTTTGACTTCTCTTCTGTAACGGTTCATGTTGCACAGCCGTATTGAGAAACTGTTGTTAGAAGGGAATATATTTCCCACTCGAATTTGTCGAATACATAATTTGTAGTGGAAAATGTACTATTTGAAACTAGAATTCTGTAAATTATAATCATTAATCATCATTACATGTCCTCACCAATCACCATTAAGGGCGTTCTTCTAGAGAATGCATGAAAAAAGATCAAGAGGAAGACCTAGAAGAAGATGGATAGAAGCAGTGATAGAGACGTGTAACAACAAAGGAAAGTCACTAATTCAGACAGTTCGAGCAGCTCAAGAACGACAAATGATGTAACCACGACGCCTTTTCGATACCAGTGAAAAAGAGAAAAGAAAGAGAATAATAATCGTCGTTAGGCCGCATGTCCTTTGCAGAAGGTTACATCTCTAGCCACATCTCCCATCTCTGTTGTCATGTTCAAGGCTTGTTTGATGTCTTGAAACCACAATCATCTTGGTCTGTCCCAGATGCGTCGACCAGGAACTAAGCCTTCCATTGTTGTTCTTACAAGCCCGTTGGGTCTTAAATACATTGTCTTGTGTACATAAATATATTATAATATCACAAAAACAAACATTAATGAATCAAAAGTCATCACATTATTATGGGGGGAAGGGGGGGAGTTAAAAATTGGAAACACTTCCATGAAATATCAATCCAGTGAGTGAGGAGAATGTTGCAGACTGATGGCATCTACGCCACGGAAATAGGCGCATGATACAAACTTCTATAATTATAGCGAAAACACCTCTTCGATGTAAGAGTAAGCAGGCTTGTCACAAGAGAGGTTGTGAGAAAACAGCGTGACTCAGATAAGAAACAGTAGTGCCAGATGGTCTCAAAATAAACAACAGGATAGAGACAATTGACATATAACACGATAATGTATTCTCTCTTTAGCTCTCTCTCACTCTCTCTCTCTCTCTTTCTCTCTCACTCCGCGGCTTTCAATGTTCAAATTTCAATTTCATTCATTTAAATATGTATTTTTGTCTCCTTTACTTACTGAGTATTTGTTTAAACTTTCTTGGGACAATGATACATATAAAGTAAAAAAAGCAAAGTACCCCCGTCACGCCAAGTGGCGTATAGGGAAATATGGTGTTAGTGACCATATATTTTACAGACCTTCAGCACATGATTTTTGGGGTAATGTGGTCAGTATTACGCCCGTGCTGCTTTACTTTCCAGAAAAAAATCCGATACCCATTTAAGGCTGGGTGAACCCGGAAGCCATCGATTGGGATCGAACCCTACCCCTTGTCCGTGGTAGTCCAGTTCACTAACCACTGAGTTATTGCGGCTCCCAAAATGATACATATATCTGTTGTTTTCTTCCCACGTTTCACTCTCTGTTTTTCTCTATTTATTGTTTTCAGTCTATATTTTTCTTTACCTTCCGCGTGTTTTTATTCTTTTATTATTAGCTTTTTATATATATATTCGTGTTTATCTCTTTCTTTTTCTGCTTGTCTCTTTCTTTCTCTTTCTTATTTCAATTTGCAATGATATATTTCTTATTAAATTATCTATTTCTTTCACTTTTCAATTTTTTTCCCATCTGCCTCTTTAAAAATGTATTTGTTTCTCTCTCTTTTTATTGACCCGAACATGTGTCGTCTTTCTTTACAAAAACAATTACATTAAAATCATTTTTATTCTTCACTTGTGCTTCTACATTGAACCTTTTTCTATTGTACTGTCTAAGAGAACACTTAAGAAGCGAATATTTATTACCTCTCTGAGCACGTTTACTTAATTCTTCAATCGCTCAACAGAAAAAAACGCACAGTGGACACCAGGGCTAAAACCAATATACCATTAAATGTCCACAGGGTCTATTACATTTTTGACACAGGACAAATAGAAATATTTTTTCACCTCATTTCATCCCACTTTCAATGGAAGGAACTTTATCAACAGAAGATTTCTCTATAGAATTATTGAATTATCTTCTTCTACTTCTTTACACAACCCCAGGCGATCATTCGGAGATAACTGACATATTTCTTCAATTGTCTTCATTTCTTTCTATCTTCAGGCATCTATCTATCTATCTATCTATCTATCTATCTATCTATCTATCTATCTATCTATCTATCTATCTATCTATCTATCTATCTATCTATCTATCTATCTATCTATCTATCTATCTATCTATCTATCTATCTATCTATCTATCTATCTATCTATCTATCTATCTATCTATCTATCTATCTATCTATCTATCTATCTATCTATCTATCTATCTATCTATCTATCTATCTATCTATCTATCTATCTATCTATCTATCTATCTATCTATCTATCTATCTATCTATCTATCTATCTATCTATCTATCTATCTATCTATCTATCTATCTATCTATCTATCTATCTATCTATCTATCTATCTATCTATCTATCTATCTATCTATCTATCTATCTATCTATCTATCTATCTATCTATCTATCTATCTATCTATCTATCTATCTATCTATCTATCTATCTATCTATCTATCTATCTATCTATCTATCTATCTATCTATCTATCTATCTATCTATCTATCTATCTATCTATCTATCTATCTATCTATCTATCTATCTATCTATCTATCTATCTATCTATCTATCTATCTATCTATCTATCTATCTATCTATCTATCTATCTATCTATCTATCTATCTATCTATCTATCTATCTATATATATATATATATATATATATATATATATATATATCAGTCTGTCTGTCTGTCTGTGCATCTATCTATCCATCTAATGTCCTTTCGAATCACAATTTCAAAAACAGAAACCAACTTCACTGCTTCTAAAATCTATGCCTCTGTTTCCATAACAATACTTTTTACAATGACAATTTATCAAGCCATCCATCACCCTCCTTAGTTTCCGCTTACGACGTGCCTGGAAAGTCAAAGTGTCACTATTCTTTACTTCCCTCATAATGAGGCCCCGGTAACACACGGTAAGGGTCATTTTTGAGAATATGCAAAGTCGAAGCCTCTACATTTGTTCATGTTATCTACCCATCTCTTTCTCTGCCTACCTCTCCATATTCCTGCTTTCACAATTTCATGCATCATTGTACCTGCCAGGTAAGACAATCGGAGATACGTGACCAAGCCATTTCATTTTGCACTGAATTACCACCAGCCATCAAATTTGTTTAACGTTACATTAACTACTACAGTAATGGGGAGCCGTGAAAGCTCAGTGGTTAGTGAACTGGACTTCAAAGGACAAAAGGTAGAGTTCGATCCCAACCGACGGCTCCGGTTCACCCAGCCTTTAATGGGTACCGGAATTTTTTCTGGGAAAGTAAAGCGGCACGGGCATAATACCGACCACATTACCCCAAAAATCATGTGCCGAAAGTCTGTTAAAGTTATGGTCACTAACACCATATTCCCTATACGCCTCTTAACGTGACGGGGTACTTTACATTTTTTTACTACAGTAATGTATGAACTTTCACAGAACTGGTCATGTACCACTAACCAATCATATCAATAGAATGAACGTAACCAAACTCCATCGTGTACACTGTAAACACCCACATGAATCAGTAGAACTTATCTGTTTCACTCTCCAAAGCTCACTGATATCAGAGCAACTCGTCTTCCTCAAAGACCTAACAAATGGAATCCCTTGTAAGAAAGTGAACTCAGAAATCCCTGTATATATCGATACATGTCTTTGGGCAGCGCGAGTTAGCTCATAGGTCACTGAATCCATAACAACACATTTCGAGGTAACATTTTTTTTTTTTTATAGACACACATTATCACAGTAAAATGTGAGTGTATCAGTAAAATTATTATTATCTTTTTCTGCATACAACCTTTCTAAATTTGAAGGTCATCATTTTAATTAAACTATTCCCTTTGAAAATGTCCATTTCAGTTCGCACGTTTAAGATGTAACTTCCAATATCAAATACAAACATGTAGGGATGAACAAACAAAATTCCAACTCAGCATTTCTACCATTAAAGCAAAGAAGAAAAGGAAGGTCACAACATGTGAAAAGAAATGAAGTTGACGATCACGTAATATGACAACAAGAAACAAATAAAGAAGTGAATAAAACATTGGGAGTAATATAAGTTATATGCTTCACTCATCGACAGAAAATTAAATGGTTTGGGCATTTAGTGCAATTACTGTCAAATATAATGGTAGAAACTAAACCGTGCCAAGAATATATTGAACAACAACAATTTAAATGGTTTGGCCACCTGGTCAGAATGACTCCTTACCAATCACCATCAAGGGCGTTCTTCTCGAGAATGCATGGAAAAAGACCAAGAGGAAAACCCAGAAGAAGATGGATAGATGCAGTGACAGAGTCATGTAACAACAAAGGAAAATCACTAATTCAGACAGTTCGAGCAGCTCAAGAACGACAAATGATATAAACCACGACACCTTTTAGGTATCAGTGAAAAGAAGAAAGAAGAAAGAAGAAGAAGACTGTCAAATATAGCTCCACAACATAGATTAACAACTAGATGTAACAACAGATGAGGTATATAAAGACAACTTCTTCGCAAGGGACAGATATAACTATATCCAACGCATTACAAATCACCATGATTAGTTGTCTAAAACTGTCTGTTTTCTCTCAAACGTGGAAGGAAAACAGGATAGTGAACAACAAGAAACAACACGCTCATGAAGACATGTCATCTACAGCCCCCTTAAATTCCTGAATTAACAGCGACAGTTTCAGCAATCACATCTTTCTCATTAAAATCGTTTATTTTCATTATTGCAATCATCATTACCGTCTCCACACCTAATGCCATTCCGCTAAGTCTCTTACTTTGATAGTGCAGGTTGTCATAGACTGACTTGTCCATGTTTTGATATTAGTCGTCCATGGTAGTCTTGGTCTGCATCTGCCTCTTTTATCCTTTATTTTCATTTCTAATATTTCCCTTGGTAGGCTGCTATTTTTTTTAACATGCCCCAAAAATGTCATTTGTCTTGATTGAATTGTGTTTAGTAGTTCTCTTTTCATTTTTACTTCTTTTAAGATTTCATCATTTGTTTTCTTTTTTTCCCCTTCACTTCTTCCTATTCTTCTATAAATCTACATTTCAAAGGCTTTCATTTTGTGTTCTGTTTTCTTGTCTAACGTCCATGCTTCTGCACCATACAGGAAAGTTGAGAAGACAGAATACTTTGTTGTTCTAAGTTTCAGCCCTTGTGTTATTTGTTTTATTTAGTACATTTTTCATGCACATTTTTTAACAAATTATTTTTCCATTCGCCAGCTTTCACTTTATGACAAAAATTCCATAAAGACTGGAAACTGAATTTTGCGTGCTAGTCTGTCTTTTCCCTGTCAGCCGTGTGTACAGGGGTCCCTCGCCGCACAAGCAGATTACTCGGTCTTCTGAGGTACTCATATTTTTTCCGTCCAATAGTAATTGACGTTTCAAGCCGGACCTCGCTGATGAGAGCAGGGGTGGTTGCAGCGGAGAGGCATCACAAATAAAGATCCCAACTGGTGCAGCTGAGATTTGAACTCACAACCTCTCTGTCTCGAAACCAGTGTCTTGCCTCGAGACCAACCAGTCCCCCTAATTACTTTTTACCGGTCTATTCTTTTATTTATTTCAGTTTTATATTTTCCATTACTGGTTATAGCAAGATAGCTGTAGGTCTGAACTGTCTCCATGTCTATTCCTTCAACTTTGTTACCCACTTGTAGGTTTTGAGTATTATCTGTTTATTATCACAGTTTTAGTCTTTTTGATATTTATATCTAATCCACATGTTTTCTTGACATGCTTATTTCATTAAGTAATTATAATTGAAATACCCCGTATAAAAAAAAAAATATGTTGTCCTGTAAACATTTCAATTTTAACATTTAGAAATCTGTTCGCTTTCTCATTCTGAAAATGAATTGGTTAAAAAAAATCGCATTATAAAGCTGATTTAAGAAATCTGTGAGATACAGAATGGCGCAGGCAAAAGCGGCTTTAAAAAATGAGGAAGATACTGTACGATCCATTTTTGACAATAGAAACAAGAAAAAGAGTTCTTAAATGTTATGTAGAGCCAGTCGTAACATATGGGTGTGAATTATGGACAATAGGACAAAAAAAAAACAAGAATATCACTGGAAGCAGTAAAAATGTGGTTTTACAGAAGAATGTTGAGAATACCATGGACAGCTAAGAGTAATGAAAACGTTCTGAAAGAGGCCAAGGCAAAAAGAGAGCTAATCTCCAATATTAGGAAGAAACAATCATTATTTTATGGCCATGTGATGAGAAGGGAACAGTTGGAATATATTGTAACAACTGGAAAAATCGAGGGACGAAGAGATAGATGGAACCACAGAGAAAAGATACCAGACAGCTTAAGAGAATGGCTTGGCAGAAGGTCAACAACGGAAATGATAAATAACTGCCGAGAACGAAAATTGTGGAGATACACGATCACCTACGCCAGCAGGGACTGTACTTGATGATGAAGAAATCTGTCATTTCTGACTAGAAGGGAATTGTTGACATCTAAACATACTTAGATTACAAATGAATTTTAATAGAAATAAGTTTTTATCACTACGTGGTGAATTTGTGTAGATCTAAATCTCGTAATGAAAAGACGATTAAAATTGTAACTTTAACTTTATCTTTGTTGATGGTGTCCCTACATTTATTATTTGCACCAAAAATTGTGTGATTTGCTCACTAGAGCTCTTCTGCTTCAAACACATCTTTGTCTTTGGAGAATCGCTCTATAGCTTGATAACGTCCATTTACAACCCCCTTCCTTCCTGATACATTATATTCTCTATCCTGATACATTCAGCTCATGACCCTGATACATTCAGCTCTCTATCTTGATACATGCTAATCTCTATCCTGGTACATTCTAATCTCTATCCTGGTACATTCTAATCTCTTTCCTGGTACATTCTAATCTCTATCCTGGTACATTCAGCTCATGATCCTGATACATTCACATCTCTGTCCTGATACATTCAGCTTTCTATCCTGATACATTCAGCTCTCTATTTTGATACATTCAGCTATCTATCCTGATACATGCTAATCTCTATCCTGGTACATTCTAATCTCTATCCTGATACATTCTAATCTCTATCCTGGTACATGCAGCTCATGATCCTGATACATTCACATCTCTGTCCTGATACATTCAGCTTTCTATCCTGATACATTCAGCTCTCTATTCTGATACATTCAGCTCTCTATCCTGATACATTCATCTCTCTATTATAATAACGTACAAAAATAGCAGTGTACGAACTCTGTAGCACCAGAGACGACCCATCTCCCTCCTTTCATCACCTTGAGGGATAATTTAGAAAACTGGTTATATTTTATGAAATAATGTACTTCTATTTTAGAGAATAGGCAAATAATTGCGATTCTTATGTGGTCATTCTTTCATTTTGTTCCCGGCTGACAGACAAGTCATTTGAGCTAAGTGATACTATTTTATATATATATATATATATATATATATATATATATATATATATATATATATATATTCTCCTATCCTTTCTATTTATACATCTACTACTCATCCTACCTCTCCTCATGTAGCTTTCTTCTTTTTTCATTTTTCTACATCCTACTTCCTTCTTTTCTGTCCACCTCTTCTTTCTTATGATCATGTAGTTATAGATAATTGCGTTTCATTGTTTGTTTTCGTCGTCCTTGTATTCTGAAGAAGGCCACAGACCGAAACGTCAGTATTGTGTTGTGTTCCTCCCTTGTAAAGCTGTCTTCATACCTTGGAGTGTTTAACACTCCCCACCACAGGTTCCCTACTTCTATTTTACTTTCTCTTCGTATATCAACCCGGAAAAATGAATTACTTTCCATTGTATGCTTCATCACCAGCGTTTCTTAATCTAAGTTGACTCCTACTAAAATGTTTGTTTTCTGAAACCAAACACGTTAACCCACAGGAGCAAACAGCCCAGTGCTTCCCTCAAAAGTCAATCTCTTCATTTAAAGACTTGAATCATGAATCAAATAATGGTCTTGGATAATTACGTTCCTACTATACCTGTCTGTACATCTTAACTAGACTATCTACTAACGACCTCGTCACACGTTTTACGAGTCTACCTACGATAGGAGAGCTTATTTTGGCACGGACGTTAGTTATCCTAACTATCTTGGTCCATCTTCTTCGATCACCCCGCCCCTCCCCCTTTTTTGAACACGTAGGCGAACTTACGAATGCCATAATATCATCATCATCATCAAGTACCGGGCCTACAGGTGATCATGTCTCTTCACAATTTTCGATCTCGGCAGCTATTTATCATTTCTGTTGTTGACCTTCTGCCAAGCCATTCTCTTAAGCTGTCTGTTATTTTTTCTCTTTGTTTCCCTCTATATATTCGTCCCTCAATTTTTCCAGTTGTTACAATATATTCCAGTTGTCCTCTTCTCATTACATGGTCAAATAATGATGATTGTTTCTTCCTAATATTGGAAATTAGCTTTATTTTTGTTTTGACCTCTCTCAGAACATCTTCATTACTCTTCTTAGCTGTCCATGGTACTCTCAACATTCTTCTGTAAAACCACATTTCTAGACTCCAGTGATTTTCTTGTCTGTTGTCCTATTGTCCATGATTCGCATCCATATGTTAAGACTGGCGCTACATAACATTTAAGAACTCTTTTTCTTGTTTCTATTGTCAAAAATGGATTGCATAGTATCTTCCTCATTTTTTGGAAAGCTGCTTTTGCCTGTGCCATTCTGCATCTCACCTCTTTTGTACATCTTCCGTTTGAAAATGGTGACATTTAAAGATGTCAAAGGTTAATCTTGATCATCAATTATGATTTGTATGCAACATCGAAGGGAAACTTCGAATGGCATTTAAGACCTTTATCTGGGCTTCAAAGGATAGCGTTTTATCACAGAAAACAAACGTTAGGTGACGTTACTGTACTCATGAGACACTCAAAAGACGTCCATTGTATTGTAACTTTAGTTTCTTCAGTACTGGCACATGTTGATACAGAAGACAAGAGAGGTAGGTTACATAAAGTAGGTTAGACACATGTAGGTTACATAAGGTATGTTAGACTGGTAGGTTACATAAGGTAGGTTACATACGTAGGTTACATAAGGTTGGTTACAAAGGTAGGTTACATAAGGTAGGTTACATAAGGTAGGTTACATAGGTAGGTTAGACAGGTAATTTGCATAAGGTAGGTTACATAGGTAGGTTACATAGGTAGGTTACATAGGTAGGTTAGACAGGTAAGTTACATAAGGTAGGTTACATATGTAGGTTAGACAGATGGGTTACATAAGGTAGGTTACATAGGTAGGTTAGAAGTTAGGTTACATAAGGTATTAGACAGTTAGGTTACATAAGGTAGCTTACATAAGGTAGGTTACATAGGTATGTTACATAAGGTAGGTTACAAAGGTAGGTTAGACAGGTGGGTTACATAAGGTAGGTTACATATGTAGGTTAGACAGATGGGTTACATAAGGTAGGTTACATAAGTAGGTTAGAAGTTAGGTTACATAAGGTATTAGACAGTTAGGTTACATAAGGTAGTTTACACCAGGTAGGTTACATATGTAGGTTAAACAGTTAGGTCACATAGGTAGGTTGCATAGGTAGGTTAGGCAGGTAGGTTACGTTACATAAGGTAGGTTACATAGGTAGGTTAGACAGGTAGGATTACATAGGCAGGCTACATAACATAGGTTACACAGGTATTTTACATAGATGGGTTCCATAGGCAGATTACACATGTAAGTTACATGGGTAGGTTACATAGATAGGTTACATGGGTAGGTAACATAAGTAGGTTACACAGATAGGTTACATGGGAAGGTTACATAAGTAGGTTACTGTAACTTTAGTTCCTGCAGTGCTAGCACATGTTGATACAGAAGACAAGAGTATATCCATCACATATGACAGAAGTAGAGTAATCAAGAAAGCTTTACAGCGAGGCAAAAACGTGAACCTAATCTTGAAGGGCAAGCACTCATGGCTTTATCTCGACATAAACTTCAATTTTAACATGCATAATAAATTGTTATCAGAATCTACATTTTGCTTTATCGACTTCGCAGGGTTATCAGATGTTAGCGAATCATTTCAGAGGAAGATGTATGTTTACAGCACTCGGAAAAAATGACAAATAATCAACAACAGAAAAAAACAAACAAAGAACAATATATGGTCCGGAGCAGGATCGAACCCGTACACAGTGGCACAGCGTCTTGATATGTGAAACCAAAAGCTAGGGAACACTGCCAACTCAGCTAACTTAAAACCTTACCGGATGTCAAGATTTCGCCCATCATGTCCTTCCTTCTATGTGTGTGTCCAGTGTTCGACCATTATTGCAAGATCCATGTTAGCCCCCATCTTATTACAATTGATTACCTTATTATATAAAGTATTGCAAACAAGAGCCACGTCAGCCCCCATATTACAATTGATTACCTTATTACATAAAGTATTGCAAACAAGAGCCATGTTAGCCCCCATCTTATTACAATTGATTACCTTATTACATAAAGTATTGCAAACAAGAGCCATGTTAGCCCCCATATTACAATTGATTACCTTATTACATAAAGTATTGCAAACAAGAGCCACGTCAGCCCCCAGATTACAATTGATTACCTTATTACATAAAGTATTGCAAACAAGAGCCATGTTAGCCCCCATCTTATTACAATTGATTACCTTATTACATAAAGTATTGCAAACAAGAGCCATGTTAGCCCCATCTTATTACAATTGATTACCTTATTACATAAAGTATTGCAAACAAGAGCCATATTAGCACCCATCTTATTACAATTGATTACCTTATTACATAAAGTATTGCAAACAAGAGCCATGTTAGCCCCCATATTACAATTGATTACCTTATTACATAAAGTATTGCAAACAAGAGCCATGTTAGCCCCCATATTACAATTGATTACCTTATTACATAAAGTACTGCAAACAAGAGCCATGCCAGCCCCCTTCTTATTACAATTTATTACTTTATTACATAACGTACTGCAAAGAAGAGCCATGTTTACATGCCCTGCCTTTCTGGGACGTGATGAAGATTGTTTGTTGTTGCTGCTGAAGGTCTTTTGGCCGAAACGTCGTTCTACTTTTGTTTTGTTTCGCACCTGCGTAAAGCTGTTACCATACCACATTTTTTCTTCTTTTTAAACTGCTCTTTATTATCATGAGCTTTACAGTAGCTTTACATTTCTATATATCATGATACATCGTTATGCCTTTTCCCACCTTCTGTGACATTCTTCTTTTTTGCATGAAACGACCTGATTATCTTTTCTACTATTTGACAACTCCACTTCTTGGTTTAAATTTGTTCCTAAGATTATATGGTTTAATAATGTAACCCTCTGCAATTATACGATTATTTCAAAACATGCATTTATATAAGAATCATTGATTGAAAAGGATGTTATGCTCTCCATTTAGCATTTAGTTTTGAAAATTATTATTGCCACCAACTGTTTAACTCTCTTTGGGGTATAATTCGTCAATAAATAAACTGCTTCTTTTAATGAAACATGCTCTCGTATATAATTAATTATTTCAATATGGTTTCCTGCATTGACATTTAATGTTTAACGTTGCCCCCCCCCAGTTTGTTATAAATAACGTATTTTAATTGTCGTTTATCTATATTTAATTAACTTATAATGGCTTTCCTTATCTTTAAATAAATAGATGCTTCAGTATTGTCATCATCATCATATGCCATATCGGTTGGCTTAGGCGATCATATTCTTTCTGAATTCATTGACCACATTACATACTATCAGTTCTATTGTTCACTATTTAGAGCACTATGACATCAAAATATCTATTATCTTCTCTCTTTGACATCCACGATCTCTCTTTCCCTGTATTTTGCCAGTTGTAACAAAATACTCCAACTTTACTCTTTTCATACAAGTGTCCGATAAAATGTCGCTTATTTATTTCTGAAATTTGTTAGGATATATACATTAATGATAAACATGTGATGGCATTGAGCAGCTAGCCATGAGCTTGTTTATGTAATGACCTCTTTTTGTAATGGCCTCGTTAAGAATTTCCTCGTTGGTCTTTTCAACTGTCCAGAAAACTCTCATAATTTTTCTGCAAAATCCCATATCAGTGGCCACTAATCGAGTCTCCATGTCCATAATTACTTACAAAACACTTATACTATAAAACAAACCATATCTTCTCTCCTCATCTCCCTACCGCGTATTTTCTGTCACACCCACAACACCGACATGTTTTGCAGGTCTAATACACATTTACAGTTGGAAAACTTCCAAGACTTTATATAAGAAATTAAATGACATTGAAGAAAAATGTCTTCGTAGGATCTCAAACATAAGCTGGAAAGAATACATTTCAATTGATAAGAGACTAATCTAAACAAGAATACGTGTAGAGATTTATAAGAAGAATGCGTTGGAAATACATCCAAATATAAATTTGGTAATTTGGTTATGGAAGGCCCCGGTATCACCGCAAACGAATTAAAATCCATAATTGCTCAACCGCCCGTGCCAGTGGAATCATCCGAATTAATATCTCATCTCCCAAACAAAGAAAGGTAACTGTAGTTCCCTTTATAGCAGTCTCAGCACACGTCAAAAGACATAAGGCAAAACCGCGCAGAAAGTGAACACAGCCAAATGTTCCCTGTCATACGATATAATCATCCATCGTAAACAATTGAACTATCCAAACATGATCAACACGGATGAGACACACAGATCACGGTGTGCACAGAGCACTTAACTCAATAGCTCCTGCAACAAGAATATGAGGAAACTGCAACAAGGAACACTTTTCATGCGTAGCCTGCAATTGTTCCCGTCGCCTATCCACCATGTACCGGAAGTTCACCCCAAATATAACAAATATAAATATATGGACCACACACGACAGTTCAAATAAATAAGACAAGAAGTCAGACAAGGCTGTGTTCAGTTGCCGGATTTGTTTTCACTTTACAGCGAAATTATTCTGAGATCAATAGTAGACAAACAAAAAACAATTTAAAGTCAACGGTCACAACATAAATAATTTGCGATATGCGGATGACACAGTCTTAATAGCAGAGACAGAGAATGAACTACAAGAAATTATAGACATAATAATAAAAGAAGGTAACAAAAAAGGTCTCAGTCTGAATAGTAAGAAAACAGAAGTAATGGTTATATTGTAAAAAAAAACAATCATCACCATCATGCAGCATAAAAATAAACGGGACAAATCTGAAACAATTGCAACACAACAAATATATGGGCACAATAATATCAGATGTAAGATGCGCCACAGAAATAAAAGGCAGAATAGATCAGGCCAAAAAAGCATTTCAGAAAATGAAAAATATCTTATGCAACAAATCTATGTCAATAGATGCGAGAAGAGCACATGACTTCGACAAACACAGATCCACGTCACTTCTTCGGATGATGGAAATGGGAGTTAAGATGGGCACCGCCAGAAATGAGAAACTTAGTGGCCGTGTAAGAAGACTTATCAACCAACATAGAACTGGAGTCGTCAGTCGCTGGGCACTGAGGGGATTGCTAAGGAGGGATCGAAGCACCTACGGACATGTTCGGAGTGCAATGATGATGACCCGCAAATAACTCAATAACTCAATAAGCGAGAAAGAGAATTCATCGGTGCCATAGAACCTATGGAAGCGAATCATGGACAGTAAACAAAGAAATGAAAAGATGATTAGAGACCACATAGATGGGATTTCTCAGAAGAAAGTTGAAAGTTTCTTGGACAGCTAAAAGGACCAACGAGGACATTCTCAAAGAGGCCAACTCAAAAAGAGAGCTCATATAAACATCAGAAAGAAACAATCGACATTTTTGGAGCACATCATGAGAAGAGTAAAGTTGGAATATTTGGTTACAATTGGCACAATATAGGGAAAGAGAGATCGCAGACGACAAAGAGAACAAAAATACTAGATAGCTTGGTGTCATGGCATGGTAAACAGTCAACAACAGAATTGATACGATGCATGGTGGATAGAAGATTGAGTTATTGAGTTATTTGCGGGTCATCATCATTGCACTCCGAACATGTCCATAGGTGCTCAGATCCCCACCTTAGCAATTCCCTCAGTGTCCAGCGACTGACGACTCCAATTCTGTGTTGGTTCATAAGTCTTCTTACACGGCCACTAAGTTTCTCATTTCTGGCTGTGCCCATCTTAACTCCCATTTTCATCATCCGAAGAAGTGACGTTGATCTGTGTTTGTCGAAGTCCTGTGCTCTTCCCACATCTCGGATGGCATTGATGATGTCCGCCCGATCCATTGGTTGCCCGTCTTCAACGACAGCGCAGCTAGCCAACCTGTCCGCTCTTTCATTTCCCCAACAATGATCGCCTACGCCAACCGGTAAGTCACATAATGATGGTGATATAGTGAATTTATTTATAGTAGGTAGTGAGAGCTGGTCGACGAATTTTTAATTTGACGAGCTCAAAAAAAGGAGAATACTGGCGTAGGTGATCATGTCTTTCCATAACATTCGATCTGGACAGTTATTTATCATTTTTGTTGTTGACCTTCTGCCAAACCATTCTCTTAAGCTGTCTGGTATCTTTTCTCTTTGCTTCCCTCTATCTCTTCGTCCCTCAATTTTCTCAGTTGTCACAATATATCCCAGCTGTTCCTTTCTCATTTCATGACCAAAAATGATGATTAAGAAAAGTAAAGTACCTCCATCACGCCAAGTGGCGTATAGGGAATATGGCGTTAGTGACTATAAATTTCACAGACCTTCGGCACATGATTTTTGGGGTAATGTGGTCGGTATTACGCCCGTGCCGCTTTACTTTCCCAGAAAAATATCCGGTACCCATTAAAGGCTGGGTGAACCGGAAGTCGTCGGTTGGGATCGAACCCTACCTTTGTGCTTTGTAGTCCAGTTCACTAACCACTGCGCTATCGCGGCTCCCAAAAATGATGATTGCTTCTTTCTAATTGTTGAAATTAGCTCTCTTTTTGCTTTATCCTCATCCAGAACGTTCCCATTACTCTTCTTAGCTGTCCATGGCATTATCAACATTCTTCTGTAAATCCACATTTCTACAGCTTCAAGTGATTTTCTTTTCTATTATCCTTTTGTCCATGATTCACATCCATCTATTAATACTGGCTCTACATAACATTTAAGAACTCTTTTTCTTGTTTCTATTGTCAAAAATGGATTGCACAGTATCCTTCTCAATCTTTAAAGCTGTATTTGCCTCAGCCATCCTGCATCTCACCTCATGTATTGACATAGGAAACTATAACAAGGCCTTATTTAACTTAAATTAACACCCTTAACTATTTAAATATGAAGGCAAATCCATGCTTGACTTGACGTAATTTTTTTTTTTTAATTAATGATAGATACGAATGATCTTAATGAAATTATGCCTAATTTTACTGAATTCCTTCATTAAATATGCCCCCATTCCTGGCATTCCCTAATAAAGGCAAAGTGCCGTATGGTTAAGTTTAGGGAAGTTCCATTAATTATTCATGATATGAACGCTGGCTGTGGCTGAGTTTAAATCTACAATACGAACATTTGGGAAATGATCATAAGAAGTTTAGATTCGAGAAGAAGGATTTGTTAACCAACAAGTTAATTTAGTCATCGGGATTTATCTTGTAAATATTCCTTTACCAGAAAAAAAAAAACGAGCAAACTAGGGACTGTCTTTAGTGATGTTCTTTTAGTTTAGCAAACAATAAACTATCTTTTTTTTTATTTGGTAAACTCTTTTCTCCGTGTTTTTCTCCGTAAATTGTGATGCAACGAATGACAAATTTGCACATTCGTTGTATTGCCAGATTGGCAAATTACACAGAAAAGGCTGTCTTTGTGACGTCACAGACAATTTTATTTGCTTCAATGGACAGAGCATCAAACTATGATGAGATCCTGGCACCTTCAGGTCTCGCGTCACATTCTGACTGAATATTTGGGATCACATCCTAGGTTGCCCCATCTCTTCAGTTTGTTGGAACACATTGTTTCTCTACTCTTTCCCGCTGTTTGTTTCGTTTATTTTGTTATGTTCACAATAAAGGCATGAATTCAAATTTGAAACAAAAATTCTGCAGAATAATTGTTAAACTGTCTAATCATGTTTTAAGTCAACAACTGTATTTGGACAATGTGTGTATTACAGAGCAATATATCGTTGATGTCTTTAGAACAATGATTCTTTCGTAAAGTTGTCTTTCCCCGAATCTCATCATGAAGGATTAACGCGCTGTAGACAAACAAACAAATAAGAAATAAAGGTATGTTTACAGCACTCGAGCAACAATAGACAGCCTGATCTAGTATCGAACCCTTACTCTTTGACACAGCTCCTTGCCTCGCGAGACATGCGTTTCGGCACATTGCCAGCTAGTCAATCTAAAAAAAAAGATGCTATCAATTATGATTCTCTTTAGCCTGTGTTATCCCGAAACTATAGTATACGTTCACAGCAACAATTCAGGTATACATTTATAGATACAAATGTACGTTCCCCTGTATTTCCTATAAAACAAGCATAGCTGCAAACAAATAATGCAACACACAGTAATGTACGTAATAACACTAGTTAACTGTGTCCGCGGGTTTGACTAAACATAAGCTCATTTCTATTGCGTAAGAAAATTTCCTAGGTCAAGACAAGCAGACAAATAAGGGACCATGGTATATTTAGAGCATAAGAATTTCTCCACCAACAACAAAAAACAGACAACATCAACTTAGTCACGTAATGTTAGTTCATATACGCAGGTGAATGTTTTTTGTGATGAAATATCAATGAGAGTTTGGTTGCTTGCGTTCGCCCGATGACTAAAGTATTCTAGAGTACCGTGGTAGACTAGAATATCCCTCTTCATCATCCGCCCTTACAAGGACGTAGTGGACGTGTCTGCGTTGTATTGTGGTTTGTAGTATAACTGTTATATTTGGACCTTTCGGCCCAACACATCCGACTTCAGCACAACATTTTTGAGTACCGGGTTGTCTTCCCTCTTCGATCCCTGCACGCTTGGCCATACTAGACAGGTTAGTCTGTTACTGGAGGCACCGCGGAGAGGTGGAGCAGAGTCTTGATGGTTTTGATTCACCGATCCTGGCTCAAGTCATCAGCTATGGGTCGCTGACAACTTCCAGCTCTGGTGCTGGGAGGCGCGCCTTCGTCTCCCAATGAGAGTTTTAAAACAATTGTAACAAATGTCTTCAGCACAAGTGAATGGCATATGCTGATATCTCGGTTTAAAAAAAATAACGCTAATGTTCTGTTTACAGGACACCCCACACCACCGTTGCCAATTTTTTAGGTTGAGAAAGGGAAACGGGGAAGGGAGGTAGTTGACATATGAGATATGATCTAAGATAAGAGATGTGAGAAATGTTCTAAGATAAGACATATGAGAAATCCTTAAGTTCCCTTGGGTAATTTTAAAAAAACAAGCAATAAAGACATATTAAAACACATAATCATTAAAAAGAATTAGGTTATAAACACCCATTTTACATTAAAATTAAAATGTTACGGTCGAGTCAAAAGACACATTACATAAGACACATAACATAAGACATGACATAAGACAGTAATGGAAGGCATGGTTCCTGGATGTCGCATAAAGGGCAGACCAAGAAGAATGTGGTTTCAGGACATCAATAAGATCTTGAACATGACAACTGAAGTGGAAGTTCTGACTAGAAACAGAGATTCTTTCCTACAGATTGTCGTCAATGCAACGCTCTGTTGGAGATCTGGCTAGAGACAGAAATTCTTTCAGACAAGCTGTGGCTAGTGCAACGTTCTGTTGGAGATCTGGCTAGAGACAGAAATTCTTTCAGACAAGCTGTGGCTAGTGCAACGTTCTGTTGGAGATCTGGCTAGAGACAGAAATTCTTTCAGACAAGCTGTGGCTAGTGCAACGTTCTGTTGGAGATCTGGCTAGAGACAGAAATTCTTTCAGACAAGCTGTGGCTAGTGCAACGTACTGTTGGAGATCTGGCTAGAGACAGAAATTCTTTCAGACAAGCTGTGGCTAGTGCAACGTTCTGTTGGAGATCTGGCTAGAGACAGAAATTCTTTCAGACAAGCTGTGGCTAGTGCAACGTTCTGTTGGAGATCTGGCTAGAGACAGAAATTCTTTCAGACAAGCTGTGGCTAGTGCAACGTTCTGTTGGAGATCTGGCTAGAGACAGAAATTCTTTCAGACAAGCTGTGGCTAGTGCAACGTACTGTTGGAGATCTGGCTAGAGACAGAAATTCTTTCAGACAAGCTGTGGCTAGTGCAACGTTCTGTTGGAGATCTGGCTAGAGACAGAAATTCTTTCAGACAAGCTGTGGCTAGTGCAACGTTCTGTTGGAGATCTGGCTAGAGACAGAAATTCTTTCAGACAAGCTGTGGCTAGTGCAACGTTCTGTTGGAGATCTGGCTAGAGACAGAAATTCTTTCAGACAAGCTGTGGCTAGTGCAACGTTCTGTTGGAGATCTGGCTAGAGACAGAAATTCTTTCAGACAAGCTGTGGCTAGTGCAACGTTCTGTTGGAGATCTGGCTAGAGACAGAATTTTTTTTCAGACACGCTGTGGCTAGTGTAACATTCTGCAAAGAACATACAACCTGATGATGGGAAAGATGGAGGTATTAAGAGACACGTTTCAATGATCTTTTGCACATCTGTTAAGCTCTGCTGCTGTTTTATTTGCTTGTGTTTCTAATATTTCATCAATCCATATTTTTAGTGGTCGACAAATATGTAAGGTAAAGGTAAAGGTAAAGGTAAAGGTAAAGGTAAAGGTAAAGGTAAAGGTAAAGGTAAAGGTAAAGTACGAGACCTGAATCCGCGTCTTAGCACGCGAGTATGCACCCATATGTGATCGGCCACCTATCCAGAAATGTTCGGATATTTCTGTATAGTGTCGCCTCAAGCATCGAAACTCAGATGCGAAGCGACATTCCTCACCTTCCCAGGGTAATACCCTGGTACCCATTTCTGCCAACGGCTGGGTCGACCGTTGGGGTATTTTTTTTTTTCCAACCACGAGTACAATTCACACTGCTCCCAGCGGGAATCGAACACGGGTTGTCCGAACGTCGGTAGTCCAGTCGGGTGGTTTTCCCAACTAGGCTACCGAGGCCCCCCTCGGGGCCGAATATCAGACAAATAATACCAAACAAATATGTCTGGTATTCTAATAGCGTTTGTTAAAGGCCAGTTGAGTATTATTGTGATCTTTCTTCATAAAACATGGCCAAGCAATGTCATTGGATAAAGCTTGATTTTGGAGATGGAAGTATTTTGCTCTTTCTTGCTGTGCTGGCATTTATCAAATTAGCTAGCCAGATGCACATTGTTGTTTTCTTTCAGCTTGGTCGACTTGTTAGACTGGGTGCCATTGACCTCTGATTCTCTTTATCGCTAAGAATCCCATCTAAACACTGCCACGGAAAACGTTGGACAGGCATTACCAAAAACTGTTGCTGTTTGGTCATCAAGGAAATACCTAGATTCAATGTTGGGATATTGAGACTGCCAGCGAACTAGTGTTATCAATGAATTGTAATAGGATTGTTTAATTGAAAGGAAAGGCATTGCTTGGTAAGTTAGGGTAGTATTTCTTTCAACAAGAGCACAAACGATGTACCGTTGACGATGGGAAATATATGGTTACTAACACAATAGCTTCTCTTATTATCAAAGAGTGATCATGTCAGTCTTTTACATCATATATAAGCATATTATTTTTGTTCAAATTTCCTTTTTTCTTTGTGTGTAATGAGGATGATTATTCCTTTTGGTTTTGATTTCACGCCTTACTTCTGTCCCGCCCTCTTTCGAAGCATTCTCATTTCTATGTGACGAGTTTTTAATTTGGACGAATCTACTATCACGGGCGGTTGAGCAATTATGGATTTTAATTTGTTTGCAGTGATACCGGGGCCTTCGACTAAACATAACCATAACCATCATTTTTATAATTATTGTATACACCATTTTGTTTTAAAAGTAACACTTTTCTGTTGCCTTCAACGATAACTATGATGTAAGTTGTTCGATTGTAGTTCCGGTTCAAAACTCTTGTACACGACACCAAATCACTTATTTTTCTTTTTAAATTGTCAACAATGGATTGCATAATTTCTCTCTGTTAATCTAAATACACAATTATAAATAAATAAGCAAAATGAATCACGTTCTTACCCCAGACATATTTTCGGTTTTCACAAAATGAACGAGAACGTTAATAACGGGTGAAGATTACACCCTAGGAATGTTGGCGTAACCAGGTGTGACTGAAAGCATAATTTATTAACCAGTTTAAAAAGGACAGTGTTGGAATGTACGTGCGAGTTGTTCCCTAGCAAATTAATAAAACAAAACTCTTGAAAAGAGAAGGTCTCCTTCGTGGAAACGATAACTCAGTTAGAAAAATATAATTAAATAACATTTAAAATGAGATCCTTAAATTGCAGATAGACGAGACATATTTCTTTTGAACAGAAGAAAGCAGGAAAAAAAATGTACCAGTTTTAGAGGTAAACAATTAGAAAATGTTTCCATTTAGTGGACAGATCATCCTCCTGCACATCAGACATGTCCATAATTGCTCAGACCACTTCCCCTGTATGTCCCTCAGTGTGTGGAGACTGATGAATCCAGTCTGTGTTGACTTCTTACTTGACTGTCTCCCCATATTGCGCTCTTTTTCTGGCATTTCCAGTTTTGATGGTTTCTTGATCTGTGGACATTTAGAGTTTCACCTCTGTCCATGAGATGCAGCTGCTCCAGTCAGACTATCAGCTCAGTTGTTTTCCTCTCACGCCAGAGTGTGCAGTGAGCAAAATTAAACTTTATAATGCCAGCCACAGCCTTCGAGTACAACCTTCTTTGATTTTCCGTGCGAACTCATCAAGTCACACAGAATTCACACTTGAGAGAAAGGTTGTGTTTCTAGCCAGGTAATTGCGTTAATTACTGCCATGATCTCCATGATCAAACTACATGTAGTTACTGTCATGATCTCCATGATCAAACTACTGGTAGTTACTGTCATGATCTCCATGATCAAACTACTGGTAGTTACTGCCATGATCTCCATGATCAAACTACTGGTAGTTACTGCCATGATCTCCATGATCAAACTACAGGTAGTTACTATCATGATCTCCATGATCAAACTACTGGTAGTTACTGTCATGATCTCCATGATCAAACTACAGGTAGTTACTGTCATGATCTCCATGATCAAACTACTGGTAGTTACTGCCATGATCTCCATGATCAACTACTGGTAGTTACTGTCATGATCTCCATGATCAAACTACAGGTAGTTACTGCCATGATCTTCATGATCAAACTACTGGTAGTTACTGTCATGATCTCCATGATCAAACTACTGGTAGGTACTGTCATGATCTCCATGATCAAATTACAGGTAGTTACTGCCATGATCTCCATGATCAAACTACTGGTAGTTACTGCCATGATCTCCATGATCAAACTACTGGTTACTGCCATGATCTTCATGATCAAACTACAGGTAGTTACTGCCATGATCTCCATGATTAAACTACTGGTAGTTACTGTCATGATCTCCATGATTAAACTACTGGTAGTTACTGTCATGATCTCCATGATCAAACTAGTGGTAATTACTGCCATGATCTCCATGATCAAACTACTCGTAATTACTGCCATGATCTTAATGACCAAACTACTGGTAATTCTTGCCATGATCTGCATGATCAAACTACAGGTAGTTACTGCCATGATCTCTATGATCAAACTACTGGTAGTTGCCGCAAAAGCACCCCTCTCATCCTTTACGGTTCTTCATTTGACCTAAACTACGAAAGTCCATGAGCTCAGACTATGGAGAGCAATGGACGCAGTGCGTCAATGACTGCCTTACCCTCCTGTGAATTTCCATAGATCAAGGCCTGGATCTCTGTCTCCACGACCACAGTCCACATTCTCTGTTCAAAGTGATGCAACCCGAAAAGCACGTAGAGCGCTCAGCTGGAGCCCGTATACACTCATCCCCAGATTAAATGTCCCCAAGTGGACAGATCTATTAAACAATGTCCCGAAGTGGACAAATCTATTAAACAATGTCCCTAATTGGACAAATCTATTAAACATTGTCCCGAAGTGGACAAATCTATTAAACAATGTCCCCAAAAGGACAAATATATTAAAAAATGTCCCTAATTGGACAAATCTGTTAAACAATGTCCCCAAATGGACAAATCTATTAAACAATGTCCCCAAGTAGACAAATCTATTAAACAATGTCCCCAAATGGACAAATCTATTAAACTATGTCCCTAATTGGACAAATCTATTAAACAATGTTTCCCAAAGAGACAAATCTATTAAAAAATGTCCCTAATTGGACAAATCTATTAAACAATGTCCCTAATTGGATCCATCATATTAATTCTTTGCTCTTCTGTTGGCCTCTTCTAGTGTTATTCCTCCTAGTGACTCTAGTATTCCCTTTATCCATCTCTTTCTCGGTCTTCCTCTTAATCTGGCGTTTTCATAGCGTTTGTTTAATCGCTCTTAGAGTCATTGTTATTTCTTTTTGACTTCTTATGTGACCGAACCATTTTATCTGTTGTTTCTTTATGTATTCGATTGCAGGTTCGATTTCGAGTTTATTCCTCAGGTGAGTGTTTCTTACTCTGTCCCTTAAGCTGTTTCCTGTCATTCTTCTGACACATTTCATTTCGGTGGTCGTTATCTTTTTTTATTGTTCTAGAGTCCAGCGTCCAATTCTGGCACTGATAACACAGAGTTGGTAAAAAAATTGATTTGTATATTGCCCTTTTTGTTTCCGCAGTTATTGCTTTGTTTTTCAATAGTGTTGATACTTGGCCTATAACTTGGCATGCTTTGTTACACCTTATATCTATCTCGGTCTCTTGGTTATTGTCTTGTGTTAACGTGCTACCCAGATATTTAAAATTGTCTACTTGTTTCAGGGTTGTATTATCTATTATGATGTTTAGTTTTTCTTTCTTTCTCGCTATTGCCATTACTTCGGTTTTATTTATGTTGATCTTTATGTTTTATTGTTTACAATTGTTGTTAAAACTGTTTATATGTTCTTGGAAGTCCTCAGTTGTTTCATATATTACATCTTGGTCGTGTGTAAATAGTATTTAATTTATTTCGTCCTCTTTTCAGCTGTTTTCTTGTACGTATATTTCGTTCTCTTTTGTGTTATTGCTTGCTATCATCATTGTCTTCAATTGGACAAATCTATTAAACAATGTCCCCAAGAGGACAAATCTATTAAACAATGTCCCCAAGTGGACAAATCTATTAAACAAATCCCTCGGATCGCGTTTTCCAATATTTTCCTCTTTTTAATAGCTGCCCTTTCTCCTGCCTGCCTCGCTGTGTGCGCTTTTCTGCTGTCACCTTTGAAAGTGTCTTAGCGATTTGAGAATACTTGTGTTTATGTGTAATTTATGATTGTGCGTCGTTTTGGAGTTGCTCCAATAACAAATATTTGCTTAATTAGTGTGATTCTTATCAGTATCTTATATATTGTGCTATCATATGTAATTTGCTGTTGAATTAGAAATAAAAAAAAAGTTTATCTTTCTTTATTGGTGTAATGCAGCATTTTACACACTACATTCAATGAGATGGGTGACACTATCAGATAAGGTGTATCATTTAGAATGAGAATCAGATAGGGACATATCTCTCTGGGTAGATTACTGTGATAATGATGATATGCTGTGTCTTTATATCTTACACGTTTATTGTTATTTTAACAGGAGCTTTGTTGCTGAGTTAAATGTGTTTAAATGTAACTGAACATGCGTGTTCTACCATGAATGTGTACTGCACTTCAATGAGCAGACACTAGCACAACTAACAAATAGAATAAAAGTCCCTGTTAAAAGAGCAGTCAAGAATTTATAATACTAATCATCACCATCATCATGTGCCATACCGGTTGGCGTAGGTGATCATGTCCCTCCACAATCTTCTATCTACAGTGCATCGTATCAGTTCTGTTGTTGACTGTTTTCCATGCCACGACACCAAGCTATCCAGTATTTTATCTCTTTGTCGTCCGCGATCTCTCTTTTCTTTTATTTTGCCAGTTGTAACCAAGTATTCCAACTTTCTTCTTCTCATGATGTGCCCAAAAAATGTTGATTGCTTCTTTCTGATGTTTTGTAAGAGCTCCCTTTTTGTGTTGGCCTCTTTGAGAACTTCCTCATTGGTCTTTTTAGCTGTCCAGGGAACTTTCAACATTCTTCTGAGAAATCCCATCTCTGTGGCCTCTAATCGTCTTTTCATTTATTTGTCTACTGTCCATGATTCGCTTCCATAGATTCGCTTTCATTATAATACTAGTGGCAGGAAATTGATTGTAATTTAAACCGTTTGTTAATTTCTCAGTTTTAGAATGAAAGAAAACAAATCAAATATCTACAGCTTTTCTAAAGGCTTGAGCATTCCTGAGCGTTGCCTGTAGAGAGTTTGGAGTCATTTAAAAACGGACATTATAATCGAACGAAAAGAAGGTAGTAGGAGGCCAAGAATTGCGAGAACAAAGGAAGGTTGGCTTCTAGTCTAAACGGTTCGAGCTGGCCCGAACGAAGTGCACAGAAAATGTTCTCAAGCGATATTCTGCTCGAGAACGCAGGGCCAGACGTATCTAATGCTGGTGATACCGAGATCTGCACAAGGTGAATTATACAAAATAGGGAGTCTTTTCGCTGCCTTTGCTGGCACATAAATGTTCTTGAACTGGTCAAACGCCAGTCATTTTGTCACGGGACTCTCTCACTTTCTCTTTCCCTCTCTCTTTCTCTCGTCACTTCCTCTTGTACACATTCGGATGTTGAGGGAGATACATAGTTCTGGGTCTCGTACTTATAGCGGCCTCGCTCATTGTCAATTGATGTTATCATCATCATCATCATCATCAGCATGAAGTACAAAGCCTGCTGGCGTAAGTGATCATGTCTCTCCACAACTTTCGATCACTACAGTTATTTATCATTTCTGTTGTTGACCTTCTTCCAAGCCATTCTCTTAAGCTGTCTGGTATCCTTTCTCTTTACTTCCCTCTATCTCTTCGTCCCTCAATTTTCTCAGTTGTTACAATATATACCAGCTGTTCTCTTCTCATTACATGGCCAAAAAATGATGTCATAGCTCTCTCTTTAATATTTTCTGTCTATCTTAGCCTGGGTCTGCCTCTCGCTCCTCTCTTTTTATTCCTCTTTTAATATGTGCTTTGCGTGGTAAAGAATCACCCGACATTCTTTCTAATGGTCAAACCTGTTTATTTGTTGTTTCCTTATGTAGCTTAGGATTGACTCAACGCCTATAGCAGCCTACTAAAAGAAATGTTGGAAGTGAAAATAAAGGATAAAAAAGGCAGAGGCAGATCAAGACTAACATGAACGAGTAACATAAAAAAATGGACAAGTCAGCCCATGACAACCTGCACCATCAAAGCAAGAGACAGAACGGAATGGCGCTCCATGGTAGCCAACCTTCGATGTGGAGACGGAACTCAGTGATGAGGAATTTGCCTCCAAGGGTGTACTGCGATGAGGAAATGGCACTGCCTTTTTTTTTTTAACTGGATGTGGGAACTTCCTCTTCTACTTCTTCCTCAGCTGTTTGCTCACAACTATCACTCGTCATCAGCCTCTCTCAATCTGACGTTAAATAGGAGAAGATGAGTTGTATTGTTCTTTAAAACAATCAGCGACATCTGCGACTTTCGGCCAAACAACCAACTCGTTTTCAGCTTCACAGTTATCTTCGCCCTCTTCATTCAGTGGTTTATCTGTACCAGAACCATAGTCAGAATCTACAGTAGGATCTTTATTTATTCTTGCCGATGATCCTGTTTCCCGTTAGTCCATTATGGTTCGCTAAGCACTTTCAGTCAAGCTTCCCTGACCTGTTTCTCGAATAAACTAATAGCCCACGGATCACTCTCATGGGAAAAATAATACCAAATAATGAGGAGCGATCGGCTGTCAGTCCGGAGGGGCATCAATTAAAATTATTTAAAATTTAAAGGGAAAGACGTAGGCATTCGACCGCAAGGTGCAAGTACAGTGCATCGCAACTTGCTATTCAGAACGAAAAAGTAGAAAGAGAAAGATGAAAATTTGAAATCAAGAATGGAAAGACGAATCCCAAAAATTGTGTTGCCAAGTAAATGAGCGAGAAGAAACAGTGCAGATAACCTTCTCCATATACGAAGGAATATCAATAACATTTATGGTTTATTGTTTTTCAAAAATATAATAATAATGAAAACAATATGGTGCTAACATATCATTACTGACATATCAAGTTTTTCAACTGAAAACATACAAATCTTTATTATGTTGAACACATGTCCCAAATTGAAAAAAAAAACACTTCAAGGTAACAGCGTCCCCATCAGATGAAGCTGAGTTTTATTAAAATGACGTCACTTCCACTTAAATACTTAATAGAAATTTCTTAGGGCTACCTTTACCTTTACATCAATCTGGTGTTCTCTGCCTGCGAGTAGAAGAATATATACGCTTGTCTGCGTTCAATAGTTCTGTCTTCAGTATGTAATGATAACGGATCTTCTTGTCCTTCATGGCTCTGATGATTTCTTCTTCAGAGATAGATGTGTATTAATGTCGAAATAGGACATTCTTTTTACAAAACATTATAGTAGGGGGTAATCTGATCACCAAAAATCGAATCCGCCGTCCAGCAAACATTTCGGGCATTTCCTTTCTTGACACTATGGAGGAGGCGGGGCGAACCAACGGTGCAGTGAGAAATATATATTCGACTTTATTATTTTGTCAGCATTAATCACGAACATATTGACACACATGTGCACAGTTATTGTTTTAATGCTCACCTAAATATTTACATTTTGAAATGTCACAGAAGGAAATTAGCATCATTGAGTGCCGTCTCCGCATCGAAGGTAGGCTACCAAGGAGCGCCGTTACTCTCTGTCTCTTCTTTTCATGTTGCAGGTTGTCATAAGCAGATTTGTCCATTTTTTGATGTTACTCGTCCACGTTAGTCTTGGACTGCCTCTTTTACCCTGTAGTTTCCCCTCCAGGATTACTTTTAGTAGGCTGTTGTGTCTTTTAACATGCCCCATAAATCTCATTTGTCTTGTTTGAATTGTGCTTAGTAGTTCTCTTTTCATTTTTAGTTGTTTTAAGACTTCACCGAAGGAAAACATGTTAAAAATACATATATCAGACATAACGTCTTGGTTACTCACAAAACACACAAAATAGTCATGCTCATTCACATATATGACATACACACTCATTTTTGTGCATGCAGATCTCATTTGACATCTAAACACAAAATCATGTACACATTCTCAAAAACGAACGAAGGAGTCTATCTTCATGCTAGATCTGATGGTCGGTTGTTCAATCTCTCAAGACTGAAGGCAAGGGTCATACATTTCACTAATAGAGACCTGTTATTTGCTGACGACGCTGCACTTGTTACGCAAGGTCAGAAAGAACTCCAGAGCATTGTGCATCGCTTTTCGCATGCCTGGAGAGACTTTGGTCTAACAATAGGTTTGCAGAAAACTAACATACTCGGTCAGGACGTCGAAGCAACACTTGCAATCTCTATCGACAACTATAAACTTGATATCGTGCGGTAATATAACTACCGGGGTCCATCATCAGCGACAGACTATCTCTAAATACAGAAATTGACACTCACATTTGCAAAGCTGCTACCAACTTTGCCCGTCTTTCTAAGCGTGTCTGGCAAAACAGCAAACTGACAATTATAACGAAAGTCGCAGTGTACAATGCCTGCATAATTAGTATCCTCCTGTATGGCAGCGAATCTTGGACAAACTATGTAAAGCAGGAGAGAAGGCTAAATGGATTCCATATGCGATGTCTGCTCCGTATTCTTGGTATCACCTGGAAGGATAAAGTGACAAACGTGGAGGTCATGACTTGCACAGGCCTCCCGAATATCTACACGCTGCTCAAACAACGTAGGTTACGATGGATTGGCCAGGCCATGTACACCGTATGAAAGATGGCCGCATACCAAAAGATATACTCTACGGACAACTGGCTGATGGTAAAAGAACTAGGGGGCGCCCAAAACTTCGATTTGTAGATGTGTGTAAACGTGACATGAAGACTCTGAACATACACCTTGCAGCCTGGGAAGACATAGCTGCAGACCGCAATCTCTGGAAACACACTCTAAAGGTTTACCTCAAACAAGAAGCAGACAGATTCATAAAGGAAGAGAATAAACGGCGAGAGGAAAGACTAGGAAAAAATAACATTTCTAGAGGCGCTGAAAAATCCATAGTCAACTATGACTGACGAAGGCTACTATAGTCAACTATGACTGACGGAGGCTACTATAGTCAACTATGACTGACGGAGGCTACTATAGTCAACTATGACTGACGGAGGCTACTATAGTCAACTATGACTGACGGAGGCTACTATAGTCAACAATGACTGACGGAGGCTACTATAGTCAACTATGACTGACGAAGGCTACTATAGTCAATTATGACTGACGGAGGCTACTATAGTCAACTATGACTGACGGAGGCTACTATAGTCAACTATGACTGACGAAGGCTACAATAGTCAACTATGACTGACGGAGGCTACTATAGTCAACTATGACTGACGGAGGCTACTATAGTCAACTATGACTGACGGAGGATACTTTAGTCAACTATGACTGACGAAGGCTACTATAGTCAACTATGACTGACGGAGGCTACTATAGTCAACTATGACTGACGGAGGCTACTATAGTCAACTATGACTGACGAAGGCTACTACTACATGCACACATAAAAACGTGTATGTATACACATTATATACACAATTAATTTACATATATAAAAATTGACTAAAAATACAGTTTTGCTAGTTTTTTGTTTTTTGTTTTCCGGAGTCCCATACAATGCTAATGCTGTGTAAGGCAGAACCAATGTAAGTGATCTCAGGGGAAGTGATTAATAAGACAAAGATCAGTAGATATGAAAAGTAAAATAGCCATTTATTCGAGATGAACTGAAAAGTAAAGGTATTATTTAACAAAGATGAAAGAGAAATGTAAACTTTCATTACTTTGATAGCAAATGGAAACAAATCTTTGTTTAGGAAAAAATTAAGAAAATTACAGAAGTTTGAAATTACGAGTAAAGATGTTAATAAGGACGAAATTGACAGCAAAAGATGTGATTTAGTCGAGATAGAAAGGAAGAGCAAAAATTGTGATTTAGCAGAGGTTAAATTAATAGTAAAGTTGTGATTTAGCCGAGTTTGAAAGAAAGAAAAGTAACATTTTGATTTAATTCAGGTCGAAGGAAAAGTAAGGTTCTGATTTAGTCGAGCTTGAAAGAAAGAAAAGTAACGTTTTGATTTAATTCAGATCGAAGGAAAAGTAAGGTTGTGATTTAGTCGAGTTTGAAAGAAAGAAAAGTAACGTTTTGATTTAATTCAGATCGAAGGAAAAGAAAGGTTCTGATTTAGTCGAGTTTTAAAAGAAAGAAAAGTAACGTTTTGATTTAATTCAGATCGAAGGAAAAGTAAGGTTGTGATTTAGCCGAGTTTGAAAGAAAGAAAAGTACCGTTTTGATTTAAGTGATCTCGAAGAAAAAGTGAGAAATGTTACCATAAGAAAGATGGTAGGAACAAAACCCTGCCAAGAATATATAGAACAACAACAACTTAAATGGTTTGGCCACTTGGTCAGAATGAATCAAGGAAACGTCTTATAATGTTCCGGGGAAGATATTTATGGAAAGCTTATGGAGGATTACCAATCACCATCAAGGGCGTTCTTCTCGAGAACGCATGAAAAAAAACCAAGAGGAAGACCCAGAAGAAGATGGATATATGCAGTGACAGAGACATGTAACAACAAAGGAAAATCACTAATTCAGACAGTTTGAGCAGCTCAAGAACGACAAATGATATAAACCACGACACCTTTTATGTATCAGTGAAAAGAGAAAAGAGGAAGAAGAAAGGAGAAGAAAAAGTCAAATTGTGATTTAGTCGAAAATCAGTAGCGCAGATCTACGTCGCTGGTTTGGTGAGACAGTGACGGTCTCCAGGAGAGCCATTTGCTGAAGGAATAGGTACCTGAAATGGTAAACTTTAGAGTATTTGTCGTGAGTAACTTGATCCCCAGGCTAGGTGATGATGATAGTAACCTGCCTCAGCGTCAGGGTAAGGTAACGACAGCGAGGACGACAGCGAGGATACTCACATCGCAAAATGCCCAGAACTCTGTCTATCTATCTATCTATCTATCTATCTATCTATCTATCTATCTATCTATCTATCTATCTATCTATCTATCTATCTATCTATCTATCTATCTATCTATCTATCTATCTATCTATCTATCTATCTATCTATCTATCTATCTATCTATCTATCTATCTATCTATCTATCTATCTATCTATCTATCTATCTATCTATCTATCTATCTATCTATCTATCTATCTATCTATCTATCTATCTATCTATCTATCTATCTATCTATCTATCTATCTATCTATCTATCTATCTATCTATCTATCTATCTATCTATCTATCTATCTATCTATCTATCTATCTATCTATCTATCTATCTATCTATCTATCTATCTATCTATCTATCTATCTATCTATCTATCTATCTATTTACCTGTCTATCGACTTTAGAGCCGTGTTCGGCCCATAGTGTCACCTGCAACGCATGCCGTAAATGACACTAAGGAGGTGAGGGGAGGGTCAAGGCTTCTCTGGTGCTATGGAGTTCGTGCACATTTGCTGAAGATATCTTCACAGCTTTCACTAGCGTGTGGCGGGCGCGCTTCATACTGGAGACCATACTGCGGTGGAAATGTGAGCCCTATGCAGATGTCAGCTGTTTAATAAAGAAAGTCTGCCTACTAAACTCAGCTTGTTCCCCAAAATATGACGGATGTTGTTTAAACGAAATGAAAAGGCAGAACGTTCAAAATCACCAGAAACGAAGAGGGAAGAAATGTGTATGAAAATGTAGAACATATAGGTGTGTTTGTAAACAAGATAGGAATGATGAACAATTGTATAATTTGTTAGGATGGAAATGTCAAAAATATTTAAAAGAGAACTCATCATCATCATCATCGTGTGCCTTCTCCGCAACGAAGGTTGGCTACCATGGATCGCCATTCCACTCTGTTTCTTGCTTTGATGGTGCAGGCTGACATAGATTGACTTGTCCATCTTTTGATGTTACTCGTCCATGTTAGTCTTGGTCTGCCTCTGCCTCTTTTACCTTGTATTTTTCCTTCCAATATTACTTTTAGTAGGCTGTTGTGTCTTTTAACATGCCCCAAAAATTGCATTTGTCTTGTCTTAATTGTGTTTAGTAGTTCTCTTTTTATTTTCAGTTGTTTTAAAACTTTATCATTTGTTATCTTTTGTTTCCATCCAATTCTACCTATTCTTCTATAAATCCACATTTCAAAGGCTTCAATTTTCTGTTCTGTTTTCTTGTCTAATGTCCATGTTTCTGCACCATACAGGAAGATTGAGAAGACGTAACATTTTGTCATTCTTTGTTTCAGCCCTGCTGATATTTTTTTTGTTGTTAGTATATTTTTCATGGCATTAAAATTACTTTTTGCTATACCCATTCTTTTGTTTATTTCAGTTTTGCATTTTCCATCATTGGTTATAATATGTCCCAGGTATTTGTAGCTCTGGACTGTCTCCAGATGTATTCCTTCCACTGTGATATTTAATTGTAGGTCTTGAGAATTTTCTTTATTTATGATCATAGTTTTAGTCTTTTTGATATTAATTTCAAGTCCATATTTTTTGCTTGTTATGTTTATCACATTAAGTAATTGTTGTAGATCTTTAGGAGTTTCTGCCAGAAGAACAGTATCATCAGCATAACTTTGGTTATTGATTATCTTCCCATTAATGTTTAGGCCTGGTATCTCTGAGATGTTTTTAAAGATTTGCTGAAGATTGAACAAGCTTGGTGATAGGATGCATCCTTGTCTTACTCCTCTTTTTATGTCCATAGGTGTAGAGTTCTCCTTGTTATATCTTATTATTGCTGTTTGCTCCCAGTACAAATTACATATTAGTCGTATGTCTGTGTCGTCTAGATTTATATCATTTAGGCAGTTCATGAGTTGGTTATGGTGTATTCTATCGAAAGCTTTGGTGTAGTCTATAAAGCAGGCATATATTGAAAAGAGAACTACTAAACACAATTAGAACAAGACAAATGAAATTTTTGGGGGCATGTTAAAAGACACAACAACCTACTAAAAGTAATCCTGGAGGGGAAAATACAAGGTAAAATAGGCAGAAAGAGACCAAGGCTAACATGAACGAGTAAAACATCCAAAGATGGGGACACGTCAGCCTATGACAATCTGCGCGATCAAAGCAAGAGACAGAGCGGAATGGCGCTCCATAGTAGCCAACCTTCGATGCGGTGACGTCACTCAATGATGATGATGATGGAAATGTCATCTGTTATAGTCCGATATAAAGAAAAATGGAGCTTTGTTTCCCCAGCAATGGAAAAGAAGTACACTTCATCGTGATCTTGTAGACATGCCTATTCTGACCTATGGAAGTGAATCACGGACAGAAAACACACACAAATAAAAAGACGATTAGAGGCCACAGAGATGAGATTTCTCAGAAGAATGTTGAAAGTTCCCTGGGCGGTTAAAAAAAGATCAATGAGAAAGTTTTCAAAGAGGCCAACACAAAAAGGGAGTTCCTAAGATACATCATAAGGAATCAATCACCATTTTTGTGGCACATCATGAAAAGAGGAAAGTTGGAATATTTGTTTACAACTGACAAAATTTAAAAAAAGAAAGAGAGGCCGTGGACGACAAAGAGAGAAAATACTAGATAGCTTGGTGTCATGGCATGAAAAATAGTCAACAACAGAACTGATACAATACACGGTGGATAGAAGATTGTGGAAGGATATGATCGCCTACGCCAACCGGTATGGCACATGATGATATTGATGTAGACATGAAAAAGACAGAAAATTTGTGGAATATTAATGCATGTTCTTGCAGGGAAATGCGGAGGGTGCGTTTACTATCACCGAAGTTTTCATGTTCTGAGAATAGAATTTGTGAACCATACACTAGTTAGATTATGACGAAGACAGAAATGAAAGAGCTACAGTAACAAACCATGTCCCTCCGTGTGGGAAGCGTTTTAGTAGGAGTGGGAGTACTGAGGAACGTGTGAGGGTAACATGCGTAGGGAAATCTCGCGCATGCGTGGTGTTGTCACGCGTAGCTCTGTTGGACACAGCTGATGATATTTAATACGGCGCAAGATTCCGCCCTCTTCGCCGAATCGTGGCGAGAAAACTTTTATAAATAAATTGTCCCTGGTTTAAAAAACGAAGACAGCATTAATTTGTGAAGATATCTGTGTTGCATAAATGCCGTGGAGCTGGAAACATCAATCACTGCAACAACCTTCCCCTGGCAGAGCATGCTGGTCTCGCTAAAGTAAATCTAAAGTAGAACTGTCTTTGCTTTGCGGTGCATTAATGGGAAGTTTGTAGAACCTTTCCACTTGCAGTTTTGAAGAAACTTCCTTCAAGTAAACTTTGTAATAATTGTAAACCTGCAACCTTTTTGCACAGAAGATCTTCAGCAACAAAAGGCAGTCAACCTTTAGCATTCTTAGTCCAACAACGTCTGCAGCAACTTCGAATTCTGAAACTGTAAGTCTACTAAGTTGATCTCATCTGTAAAGGCTGTACACTGTTGCCTCTTTCCAGTATACGTAAATATATATATATATATATTATTATGTTTCGTTAGTTTTATTTGCTTAAATTTTAAAATGTATCTTCTCAAATACGCGTTACTTGCTTTTTTTTTTTTAAACAAATACAGGCGTGATTTTATTTCATTTAGTTTTAGTTGATATTCATTTACTTTTAAACGATTCCTATTAAGATTATTAGCTATTTTATGTGTTGATATTGTGTATTTTTTTGTTTATATATTACTTCACTTGTTCTTAAAAGTATTAACCTTTTTAATACGTTTTTTTTTATTCCAACCGCGTAAATGCTGTTTCATGTTATTTTTTTGTTCTTGATATCCACGGTATGTTTTATTATTATTTTTGTCCTTAATATCCACGGTATGTTTTATTATTATTTTTGTTCTTGATATCCACGGTATGTTTTATTATTATTTTTGTTCTTGATATCCACGGTATGTTTTATTATTATTTTTCTTCACTATTAATGCATTTATTTGTCAAAGTCCGAGTTTGTCCTTTATGTGAACCTAAACATCTGATCTAATATAAACTTCTAAATAAAAGAAACGTACACGTTATGTGGTTAATGTTCATAGTTGTCAATGGCCACCGGCATATTCATCGGTGATGTAGCCATTATCGTTCCGGAGATGGCTACTTTGCTACATGAAAACCATAGCCGTGTCGATTTAACACAAAAAAAATCATATCACAAAATGATATCTGAACCAGCCGTGTCAGTAGGCGAGCGCGTTGATTACTTTTCTGCCGCGATTTTAGTCTCTAAGAGATTTGAATTAGATTTGTTCCTAAACTAATATAGTTCTTTGATCGCAGAGAGATATAATTCAGTATGTCATTAATTGTTCCTTTGACATCAGGTGTTCCTGCACGAAACAGTTGTTAAGTTTATTGTTTTCTTGTATGAAGTATTGACTATAGTCTTCTCTACGTCAGGATTTTTAATAATTCTGACTTTTCTTCTTTTTTCTTCAACCGGAGCGGCTCAGAACACTATTCTGAAAACTATTAGGACATGAATGGTTCCGATAAATATTCTATAAGTAATTGATAACTTATTCTATAAGTAATTGATAACTAAAATATTGACCAGTTTACATGGCCACGTTCGGTCATTGACAAATACAAGCATAACAGAGCTCCAATCGCCTGGTAAAATCAGATTTATAACAATTTCGTTGAACTTATTGTTTCATTAAATAAATAAGCATTGAATACAATATGTGAGTCCCCGTCGCTTCCTTTTTGATGTTCATTTTCTTGTCGATTTTTAGAAAATGTGTAATGTGCCTCTTTTGTTTTTCTTTGTTGGAAAAATTTTGAGAAGAAAGGTTGGCTTGACATATTTTACCTGCAAAACAGAAATATCAAATTTGTAGTTGTATTTTTCTGTTGGGCTTATTTAACGGATCATTTCTTACTGTTGGGTTTATTTAATGGATCATTTCTTACTGTTGGGTTTATTTAACGGATCATTTCTTACTGTTGGGTTTATTTAACGGATCATTTCTTACTGTTGTAGAATGATTCAAACCGGAAGAACGAAATAAAAGCAATGACACCAAATGTTCAATATTTAGCTTATTAACGAGTAACTCTTGTTTTTCTTCTCTTATTTACAGTTTTATAAAATGAGAAGAAAAAAAGAATCTCCCAAAGACTATTTATTATCATCATGTGCAATACCAGTTGTCGTAGGCGATCATGTCCTTCCAAAATCATCTGACTACGGTAAAAGTCAAGTAAAGTATCCCCCGTCACGCCAAGTGGCGTATAGGGAATATGGTGTTAGTGACCATACATTTTACAGACCCTCGCGCGTGATTTTTGGGGTAATGTGGTCGGTGTTACGTCCGTGCCACTTAACTTTCCCAGAAAAAAATCCGGTACCCATTAAAGGCTGGGTGAACCGGAAACCGTCGGTTGGGATCGAACCCTACCTCTTGTCCTTTGTAGTCCAATTCACTAACCACTGAGCTATCGCGGCTCCCATCTGACTACGGTGCATCGTATCAATTCTGTTGTTGACTGTTTTCCAGGCCACGATACCTAGCTCTACAGTATTTCCTCACTTTGCCGTCCGTAATCTCTATTTCCCTGTATTTTGCTAGTTGTAACCAAGTAAATGTCGATTATTTCTTTTCGATGTTTATTTATTTTTTTTTGGAGCTCCATTTTTATAGACTGAGTTACTTTGAGAATGCCCTCGTTGGTCTTTTTAGCTGTCCAGGTAGTTGTCAACATTTTTTTGAGAAATTCCATCTCTGTTGCCCCTAATAGTTTTTTAATGATACTATCTATATATCTATTGTCCTTTCGAGCCGAAGACGGCACATAGGGCAGAAACAAAATCTCAAAAACAGAAACCTTGCGTGCCAAAATGGCACATATTGCAGAGATCACTGCTTTGTTTCCATAACAATTCTTTTTACAATGACAGCTTGTCAAGTCATCGATCAACCTCCTTAGTCGCCTCTTACGACATGCCTGGAAGGTTACAGTGTCACTATTCTTTACTTTCCTCATAATGAGGCCCCGGTAATACACAGGAGTTTTAATGATACTACAACCTGATAAATATTAACATATAAGAGTTTATATTATAATATATTGATAATAATGATATTAGAGGAATACAAGTTGATTATTAACATTTAACTATATTATTCATCTTCTCTTCTTCTCATCGATTTCCTCTTCGTCATATGTGTCCTACTCCAATAAAACAATTTATATATCGTTACAGAAATAAATAAACAGGAACCCCGCGACAGTCGACATTTGTGATTTGTTTTATGGATTTGTACTGTGACAAATATGGTTGTTCTTTGATTCTGAGCACGTTGTGCCATATGTTCAGCGATAATTGTATCATTGCCACGGTCGGAGGCACCTAAAATTACTGTCCTCGGGGTGTTTCTTGGCTGATTAGTCAAAGAATGTGTCTGAAATACGAATGATAAAAATGGGATACAAACATATATTACTGTTTGGTTATTTTGCTGATGTAAAAATCATATCTTTAAAATTCATTTCTAACTATTACTTCTACTACTATTACTACTGTTACTACTACTATAATTACTACTAATGCTATTATTGATACTACTACTACTACTACTACTGCTACTACAACTACAATAACAAACTACTACTACTACAATTACTTATGCTACGAAAACAATTACTAATACTATAGGATTGTAATCACTACTACTGCTACTACTACCACTATTACTTTTTCATCTTCTATTCTACTTCCTCTCCTCATCCTCCTTCTCTCTACCTCAACTACTACTCCTTCACTTGCTAAAAAAAAAACGTTGAAATTTGTTCTATGATGTCTATTTCAAATGACCATTAGTTTTCCTTTTCGACCCGCTACAACCAATTAATTGACATTTTATGATCAGGTTTATATTCTCTCTTCCGTTCCTACTCACTTCACTAGATTCAGTGTTTATCTCAAGGATCAACGCGTAGATGTGGAACCTCTGCGGTCCTGTCTTCTTCTTGAAGAAGCACGATATGTTCAACCTCACAACGTACCCCGTGCGTACTGTCGTTCATTTTTCTTCTGGCCACAGCGCAGTATGCAGGGACACATTTCATTCTTATTTCTATTTCTCATTCTGATTCGAAAATATTATTTTTTTTTAATATTTATTATTTTAAAAAATTTTAAATACATATCTGTGTATGTGCGTTGTATGTTTGTTTCTGCTGAAGACCTATTAAGCCGAAACTCTGTTCTAATTTCTGTTGTCCACAGATTGCGTAAGGCTTTAACCATACTGTTTTTTTTTAATAATTTGTTTCTCTCTATTTTTTTTAAATTTCCCCTTACGTTTAATCTCACTCACATTGTGGTTTTTCAAAATGTATTCATTCATTCATTTATGCATTCACTCATTTATTAATTCATTCATGTATTCATTCATTCATTTATTCATTCATTCTTTTATTCATTTATTCATTCATTCATTCATTTATTTATTTATTCATTCATTCATTCATTCATTCATTTATTCATTCATTCACTTATTCATTCATTCATTTTTCTCTCGGGCCGAAGACGGCACATAGAGCGGAAGTTATAGCTCACCATGATTGACGATTGCTGCCTGTTCTTGATGGTCTTGGTTGTTTCTTAGTCCCATGGTTGAGCCTTCCATAGTATTTATTTATTTTTGTTGTTGCTTATAGATACCTTTGGACTTCTTTGTTGTCTATTACCAGATGATTTCCACATGAATGCCTGACAGGGATGTCTCTCTCTCTCTCTCTTCAATGCTATATTAGAGAAAAGTAATTCTCAAAGTCATCATCATCAAGTACCGGGCCTGCTGGCGTAGGTGATCATTTCTCTCCACAACTATCGATCTCGACAGTTATTTATCATTTCTGTTGTTGACCTTCTGCCAAGCAATTCTCTTAAGCTGCCTGGTATTTTTTTTCTTTGCTTCCCTCCATCTCTTCGTCCTTCCATTTTTTCCAGTTGTTACAATATATTCCAGTTATTCTCTTCTCATTACATGGCCAAAAAACGATGGCTTCTTTCTAATATTGGAAATTAGCACTATTTTTACTTTGACCTCTCTCAGAATATTTTCATTACTCTTCTTAGCTGTCCATGGTATTCTCAACATTATTCTGTAAAACCACATTTCTACAAATTCCAGTGATTTTCTTGTCTTTTGTCTTATCGTTGATGATTCACATCCATATGTTAAGACTGGCTCTACATAACATTTAAGAACCCTTTTTCTTGTTTCTATTGTCAAAAATGGATTGCATAGTATCTTCCTCATTTTTTGGAAAGCTGCTTTTGCCTGAGCTATTCTGCATCTCACCTCTTTTGTACATGTTCCGTCTGAGGTTAACAAAGTTATCAAATATTTAAATTCATTTACCTGTTTTAATATTGTTTCACTTTTCTTTATTTTGCACTCAAGTGATGTCTTTTTCTTTGTTGTTACCATTACTTATATCTTTTTGCTATTAAGGCTGAGTCCTTTACTTGTGCTTTCTTTCACTATAATCTATTCTGGATTCTCAAAGTAACCAATATTTTAAAAAAAAGTCAATAAACGTGAGAAAGAAAAATTCTACATTTTTTTCGGTCGAGAGAAAATATTATAAATAGTAAACAACAGAATTAATACGATGCACTGTGGTCAGAGAATTGTGGAAGGTCATGATCTCCTACCCTAACCGGTATTGCACTTGATGGCGTTGATATTAAAACGAAAAAAAGCATGTACATTGCAAGAAAATTATCTTGTAAAATGCTGTTTTACTTTACTTTGTAATCATTTTGAACATTGATTTATTTAGGTATCGCTAGTGAACTGTAGATAGAAGATTGTGTAAGGACATGTCCGCCTACGCCAACCGGTATGGCACATAATGATGATGATCAGTATATCAAACTATTTAATATTATAGAATATATAGATTTTTACAATAGAAACAAGAAAAAGAGTTCTTAAGTGTTATGTAGAGCCAGTCTTAACATATGGATGTGAATCATGGACAATAGGACAGCAGACAAGAAAATCACTGAAGGCTGTATAAACGTTTTACAGAACAATGTTGAGAATACCATGGACAGATAAGAAGAGTAATGAAAACGTTGTGAAAGAGATCAAAGCAGAATGAGAGCTAATTTCCAATATTAGGAAGAAACAATCATCATTGTCTGGCCATGTAACAAGGGAACACCTGGAATATATTGTAACAAGTGAAAAAATTGAGGGACGATGAGATAGAGTGAAGTAAAGAGAAAAGATACCAGACAGTTTAAGAGAATGGCTTGGCAGAAGGTCAACAACAGAAATGATAAATAACTGCCGAGATCGAAAGTTGTGGCGAGACATGATTACCTACGCCAGCAGGCCCGGTACTTGATGATGATGATGAATATTAATGTAGCCTCGGTCGCTCAGGTTTAGTGCATCGTTACCTGATCAGAAGAGTCCGCGTTCGACTCCTAAAAGTGGCAACTTTATATTTCTGACCGCCATTGCTTCGGCGTTCACCCATCTTCTAAACATGGGTACCATCTTCGGTGTTCACCCATCTTCTAAACTTGGGTACCATCTTCGGTGTTCACCCATCTCCTAAACATGGGTACCATCTTCGGTGTTCACCCATCTTCTAAACATGGGTACCATCTTCGGTGTTCACCCATCTCCTAAACGTGGGTACCATCTTCGGTGTTCACCCATCTTCTAAACATGGGTACCATCTTCGGTGTTCACCCATCTTCTACACATGGGTACCATCTTCGGTGTTCACCCATCTCCTAAACGTGGGTACCATCTTCGGTGTTCACCCATCTCCTAAACGTGGGTACCATCTTCGGTGTTCACCCATCTCCTAAACGTGGGTACCATCTTCGGTGTTCACCCATCTTCTAAACATGGGTACCATCTTCGGTGTTCACCCATCTTCTAAACATGGGTACCATCTTCGGTGTTCACCCATCTCCTAAACGTGGGTACCATCTTCGGTGTTCACCCATCTTCTAAACATGGGTACCATCTTCGGTGTTCACCCATCTCCTAAACGTGGGTAACATCTTCGGTGTTCACCCATCTCCTAAACGTGGGTACCATCTTCGGTGTTCACCCATCTCCTAAACGTGGGTACCATCTTCGGTGTTCACCCATCTCCTAAACATGGGTACCATCTTCGGTGTTCACCCATCTCCTAAACATGGGTACCATCAATTTTTCGTTGCAGTAAAGATGGTCTGGTGTGATATCGACAAGACCACTTAAAATGATGCCGTGCTCATTGAAAATAATGTTCACCAACACCTTATTCTCACCACATAAATCAAAGCGTGGTGGGAACCTTCATTTTTGTTGCTTACTTTCTATTACCTTATTTACCAGCCTTACGAGCCGTAACCAGCCCATAGGGCATAGACACAGATACACTTTCCCTGTTTTGAAAATTATTCTTCCTAGCGTCTCAATCCTTGTAAAAATCTTTTATCAAATCTCGCCGTTTGTCGCTGTTCTGTGAAACCATCTCGATTTCAATAAGGAAGCCGGTTCCTGCTGCCGTTGCCTCTCTGATCAATGTTCTTCTCAGTATTCCTCTGGGTCGGCCTCTTTTCCTACTACCTTTTGTATTCACCTTGAGGGCTTGTTTTGATATTCGGTTATTATCTTTTCTCAACACATGTTCAGCATCTTTTCTTTATTACTGATGATATTAGTGGTTGTTTGGCGTTTCTCTAATTTCTTCAATTGTTTTGAATTTTTTCCACGCAGTACCAAGTATTTTTCTTAGACATTTATTTTCAAATGCGTTCAACTTAGTTTCTATGTCTTTTGTTGTTTAACTTACTTTACTTAATATTGATTAGATACAAGTTTGAAACGCTCATAGTATCTTTATGGGTTGCAATGTAGAGCTTTTACTTCTCAAAGACATACACTTTCTCGAAGAGCTACACTTTCTTAATGACATACACTTTCTCAAAGTTATTCACTTTCTCAAAGATATTCACTTTCTCAATGACATTCACTTTCTCAAAGTTATTCACTTTCTCAAAGTTATTCACTTTCTCAAAGACAAACAGTTTCACAAGACATTCACTTTCTCAAAGACAAACAGTTTCGCAAGACATTCACTTTCACAAAGACAAACACTTTCACAAAGACAAACACTTTCACAAAGACAAACAGTTTCACAAAGACAAACACTTTCACAAAGACAAACACTTTCACAAAGACAAACACTTTCACAAAGACAAACAGTTTCACAAGACATTCTCGATCTCTTATGCTCAGGAAGCAGCAGGAGATGACCACCTGAATGAGCCATGACCGGCGATCCCCCACCCTCTCACCTACCTCCTTCAACTGCTTCGGTAGTGTATACACTTGTAACAATTCTCCTGCAATCATATTTTTATGACCAACCTTCAGCCAATATTTGGCCAGATCCACGCCTACAATTCAGCAGGACAATGTTAGATGGGGCTCAAACATCAATTCGATTGTTTCCCTTGAGAGAACTCTGAAGCAAATGAACCGAACTATTTGCCCGACGGGTCTCTTCTGATATTCAGGTTTCATTCCTTTCGAAAGCGATTGCCAAGATAAACTTTGTGGCTTTGAGAAATGAAGCTCCTACCTTCAATCGCTAAATAAAGTTTTCTATTACTGCTGGAGCGAGCTCCGCTGAACCTTTCTCCAATGTCTGTTTCATACAAAGGTCATGGTTCATGTTTTGTATTCTCAGAGCTGGCCAGCTGGAGGACTTGATGCGTTTGGCAAGGGAGGCGATTATGCCAGAGTTTTGCAAGCTCATTAATATTTCATGACTTCTAGAAATAACCTAGGAGATCTCCACCAGTGTGACGGAGTTCGTGCAGCATTATCAAATAATATCTGCATTATTATGGAAACGAAAAAATAAAACATGTTAAAAACAGATGTGTCAAGTCGAAAAGTGTAAATATTCCCAATTATTTCCCTTATAAACTAGCGACTGAATCAGCGCTCACATAACATTGTATAGGAACAATTGTATACACTGTTTATGGGAACCTCGATAGTCTAGTTGGGAAAACCACCCGATTCAGCTACCGACGTTCGGACAACCGGTGTTCGATTCCCGCTGGAAGCAGTGTGTTGTACTCGTGGTTAAACAAAAAATACCCCCGCGGTCGACCCAGCCGCTAACAGAAATGGGTACTAGGGTATTACTCTGCGAAGATGAGGAATGGCAGAAGTCTCTGAACACTTCTGGATTTGCTGCCGAGCACATTTGGGTGACAACTGGCGTGTTAAGTCGCCGATTCAAGTCCCGGACTTTACTGTACCTTTGTATAGCAACAGGTAAGGCGGGGAGGGGGGGGGGTGGATGCGAGGGGGAAAAAAAGGAAAGATTATCTAACATCGTCTGTTACGTATTCACAATGAATGAGAATATGACAAATTATTGAAGGGACAAATAAATAAATGAACACAAAAACAGTCACTTTCCACGTCAAACTTCTGTTGAAAACGAAGTCCATTAACAATTCAACATCTTCTTCTGCTTCTTTCCTCTTTTCACTGACACCTAAAATGTGTCGTGGTTATATCATTTGTCGTTCTTGAGCTGCTCGAACTGTCTGAATTAGTGATTTTCATTTGTTGTTACATGTCTATGTCACTGCATCTATCCATCTTCTTCTGGGTCTTCCTCTTGGTCTTTTTCCATGCATTTTCGAAAAGAACGCCCTTGATGGTGATTGGTAAGGATTCATTCTAACCAGGTGGCCAAACCATTTAAGTTGTTGTTGTTCTATATATTCTTGGCAGGGTTTTGTTCCTACTATTTTTCTTATAGTTTCATTTGGTATTCTATCTCTTCTTGTGTTGTTTGTTACTTTTCTCAAGCATCGCATCTCACATGTATTGATCTTTCTTAAATGTGATTTAGAAAGGGTCCATGTTTGACTTTCATAGAAACAAAGTTGGTATGAAAATGCTATTCATCATTTATTGTTTAGCTGCTATAGAAATGTTTGGATATCTTAACAATGGTGAAAGCTGGTATGCGATAGCATTTGCTTTTTGTATTCTCGTGTCAATATCACCACCGGTTGATACAAGCAAGTAATTTATCTTGTTTTAAAATAGCCAACAAGTTGCGCACTTTTCATATTTTAGAAAATACTATATAAATGAATGTCGTAAAGGCAAAGTACGAGACTTGAATCAGCGTCTTAGCACGCGAGTTTCCACCCACATGTGCTCAGCCGCCTACCCAGAAGTGGTCTGGGACTTCTGGATAGTGTCGCTTAAAGTATAAAAAATTACGATACAAGACGGCATTCCTCACCTTCCCAGAGTACTACCCTGGCACCCATTTCTGCCAACGCGGGGGTATTTTGTCCCAACCACCTGCACAACTCAAACTGCTTCCAGCGGGAATCGAACACGGGAACTCTGAAGGTCGGTAGCTTCACCGGGTGGTTTTACCAACTAGGCTACCAATGCCCCCAAAAGATGAAAAAAAAAAAAAATTAAATGAGAGAGGTGTAAAAGGCAAAAACATTCGTAGTAAATTTACTTACAAAAAGTAATTGTAACTTTAAACTATTTCAGCGATCCGCAGAGAATATCTAGCGACATATTCCAGGGTCAAGAGTACAGGTTGAAGGACGTTCTTTTAGGATGATATTACTTTCCCGTTGACCAGATCGAGGACTGGAACCGAGCCAATAGAATTGGAGGACGACAGATCCAATCAGTCACCAAACAGTCACCTATAATCATAACCTTGAAACGTTGTTTATTTCTGGTCACACACTTTAATGTGTGTAATCAAACCGTATGTGTGTATAGCTTTATACACGTTCTTAATGGCCCCTATAGTGGGGTGTGTAAATTGGTTCCCCCCAAAAACGTCAATTTAACTAACGTTTGTGGTCTCGTTTATAAAGGGCTGAAACAATTCCCAGATCGAGTTAAAACGTTTCGTTGGCTGTACATTTGAATATGAATACCGGTTTCCTTTAACTAAAATTATCAATTACCTAAACTGTTAAGGAACATTACGGGATTGTTAAAAACAGAATAGTTCTATTATTTCTGATTAGCTCCATGCTCTCATTTTAATGTTTGTTAAAATATTGTCATGTAGTGGTACAGGAAACACATTTTATTATCCAAATATAGAACAATTAAACTGTTTTTATTTCAAATTCAGACCAATTAGATTTAACATTAATAAACATATTGAGGTGTAATTTTTTTTTTTTACGAAACAAAGATGATAAAAATAAAGAATTGGGTTAAAAATTCAATAAACATAGCTGGTTTATTTTGTGATATTTTGTACGTTTTTACTTCAAGCGTATAGAACTCATTCATTCGTTCATTCATTGGGTGCCGTCTCCACATCGAAGGTTGACTACCATGGACCGCCATCTTACTCTGTCTCCTGTCTAGATGATGAACGTTGTCATGGGTTCACCTGTCAATCTTTTGATGTTATCTGTCCACTTTAGCCTTCATCTGCCTCGTACCTTTTCTTCCAAGCTGACTTTTATAAGGGTATTATGTATGTCTCTTCACACATGTTCAAATAAACTTCTGTTGTCTTTCCGAATTATGTTAAGTAGTTCTTTATTCATTTTCCGTTGATTCAGAACTTCCTTGTTTGTCTACTTTTTTTCTTCCACTCAGTTCTCTCCATTTTTCTATAGATGAACATTTTAAAGACTCCTATTTTCTGCTCTTTTTTCTTATTTAATGTCTAGCTTCTATATCACATAGGAAGGTTGAGTAAATATAATATTTTGCTTTTCGTAGCTTTAGTTCTGATGTTATTTGATTTGATGTCAGTATATTATTCATGTTGTTAAAATTGCTTTTGCCATCATAGATGTTTGTTCTCTATATAAATTGCATATCAGTCTTATGCCAGCATCTTGGAACTCGGTAGCCTAGTTGGGAAAACCACCCGACTGAGATAACTACGTTAGGACAACTCCTATCATCTATCTATCTATCTATCTATCTATCTATCTATCTATCTATCTATCTATCTATCTATCTATCTATCTATCTATCTATCTATCTATCTATCTATCTATCTATCTATCTATCTATCTATCTATCTATCTATCTATCTATCTATCTATCTATCTATCTATCTATCTATCTATCTATCTATCTATCTATCTATCTATCTATCTATCTATCTATCTATCTATCTATCTATCTATCTATCTATCTATCTATCTATCTATCTATCTATCTATCTATCTATCTATCTATCTATCTATCTATCTATCTATCTATCTATCTATCTATCTATCTATCTATCTATCTATCTATCTATCTATCTATCTATCTATCTATCTATCTATCTATCTATCTATCTATCTATCTATCTATCTATCTATCTATCTATCTATCTATCTATCTATCTATCTATCTATCTATCTATCTATCTATCTATCTATCTATCTATCTATCTATCTATCTATCTATCTATCTATCTATCTATCTATCTATCTATCTATCTATCTATCTATCTATCTATCTATCTATCTATATATCTGTCTGTCTTCCTGCCTGCCTGCCTGCCTGCCTGTCTGTTGTCTTTTTGAGCCGAAGTCAACATATTTGGTATATATTCTAGACTGTTCACCTTCAACGATATTTGATATTAAGAGTCAGATCTTGCACAATAACCTCATTGTATCTCGTCACATGATTTTATTCTTGGCGAGCCTCTCAACCTCTGCAACTGAGTCGATGCATGTTATAGTAGCCTCTCGCAAAAGTGTTCTTTTTAACGTTTCTCTATGTCGACTTATTTGTCTTTACTTCCTAGGTCTCATCGTAGCAGGCGTGGTACCACTTAAGAGAGATAGTGAAAACGTACAAGAGTAACTTACTTTTATTATATTAACAACTAACAATAAGCGGGGGGAGGGGGGATGTCCAGTTGCCTAGTTGGGAAGACCACTTGACTGGGCTATCGACGTTCGGACAACCCGTGTTAGTGTCCTTCTGAAAGCAAATATGAGTTGTATTTGTGGTTGGAAAAAAATATACATCCGCCGTCGACCCAGCCGTTGGCAGAAATGGGTACCAGGGTAGTTAGCGAATCAATACTCTCTCTGTCTGCGGTCAAGTCTCAATCAGAGTAGGGTTCCAGACTCTCTCATGAAGTCAGCTGTCTGTTTAAGCGATTCTGTTACCGCGTATAGTTTCTCTTCCAGGGAGGTGGGTGTGGACCACATTGCTCATCTCGGGTCTGCGTACTGGGGGCATTCCATTAGAACATGTTTTGTTGTCATGTTGTCCAGTGTACAGTGGCATAGGTTGGTTGTACCTATTTTGAATTTGGTGAACATGTGATTTCTCATTCTATTGTGGCCAGTGCGTAGGCGAAGTATGATGACTTGATCCCTCCTTGATAGTTGGTGGTATCCGTCCCTCTCGTTATGCTTTAGATGTTCTCGTTTCCATTTTTCATGGAACTGAGCTTTAATGATGGATTTGCCTTCATATAAACTGACGTATGGTTCTCTTGTGGTAATCTCCCTCCCTCTTTAGCTAATTTGTCTGCGCGTTCGTTCCCGTGTATATTACAGTGTGATGGTATCCACTGAATGACTACTCTCTGGAAGTTATTGCATAGTTGGTCCAGAGTTGTTCTCAAGTCATCAAGTTCATTGCTCCTGGGGCTTTTTAGAGTTGTTAGTACTAATAGTGCATCAGTCAGTATCACCAATTTATTGTGCATGTTATTTTTGTGTTGAGTAGCCAGTGTTGCAGCATCTCTGATGGCTTCAGTTTCTGCTTTAAAGTTGTTTGAGAATTTCCCAGTAGCTATTGACTTGGTGATCTCGTCCTGATTATTCAGCATCAAGAACACACCGCCCCTCCATTTATGGCGGCATTTTTAGCAGAGCCATCTGTGTATATAAATCAATTCAGATGAAAAGGTATGTTTACAGCACTCGGAAAAAAATTACAAATAATCAACAACAGAAAAATAGCAAAGAATAACATATGGACCGAAGCAGGATTGAACCCGAACTCAGTGGCTCAGCGCCTTGCCACGAAAAGCCAAACGCTAGGGAAAACTTCCAACTCGGCTAACAGAACGTGGAAGTTTCCCTCTATAGTAATATTCATTTATTATTATTTGTCTGCCAGGTTAGTACTTTGGGAAGGTGAAGAATGCCGTCTCGCATCGTGAGTTTCGATACTTGAAGCGACACTATTCAGAAGTCTCGGAACACTTCTTAATAGGCTGCCGAGCACATATGGTTGACAACTCGCGTGCTAAGACGCCGATTCAGGTCTCGTACAAGAGAGAAAGAGAGTTTATTGGTGCTATAAGGAAAAAGTAAAGTACCCCCGTCACGCCAAGTGGCGTATAGGGAATATGATGTTCTATCTATCTATTGACCTTTCGAGCTGCAGCCGGATAGGGCGTAAACCAAGGGATACTCCTTCTCTTATCTGAATTTTTGTTCTAGCAGTTTTCAATTCTTTTAAAGATATTTTATCAAATCTCGCCATTTGTCTCTGTTCTGTGCAAGCCGCTCTATTTCATTGAGGCAGCCGATTCCTGCTGCTCATGCTTCTCTCATCAATGTTCTTCTCAGTATCTCTCTGGGTCTTCCTCTTTTTCTCGTACCTGTTGTTTCCCACATGAGGGCTTGCTTTGCTATTCGGTTATTATCTCTTCTCACCACATGTCCAACATATGACCATCGTCTTTTCTTTATTACTGAAGATATTAGTGGTTGATTGGCAATTTCTCTAATTTCCTTGTTTGTTTTGAACTCGTTCCACGCTATACCAATTATTTTTCTTAGACATTTATTTTCGAATGCGTTCAACTTTGTTTCTATATCTCTTGTTGTTTTCCAGCTTTCACGCGCATACGTAAGGGTTGATAGTACATTTGATTTGAATAGTCTAAATTTTATGTTTGTGCTGATGAGTTTTGATTTCCACAACTTTTCAAGGCTTCTGAAAGACATTGCTGCTTTAGCTATTCTGATTCTAATTTCTTTGCTTGTATCCCCTTCTCGATCAATGCGACTTCCAAGATAGATAAAGTGGTTGATCTCTTCTACTGGTTTGTTTTCAATGTATATTTTGTCATCTGTTGGAATTAAGCTTTTCATGATTGATCTCAAGCCCAATTTTGCTGGCTATTGATGATAGTTCAATATGATGTTAATCGGTGCTATATAGAACCAATTCTGACCTATGGAAGCGAATCATGGACAGTAGACAAGATAATGAAAAGACGATTAGAGGCCACAGAGATGGGATTTCTCAGAAGAACGTTGAAAGTTCCCTGGACAACTAAACAGACCAATGAAGAAATTCTCAAAGAGGCCACATAAAAATGGAGCGCCTAAAAACATCAGGAAGAAACAATCACATTTTTCGTCACATCATGAGAAGAGGAAAGTTGGAATACTTGGTTACAACTGGCAAAATAAAAGGAAAGAGAGATAATCGCGAACGACAAAGAGAGAAAATACTGGATAGCTTGGTGTCATGGCAGGGAATACAGTCAACAACAGAACTGATTCGATGCACTGTAGATAGAAGATTGTGGAAGGACATCGCCTACGCCAACCGGTATGGCACATGGTGATGATGGTATATGAATTTTTGGGGTAATGTTGTTGGTATTGCGCCCGTGCCACTTTACTTTCCCAGAAAACAATCCGGTACCCATTAAAGACTGGGTGAACCGGAAGCCGTCGGTTGGGATCGATTGTACTTTGTAGTCCAGTTCACTAACCACTGAGCTATCGCGGCTCCCTTATTGGTGCTATACAGAGCCAATTCTGACCTATGGAAATGAATCATCGACATTAGATAAACAAATACGAAGACGTTTACAGGCCACAGAGATGGGATTCCTCAGAAATATACTGAGGGTTTCTTGGACAGCTAAAAAGAGCAGCGAGAAAATTCTCGATGGACTCTAGACAACAAGAGAACTGATACAAATATTACAAAGAAAGATTACTCGGCACATTGCGAGAAGAGGCAATCTTAAAAATTTATTTAGAACAGTAAAATACAAGGAAAGAAGATAATTCGCGGATGATAAAAAGATGCTAAACAGCGTGTACAATCTTATATATATCTGGGCAGTAATATAGATAAAGAGGGAGGAACAGAAAATGATACCAAAATAAGGATATCAAAAGCAAGAGGAGCTTTCATTGCACTGGGAAACATATGGAAATCCAAAGAAATTAGGCTAAATACAAAAATAACAATTTTCAACTCAAATGTTAAGTCGGTCCTATTATATGGCTGTGAAACATGGAGAATAACAAAATTGACAATCACGAAGGTACAGACTTTCATTAATGGATGCTTACGCAGAATAAAGGGATGGAAATGGCAGGACAAAGTCACTAACGTGGAATTATGGAAATGTACCGGTCAAATACCAGTGGATAAAGAGATACAGCGAAGACGATGGCGATGGATAGGACACACACTACGGAAGCCAACTGAGAGTATTACACAACAGGCCCTTTTTTGGAATCCCCAGGGGAAAAGACAAAAAGTAAGACCAAGGAATTCTTGGAGAAGACAGATCGAAGCAGAGATGAAGATCATGGGGAAGACATGGGATGATCTTAAAAGAATGGCAAAAAACAGAACGACTTGGAAAGTGTTTGTTGAAGACCTATGCTCCACTGGGAGCTAAAAAGGAAGAAGAAGAAGAAACAGCGTGTTGTCGTAGCACGGTAAACAGTCAACAATAGAATTGATACGGTGCACTGTGGACATATACATGTTGTCAAATAACGCCTTCGCCCTCAGGTATGACACATGATGATGATGTTACTACATGTTATGACCGCAACAGACGATATGTATCTCGTTCATGACAGAAACACTTGAGGGTATCCGTTATAGGATCCACCGCGGTACAGCAACAAGCTAGATTGTGATGATGATGATGATGATGATGATGATGATGGTGATGATGGTGATGATGCTGGTGTGGTGGTCGTGATGATGGTGGTGGAATGAAGATGATGATGATGATGATGATGATGATGGTGATGATGATGGTGATGATGATGATGATGATGATGATGATGATGATGATGGTGATGATGGTGATGATGATGATGATGATGATGATGATGATGGTGATGATGGTGATGATGATGATGATGATGATGATGATGATGGTGATGATGGTGATGATGATGATGATGATGGTGATGGTGATGGTGATGATGATGGTGATGATGGTGATGATGCTGGTGGTGGTGGTCGTGATGATGGTGGTGGAATGAAGATGATGATGATGATGATGATGGTGATGGTGATAGTGATGATGATGCTGGTGGTGGTGGTCGTGATGATGGTGGTGGAATGAAGATGATGATGATGATGATGATGATGGTGATGATGATGATGATGATGATGATGGTGATGATGGTGATGATGCTGGTGGTGGTGGTCGTGATGATGGTGGTGGAATGAAGATGATGATGATGATGATGATGATGGTGATGGTGATGGTGATGATGATGCTGATGATGTTGGTGGTGGTGGTGGTGATGATGGTGGTGGAATGAAGATGATGATGGTGATGATGATGGTGGTGGTGGTGGTGATGATGGTGGTGGAATGAAGATGATGATGGTGATGATGTTGGTGGTGGTGGTGGTGGTGATGGTGGTGGAATGAAGATGATGATGGTGATGATGTTGGTGGTGGTGGTGGTGGTGGTGGTGATGGTGGTGGAATGAAGATGATGATGGTGATGATGAAGGTTAGTGGTGATGGTGGTGGAATGAAGATGATGATGGTGATGATGTTGGTGGTGGTGGTGGTGGTGATGGTGGCGGAATGAAGATGATGATGGTGATGATGATGGTGGCGGTGATGATGGTGGTGGAATGAAGATGATGATGGTGGTGGTGGTGATGATGATGGTGATGATGGTGGTGGAATGAAGATGATGATGGTGGTGGTGGTGATGATGGTGGTGGTGGAATGAAGATGATGATGGTGACGATAATAATGATATGCATGCGTGGGACTTTGAAAGAAAGCTTGAAGCCAAATGATCTAAGCCCGTTGTTTACCAGTCATGTAGAAATCCGTTCGATTTGCTATCAGATCAATTGACTATTCTCACCGAGGTGAAATTAAAAACAAAATAGAAAAACACAAAACCTGCATACTACGCGCTGACTACACTATACTCAGTGCCTTTATTCTCAATCGTCATTAAGTCCAGAAAGACCCTAGAAAAATGAAGCAATATTGTAATAGATGGTTTTGTTTTGCATTTTTTAACGATAAACGCATAATAAATGTCTTGTGCTGTAACATAAATCATGCATAATGCGATCCGGTAATCTTATTTCTTTGTTGCTCTTGCCTCTATCTCCACTAGATTCGTATAATTGTTTCGTTAACATTTCCCGATCAAAGTAATCTACTTTACCTTTTTTTGTCACGTCACGAACTTTCTTCCGCTTCCTAGCTTCCTTGAGTACACTTCATTACATGTGTCGGATAATTAAATTCACAACTTTTTTGAGTGAAACTTTTTATTCGTCTGCAAAATTCCGCTTGTTTGTTCATTGATTCTCGACTAATATGTTTGATGTCTTTCTTTTCTCTAAATCTGAAATACTTTGAGATCGCTATGAAACATATAATAATTTACGAATGTTATTCAGAACGACGTAAATGATAGTTATATACCTGCCATTATGTACAGGTCACCGGTATTCACAATTTGTGGTCATAGATGTGTACGAACATAATAAATAAAACAAGTATAGAACCCTTTAATATTGGATGAGCTCGCCTTAAACATGTATTTGACATGAAAACATGTGGCTTAAAAACAATGAAGAAAGACAGAAATTACAAAAAACATAAAAGCAAATAAAGAACATCAACCAGGAATCTAAATGTAATCCTTTTGGTGTCTTTCTGTTGTTGGTTTTAGGCTTTCCAATTCCTTTTGAAGCACTTGTTTCCTCGTGTAATTTACCTCAATGAAAATGAATGTCTCTTCTTTTTAGTGTCTAGCAAACACAGGCAGATAAGTCGGTCCTATTATATGGCTGTGAAACATGGAGAACCACAAAATTGACAATCATGAATATACAGACTTTCATTTATGGATGTTTACACAGAATAAAAGGATGGAAATAGCAGGACAAAATTACTAACATAGATTTATGAAAATGTACCAGTCAAATACCAGTGGATATAGAGATACAGCGAAGACGATGGCGCTGGATAGGACACACACTGCGGAAGCCAACTGATAGTATTACACAACAGGCCCTTTTTTGGAATCCCCAGGGGAAAAGACAAAGAGGAAGACCAAGGAATTCTTGGAGAAGGGAGATAGAAGCAGAGATGAAGATGATGGGGAAGACATGAAATGATCTTAAAAGAATGGCAAGAAACAGAACGGTTTGGAAAGTGTTTGTTGAAGACCTATGCTCTATCGGGAGCTAAAAAGGTAGAAGAAAAAGAGGAAGAAACACTGGTATAAATATAACTTCAGCATTGTCAGTTAATTCGATGAGAAGGTTTGTGTGGACAAGAGTTTCATTTATTATTTGGTCAACTTGTTGTCCGTGGGAGCCGCGATAGCTCAGTGGTTAGTGAACTAGACTATTTAGGACAAGAGGTCGGGTTTGATGCTAATCGACGGCTTCCAGTATCACCCAGCCTTAAATGGGTACCGTATTTTTTTCTGTGAAAGTAAAGCGGCACCGGCGTAATGCCGACCACATTACCCAAGAATCATGTGGCGAAGGTCTTTAAAAATTATGGTTACTAACACAATTTTCCCTATACGCCACTTGGCATGATGGAACTCTTTACTTTTTACTTTTATAATGTTGTGAGTGTCAAGCTGAAACCACCAGGAGGCTGATAGATGCAAGCCCACCCCCTGACAAGTGTCAGGTTGAATCTATCAGGGGGCTGACGGAAGCAAATACTACCCCTGACACGTGTCAGGGTGAACCTAGCAGGGGGTTGACGGAAGCAAATCCAAGCCCTCCCAAGTGTCAGGTTGAAATCAACAGGAGGCTGGCAGAAGCAAACCCACCCCTCACAAGTGTCAGGTTGAAACCAGCAGGAGGCTGACAGAAGCAAACCCATTCCCTCCCGAGTATATGTATATAAAAACACATTACCCCTATATATATATATATATATATATATATATATATATATATATAAATCATTATCATTAAGTGCCGTCATCGTCGAAAGTTGACTACCATGGAGCGCCATTCTGCGGTGTCTCTTGCGTTGATAGAGCAGGTTGTCATAGGAAGACTTGTCCATCTTTCGATGTTACTAGCCCATGTTAGTATTGGTCTGCCAATGCCTATTTTACCGTGTACTTTCCCTTCCAAGATTACTTTAATGGTTCGCTGTCTTTTAACATGCCCCAAAATGTGTATCAGGAGAACAAATATAGAACAATAATATATATATAAAGGAACAAAAAAAAAGGATAGTACATTTTTAGATACATAAAGCAATATGGGACCAGCAGGGGGTTGACGGAAGCAAACCCAAACTCTCCCAAGTGTCAGGTTGACCCTAGCAGGGGGTTGACGTATATATAGCAAAATGTTATGTCTTCTCAACATTCCTATATGGTGCAGGAACATGTACATTAGACAAAAAAAACAGAATATAGAATTAAAGCCTTTGAAATGTGGATATATGAAACAATAGGTAGAATTGGATGGAAGGTAAAGAAAACAAACGATGAAGTCTTAAAACAACTAAAAGACACAACAGCCTACTAAAAGTAATCCTGGATGGGGAAAATACAAGGTAAAAGGGGCAGAGGCAGACCAAGACTAACATGGAGGAGTAACATCAAAAGATGGACAAACCAGCCTATGACAACCTTCACCATCAAAGCAAGAGACAGTGCACAATGGCGCTCCATGGTAGCCAACCTTCGATGCGGAAATGGCACTCGATGGTGATGATGATGATGATAGTAATATGAGGATTATCATTGTGGAGAGCATGGTGCCATTTAAACGTGAAAGAGTAAGACTACAAATATGGCACAATTATGCTGTTACTAAAGAGCTCGTCATATATATAATTAAATACATTAATATATATACATCTATCTATCTATCTATCTATCTATCTATCTATCTATCTATCTATCTATCTATCTATCTATCTATATATCTATCTATCTATCTATCTATCTATCTACCTACCTACCTACCTACCTACCTACCTACCTACCTACCTACATACCTACCTACCTACCTACCTACCTACCTACCTACCTACCTACCTACCTACCTACCTAACTAACTACCTACCTACCTATCTATCTATCTATCTATCTATCTATCTATCTATCTATCTATCTATCTATCTATCTATCTATCTATCTATCTATCTATCTATCTATCTATTGACCTTTCGAGCCGTAGGCAGCCCATAGAGCATAGACCCATATACTTTTTTTCTTATCTAAATTTTTATTCTAGTAGTTTTCAATCCTTGTAAAGATATTTTATCAAATCTCGCAAATTCTTCTCTGTTTTATGTAAACAACACTATCTTATTGAGAGAGCCGATTCCTGCTGCTCTTGCCTCTCTCATCAATGTTCTTCTCAGTGTGTCTCTGGATGGGCTTCTTTTCTTCTTACCTGTTGTTTCCCACATTAGGGTTTGCTTTGTTATCGAATGCGTTCAACTTTGTTTCTATATCTCTTGTTGTTTTCCAGCTTTCACACGCATACGTAAGGGTTAACAGTACATTTGATTTGAATAGCCTAAGTTTTGTGTTTGTGCTGATGAGTTTTGATTTCCACAACTTTTCAAGGCTTATGAAAGACATTGCTGCTTTAGCTATTCTGATTCTAATTTCTTTACTTGTATCACCTTCCCGATCAATGTGACTTCCAAGATAGATAAAGTGATCGATCTCTTCTACTGGTTTGTTTTCCATGTATATTTTGTCACTTGTTGGAATTAAACTTTTCATGACTTTAGTCTTTTCATGATTGATCTCAAGCCCAATCTTGCTGGCTATTGATGATAGTTCATTTGTGCTTTCCTGCATCATTTTTATCTGACTGCTGATGGGAACTATGTCCTCAGCAAAGTCGAGGTCTTCCGAATGGTCTCATTGTATCCATTCGATGCCTTTATTACAGGGCAGCATTTCTTCATTATGAAGTCTATAACAATTCCAAATAACAAGGGCGATAAAAATACACCCTTGTTTAACCCCAGTTTCGATTGGAAAACGTTCGCTCAGTCATCCCTCTGTTCGAACTGCACATGTGTAACCATCATAAATGTCTTTAATAATATATATGATTTTTTTATGGTAAGCCATATTGCTTCAGAATTTTCCACAAAGAATCTCTGTGAATGCTTTTTTTGAAGTCGATGAAGATAAGTACAAAAGGTTTTTCCTTTTCAATGTGTACCTCCAATATAAGTCGTAGAGTAAAAATGTGGTCAAGGCAGCTTCTCCCTTTTCTAAACCCAGCCTGGTCTTCATGCATTACTATATGTATTGAATCCTTTATTCTATTCATGATGATTTTGCAGTATAACTTTGAGGCAACTGACAAAAGTTTCACACCTCTCCAGTTGTAACAATCTCTAAGATTGCCCTTTTTTGTAATCTTAACAATGATTCCTTTTTTCCATTTATGAGGCACCTTCTCTGCTTTCCAAATGATGTTGAACATTTTCTGGAGATGTATTAAATTATGGCTATCAATTGCCTTTAGAATCTCAGCTGTTAACTTATCCTCGCCAGCAGCCTTGTTGTTGGCCATACGCTTTAAGGAGGTCTCAATTTCGCTCAAGGTGAAGTAATTTAAATTTATATCTAATTCTGCTGCTGATGTTTCAGCTTCAAAATCTATTAAATTGTGGGGTAGTGGACGGTTAAGAATTTCTTTGAAGTGTTCCGCCCAACGTGCTTTTATGTCTGCGCTTGTTGTTAGCATTGAACCAGATTTGTCTAGAATTGGTGCTCCACTGGATGTATAGGTGGTTGTCAGCATCTTTTGTACAGTATAGAGAGTTCTGCTGTCTCCTGTAATTGCAGCTGTCTCTGCTTTCTCTGCCAAATTGTCTTTGTAAGCTCTTGTATCTCTTCTTGCCGAACATTTTACTTTGTTGTCTAATTCTGTGTATGTTGCATTTGCCAGGACCTTTCCAAGATCTGTCTTTACATTAGTGATGGCACTCTTCGCATCTCTTCTTTCTTTAATATATTTCCATTTTGTGTCTGAAATCCATGCCCGTTTTTTTTTTTCCATTTTCTTAAGTCCGGCGCGTGTATACATGTATAAAATATTTGCTCTAAAGAGACAGTTCTGCCTATATCGCAGTGCATTAGACCACAATTATATGACTTTTGACAGATGACTGGAAGCAAGCAATCATGACATGTCAGCACTTTGGTTATATAGTTGTCTCTGATGCTGAAAGCTGTTTTACTGAGCATCTTATCTCGTGTTTGAATCTGCTAATTTTTTTAAAAACAGATCCGATCATAGAATAAAAAAGATACATTTGTATTGCCTGGCATTATCTCCTTTCTCTTGCGTTATCTGACTTCTGAATTTAGTATCAACACTTCCACACAAGTTGATATACCTTTTTATCTCTTTGTTCTCCATGTGCTTCTATCTGTATCTGATGATTTTCCCACCTTATTTCGCTGATAGAGGATTAATTTAATGAATCCCTACAAACAATTTTATATCTCAGCACTGGTCTGTTCTTTCTTCTTCTTCTTTCTTTTCTCGTTTCACTGATACCTAAACAGTGTCGTGGTTTATATCATTTGTCGTTCTTGAGCTGCTCGAACTGTCTGAATTAGTGATTTTCCTTTGTTGTTACATTCTCTGTCACTGCATCTATCCATCTTCTTCTGGGTCTTCCTCTTGGTATTTGCCCATGCATTCTCGAGAAGAACGCCCTTGATGGTGATTGGTAAGGATTCATTCTGACCAGGTGGTCAAACCATTTAAGTTGTTGTTCTATATATTTTTGGCAGGGTTTTGTTCCTACCATTTTTCTTATGGTTATATTTGGTATTCTATCTCTTCTTGTGTTGTTTGTTACTTTTCTCAAGCATCGCATCTCACATGTATTGATCTTTCTTAAATGTGATTTAGAAAGTGTCCATGTTTGACTTTCATAGCACACAATTGGTCTGTTTTTTATAATTAGTTATTACAAAGAATACTGCAGAAACCACGTCACGCCTAGTGTGTATAGTAGATATAAGTTAACTATACGTATAGTGAAGACAGTGCACATGTTTATGTTAACATCTTCGGATGATGGAAATGGGAGTGAAGATGGGCACAGCCAGAAATGAGAAACTTGGTGGCCGTGTAAGAAGACTTATCAACCAACATAGAACTGGAGTCGTCAGTCGCTGTATACAGCGGGACTTGCTGAGGAGGGGATCTGAACACCTATGGACATGTTCGGAGTGCAATGATAATGACCCGCAAATAACTCAATAGCTCAATCTTCATAATTGTAGATAATGTGGTCAGCATTACGTAATTGCTCTTCTTTTTCCACACAAAAAAGCCGGTACTTGTTGTAGTCATTGCCACATCGGAATCTCTTGTGTTCAGTATACCTTGTAAATAATCAGTGACATGCCGCTTCTCTCTGCATCTAATTAATATCGGGGAAACGAGACAGGGAACTGAATTACTAAGAACCAGAGAGAGGATCCAATCCCAATCAACGGTTCCTGGGTTCACCCAGCCATAAATGGAATACGATTTCGTGCCGCGGCAAAGCTTGAGCAGATGTAATAAAAGAGAACAGCAAAGATGTTTCAGATTTTTAGAAAAAGACAGGACTAAATAGAAAGCTAACGTTTCAACCGAAGTGTCTTCGATTGAGACGAAAAGAAACATAATATTCGCTTTTCCTTTGACTTCTTTTGTTAATTGACTTCAAATTGTCTGTCCGCTTACGAGATGGCGTTAGACACACAGACCCCTCTTTGGTTTGTATCTGACTTTCAAGGATTTGTGTTATGTTTTGTTTTCGTGAAGTTAATACCTTTTGATCGAAACGTTGGTTTCTAATTTGGTGTTGCCTTGCTCGCAAAGCCGATATGAAACATCACATTTATATTGGTGTCGGATCCTTCGTATGAAAATAGGGCGGTCTGGCATGATACTGGCCATCTCACTTATAAAATGTAGCTTCAGACATCGTAAAATATAGGCAGTAACACTATATTTCCTATATCCTATATTATCAAGTATATATTTCCTATATCCTATATTATCAAGTATATATTTCCTATATCCTATATTATCAAGTATATATTTCCTATATCCTATATTATCAAGTATATATTTCCTATATCCTATATTATCAAGTATATATTTCCTATATCCTATATTATCAAGTATATATTTCCTATATCATATATTATCAAGTGTATATTTCCTATATCCTATATTATCAAGTATATAATTCCTATACAACTTAAGGCCTGAAGCTAACCTTTTCCTACTTATTTGATTAGTAGCGATGTGGAAGATAAAATAACGAGAATATCAATTTTCTTTAATTTTGTCTACATTTATTTAGTTTGATTTAATTTAGTTTAGATTCGTTTAATTTAATTAATTTTATTTCAATTTAATTTAGTTGACATCATCATCATCATGTGCCATACCGGTTGGCGTAGGTGATAATGTCCCTCCACAATCTTCTATCCACAGTGCATCGTATCAGTTCTGTTGTTGACTGTTTTTCCATGTCGTGACACCAAGCTATCCAGTATTTTCTCTCTTTGTCGTCTGCGATGTATTTTTCCTTTTATTTTGCCAGTTGTAACCAAGTATCCCAACTTTCCTTTTCTCATGATGTGCCCGAAAAAATGTTGATTGTTTCTTTCTGATGTTTTTAAGGAGTTCCCTTTTTGTGTTGGCCTCTTTGAGAATTTCCTCGTTGGTCTTTTTAGCTGTCCAGGGAACTTTCAACATTCTTCTGAGAAATCCCGTCTCTGCGGCATCTAATCGTCTTTTCATTTGTAATGTAGTTGACAGATCATCTTATTGCACACCAGACAAGTGCACAGTGGTCAGACCTCTTCCTGGACACGTTCTCCAGTATGAGACACGCCCGTCATACACCAATAAAATCGCTGAAGATTCCAGCCTAGATGCACGAACTCCGTAGCATCGGTGACAACCAATATTTAGTCCCTAAACTCTTTAGTCGCCTCTTACGAGTTGCGTGGCACGTAACAGTGGTTCCATTTATTTCTTCCGAGGCCGTACTCAGATCCTAATAGCCACACAGGTAATAGTAGTAATAGTACGCTTGTTAATTCAACATTTTATTGTGGCAGAAGAGTAATATTTAGGTAGCACTTGGAAGGTGATCCCTTTGATTTAGTTTGACTTTGACTTAAAACGGCTACAAATTGTACGACCACTGTTGTTATTGCTTCTTATTCTATCTTCCCAGACTATCTATTTATCTATTGACCTTTCGAGCCGTAGCTGGCCCATAGAGCATAGACCCAGATACTCTTTCTCTTATCAAAATTTTTATTCTAGCAGTTTTTAATCCGTGTAAAGATCTTTTATCAAATCTCGCCATTTTTCTCTGTTTTGTTGAAGCAACATTAACTCATTGAGGGCTGTGAGAGCCGATTCCTGCTGCTCTTGCCTCTCTGATCAATGTTGTTCTCAGTGTCTCTCTGGGTGGTCTCTTTTCTTCTTACCTGTTGTTTCTCACATGAGGACATGCTTTGTTATTCGGTTATTATCTGACCATCGTCTTCTCTTGATTGCTGAATATATTAGTGGTATTATTACAAGTAAATAAATTAGAATCAGAACAGCTAAAACAGCAATGTCGTTCTGAAGCCTTGAAAAGTTGTGGAAATCAAAACTCATCAGCACAAACACGAAACTTAGACTATTCAAATCAAACGTACTATCAACCCCTACTATGCATGTGAGAGCTGGAAAACAACAAGAGACATAGAAATAAAGTTGAAAACATTCGAAAATAAATGTTTAAGAAAGATACTTGGTATAGTGTAGAACGAATTAAAAACTAACAAGGAATTTAGAGAAATCGCCAATCAACCACTAATATCTTCCAAGACTACGGCTCCATTTTATCTTAAAACCTTAAATCGAGGATTTCCAATGTGTCCGCTGCATCTCATTGGGTCGCTGCCAAATTTTAGCAAAGGCGACGGTATTGCCGTTTGCCTACTCTGTTGTCACTAATAACGAAATGACATTGTGAGCATAGACTGAATATTTTGTGCAGATAAACGAGTTTCTATAGGATAGTTCGTACTATATCGTGATTTATGAACTGAAATATTCATATCAAACGGCTAGATTAATATTAATAAATATAAATTGAATACGCGTGTAATCTTTTCCACACACTGATTAGTGCATTATCTTTGTTGCATTTTGCAGCACATTTTATGTATCTAAAGCAGTGAGCTTCTAAAAAATAGATACACTAATTAGGGTTTACCTGATTTGTTCAATCGTAGCCGCTGCAAGTGCACCGCCGATATGTGATCAACAGGGTAAAGGAGTCCCAGACGACAATATCTAAACTGCGTTAAGTCCACTGCGTTAAATCCAATGTGTTAAATCCACTGCGTTAAATCCATTGTGTTATCGCCTCGTTACCAAAGCGTTAAATTATGCGTTGCGTTGTGATATCTCTATCTTTCGACCAAGTACATTCGACTTTTGTTATAGAGCTGTAATGTTATTTCTTTATATTATCTTTTTACTCTCTTGACAGCACATCACATTTATTTTAGTTGATCACAACATGACATACTCTTTCTCTGGATACATACTGATAATCAAGTTTATTGATATCTCTAGGCACAATGATTCTACTAGTGGTGGATGCACTTATCTTAAATTAATGTTAATTAATTCGGGACTTCTCTGAGGCTACCGCCGATGACTATGGTCCGTCCCAAGTGCATATTTTGCATACAACATTATTCAACTTACATTATGAGGAATGTGAAACAACTTGAAATACTCTTAAAAACAATTCACAACATTAATGTTCATATTCTCGTTGCTATACTCCTACTCTCTATCAACTTCTACTAATAACTCTATCAACTTACTTAATAATTTCATAACTGACTTACAACTACAACTTAAAGATTCCTAACTGACTTTGCTACATAAAAAAAAAAACTTACTAAAACTAAACTTGTGATCTCACTTGCTCAGCTTTTTATCCAAACACTTCTAGTTCTACTTAACTTCTAACTGCCTACGGCAGTTCGGCCGAAGCCGGACAAAGCTTACCTAGTCTACATCTTGACTCTTCTCATTCCTGACTAATTTAATCCTGATTGTCGACTTTCTATTTCTTGACTAATTCATTTCTGACTCTTTTAATCCTAACTGTTTCAAACCTATAGTGTTGAAGTTTAAATACTCCAATCTCACACTTTGTGTGACATATCTTCAGCCAATCAAACCGTCGCAAAGTAACCACTTGAGACCCTTTTAGCCAATCAGTTCTCACTACAACAATTCCACCGCCAAATTTCCATTTCCGAACTGTGACTCAAAGTTCAACTTATGTGCAAGACTTGACCGTTCCATGACTTCAGTCTAAAATTTGTCAAAACAAACTATTTGTGACCATCATCTTCATGACCTGACCCGTCCTGGTAGCTGTTTACCGGACAGTAAAGTCATGCAGTCAAATCATGCACGTAAGTAGTAGACCAGGAAGGAAACGCTCCTGGTTTTTTAGTTGACCAAAGAGTAGGAGGAAGGAGGAAAGATTTCCTCCTTCAAGTACAAGAGTTATATAGTAGGATACCACCACTTTCCCATGGTGGAAGGTGGTGGTGGTGGTGGAGCTTCTGTCATGATATATATGTATATATGAATAGGGCTTGCATAGTGCATGAAGAGGATTGGTAGTTGAGGGATAATTACTGAGTCATGAGTGATGGACATCAGTTTTTCCCGCCAAAGTGACTTCCAATAGGAGCTAGTGTGTGTGTGTGTTGTCCGGCTATAGACCACGCCCACTCCGGAAGTGAAACTACCATATTAGGGAGTAGTGATACGTTAGTTATTTCATAGTTATGGTGAGTATATATACATATAATAGTAATAAGTTAATAGTTATTATATCTACGTTGACGTAAATGGGCCCCGTATTTAAGATATGGACCATAAGTAGGTATATATACATACATATATTGGCAAATCTTGCTGGCGGTATTAACGAACAGTCATTTTCTCCTACCGTGGCAGCTCAATATCTCCCACCGTTGCCGCTCTCGCGTAAGTTTATTGATTATTGTCTCCAGCGAGCGCGAAACGCAACAAGTAGTTATGTAAAAAAAGGCGCGTACACGATTTAATATATGCATTCGACCAACGTCGGTCACTTAGTCAACCACAGTGTTAACACTGCTAGATAGGGTCCATATCTGTAAATTATTAACAGATTCCGTGAACACTCTCAATGTTTCTATTTAGCGAGCTGAGCCTGGAGAATACTCGCCCGCATCTAGGACAATTGTATTAATTACCAGCCAGCGTGTTCCTTTAGGCTACCTCTCCAAAAGAGAGAGGAAAAATATATATATAAACTAACTAGCTAGAATAACTCAAACCAATACGCTAATTGGGAAGAGCGCTATGGATATTAGTGAGCAGAGTATTTTACAAAAAACCGACCGCAAGGTTAGCATGTCTTATCTTATTCTCTCTTCATCGCTTATTTTTTTTTTTTTTAGGCTATTTTTAAGATACTCTAACTTTTTAATATTTCAAATTACTTTAGGTGACGTTTGCCGAAGAGTTGGTGACAATCCATCATTTGGATGATCTTACAGAGGATAGACGCTCAACGTGGATGCAGGTTGCCTGTGACAGGCACAGATTTGCGAGAAGAATAGCAACAACGGCATTAGTTATAGAGCCTATTCTTCAACCGCCAACGTCAAAAGCAGGATAAATAGCGTCTCTTCCAAAACTCGAGAAGGAAACAAGCGCCATAATTAGAGATGTAATAAGTAAAACGAACAAAAACCGCAACTTCTAAAACTATCAAACGTGCGATAAACCTAATACCCAACAAGCCCATGCTGCAATTGACAAACTACCAGTCATACACAACGCGTTTTTTTTAAATAATTTTTTCACCTAGCGAAAAACCTACGATCCTCCCTTTACGATTCTGACGTGAACGCTAGACTCGCGATATAACAGTTTGCAACCGATGCCTCCAACTACACATCGTAGAAAAACTACAATATGGATATTCTCACATGGCGGAGTTCTATTAAAATATTTGCAAAACATATATATTAAAATATAAATTTAAAATGTTGGTTTTTATAAAGAAAAGAGCGTATGTTTTTTTTGTGTGTGTTATTCATTATTCTTATCAGGTTAATAAACTTTGTGGGAATCCATAGTGACTCACCAACGTCCAAACCATTCCTCTGTCTAAACTAGCAAATACCGTTTCGTAATCTTTGTTCAATTGTTATACGTAGAGTAGTTATGTGATCAACACATGAGCTGTTCTTCCTAAAAAATACGTGTGCGTCTCTCAAATGTTTCTCTGTGACCTTTTTTTTAGTCTCTCCAAAATAAATCTACTTAATTTTTTTTATTCATCCTGGCACTGATAGCAGCATAATTCCCATATAATATGTACACCCCTGTAAACTTCCTTTCTAATGGTAGTTGATCATATAACCTTCTTCCGTCTCCCAAATGTTATCTAATAGAGTATGTAACATCATGGTAGAGGTGTTAATACTCCGAAGGAATTTCATCTGGCCCTATGGCTTTACCATTTTTTTAATAACTTCTACTGGTAGTATATCTTGAGGATTATTTGAGCCGGGTCTGTTCCAAAAGTTCTTCAAAGTGCTATTTCCATCTCGCTAGGTGTTCCCTTATAGTACTAGGCAGATTTCCTGTCTTATCTCTAATAAAGGCAGCAATCTGTTTGCATTTTCCACACAATTTTCTGTGTACGGTTGTACAGTGCTTTATAATTCCTTTTATTTGCTGCTTCCTCTGCCTCTTTAGCTAGATCATCTATATATTTCCGCTGGCCACTTTTACTCTCTCCAGAACGATTCTGCGTAATATATTTCTTGACACTGATAACGGCTACCATGGAGAGTCATTCCGCTCTGTATCTTGCTTTAATGGTGCACGTTGTCATAGGCTGACGTGTTCATCTTTTGATGTTACTCGTCCATGTTAGTCGTGGTCTGCCTCTCCCTCTTTTACTTTGTATTTTCCCCTCCAGGATTACTTTTAGTAGACTGTTGTGTCTTTTAACATGGCCCAACAATCGCATTTGTCTTGTTTGAATTGTGCTTAGTAGTTCTCTTTTCGTTGTTAGTTGTTTTAAGACTTCATCGTTGTTTTCTTTTCCATCCATCCAATTCTACCTATTCTTCTATATACCACATATCAAAGGCTTCAGTTGTCTGTTCAGTTTTCTTGTCTAACGTCCCTGTTTATGCACCATTTAGGAATGTTGAGAAGACAACATTTTGCTATTCTTAGTTTTAGCACTGATCTTATTTGCTTTGATGTTAGTATATTTTTCATGGCATTAACGTTATTTTTCACCATTCATATTCTTTTGCTTATTTCAATGTTAAATTTTCCATTACTGGTTATAGTATGTCCAAGGTAGTTGTAGCTCTGAACTATCTCCAAGTCTATTCCTTCAATTTTGATATCCACTTGCTGGTTTTGAATATTTTCTTTGTTTATTGTCATAGTTTTACTTTCTTTCGATATTCATATCTAATCCATATTTATTTATTTATTTTTTGCTTGTCATGTTTAATTCATTAAGTAATGTTGTAGATCTTTATGATTTTCTGGTACTAATACAGTATCATCAGCATATTTTAGGTTAATGATCATCTCTCCATTAATGTTTAGGTATGGCATTTATGTGATGTTTTAAAGATTTTCTCGATGTATATACTGCACAAGCATGTTTTACTCCTCTTTTTATAAAATAGGTATCGAGTTCTCTTTGTTATATTTTATTATCGCTGTTTGCCCGCAGTATAAATTATTTATCTCAGTCATCCTTCAAAACTGGGAACTATTGATATGGTGATACGAGGGATCAACAACAATATATTTTTCTGACACCGTAATCTCTGATAAACTCACAGACAGCGTTACGAGTGACGTCGATAATTTTTTTTTTGTTTGGAAAAGTTGAGATAGTTTAACATCTGTTGAACGTGTTCTTTTCAATATTGGATATTCAGATGAGACCAAAATCAAAGCAGAATCCATAATTACCGAGCTAGGCGAAACACTGGGATGTGCTGTTGGTGACGCATGCGAAAAAGATGATGGTGTTATTGTCGAAACACCATGATGGTTGAGTGAACATGTTGTTGACATGACAGATACGGTTGTCGTTATTGTCGCTGACAACAACCATTTTTTTTTTTAATTTGGTGATGAGTATGTGAAGGATCGTGATGTCATTTGTATCCTAGATGTGTTGAAGCGAAGAGATTTCTATCTTGCAGATACACCTGCAAATGTTCGCCTTTTCCAGCAAAGATCCTACACAAGGGAGAAGGCTAATGGGTCTGTAATTCTTGGAGATCAATTTTATTTGTGACTTTTCCGAGTCAAGGAATGGTATGTTGAGATCTCCTCCCACACAGATGATGCTTGTCCTAAGTGTCAAATATTGTTAACGAGCCTGAAAAACCAGTCATCGAGGTGGCATTGTCGGCAGGTTTGAAGAAATCAATGTCGAACTCTGATATTGACAAATACATATCTCTCCCCAATTATCATTATAGATCTGTCTGACATCATATGGAAGAATATCTAAAGCGTCATCGTCAACTGTTAGTTTTCTTCTTTTCGCAGAACATCCAGTTTCCACTCGATGTGATAGCTCGTTTGTGTGACGCCGATGAAGAAGTAGAAGGAGTCTGTATGGGGAACGATGAATACTGCTGTAGTTCGTATGTAAATTGTCGCTACTATTAAACGACGAACTGTAAAGAGGCTGTATGGGTGAGTGGTAGCGATACAGGTAGTGATATTGCATTTTTGGTTTTCTAGATGTTTTTTCTTTAGATTGTTAAGGTGCATTTGCACACGAAATATCACCAATAGATTTGTTTTCACTAGCAGAAAATCACCATAGACTTTTTTCTCCCACAGATCCTCATTTCTTATCTTATATCCGAACTTATCTTGGAACTAGTTTCCTGACGTATTTGTGACACAGGTGACTTCCTACCGCTGAGAGTTATTTTCACGATGCATAGTTTAAGAGCTGTTGAACTGGGCTCTTTTCGATATTGGATATTCAGATGAGTCCAGAATCAGGAAGAATCCATAATGACTGACCTACTCAAAACACTGAGATGTGCTGTTGGTGACACATGTGAAAAAAGATGATGGCGTTGTTGTCGAAACATCATGATGGCTGAGTGAACATGTTGTTGACATGACAGATACTGTTGTCGTTATTGATGCTGACAACACAGTTGTTTTTTTTCGGTGATGAGCATGTGAAATGTTGTATCTCCCCATCAACTGACAACATGGTAAAAACTTGTAGTCGGTGGCTCTGGTGTACGACTCGTTATGACAGAGGCTGACACACTCACAGAGTTTGTAGTGTCAACATAAGAACATACCCAGATTTGTCGACGCATCAGAGATTGTAGGATCAGCACAGTTGACATGCTCACGTGCCTCAACACACACTCGATTGTAATGTCTCTGCTCTACATGTATTATCGATGTTCTTGTAGTCGACACTGTCGCGGTGTGATCGTTCAAGATGTCATAGATGTCGACACACTAGGCTGTAATGTCGGTGATATATGTGATGGTATTGGTGTCGGGAGAATACAATTTGTAATGTCAACACCCCACATTCTCTCTTATTAACAACTAGTCGAGTCACCTTTCATGATAAGCGTGGTCGGTGACGCACACATTTCGATGTTGTTTTAATGGTGTCGAGCAAAATTTAATATCAAAATATATCAAAAATGTTCAAACTTTTTTTTTTGTTTTTATGTTGATGTAGTTGTAGTCTTGCGCGCATCAGAATAACGAGATCGCCATCACTGAGACCGGTATCGACACACTCTCTGTTTTGTGTGAGATATGTCAACTGAACGTATGTTTTGTTTCTACCCTAGCTGTGTTCGAGTAAGTTGGTTTTTGTGTACCAGATCAACCTTTTATTCATCATCTTCCACAGCAACTTTCCTACATAAGGGAGCAGGCAGATGGGTCTGTAATTCTTGGAGATAATTTGTGTGTGTGTGTGACTTTTCTGAGTCAAGGTATGGTATGTAGAGATCTCCTCCCAAGCAGACGATACGTGTCCTAAGTGTCAAATATTGTTAACGATCATGAAAAAAAACCAGTCATCGAGGTGGCATTGTCGACAGGCTTGAAGAAATCAATGTCGAAATTTGACATTGACAAATACCTGAACACTGTCCTTTACCCTCATTGTAATGTTTAAGTAAGATTTCCTGGAATGAAATTCGACATCTAGGTGAGCATCGCGTCAAACATATCCTAGGCTGTGATTGAGCTCGATGTTTTACATCCCCTTTGACTGGAGGATGATGAGCCTGTAAATCACGGAAGCCGTGTTGTCATCGAACGGTCTAGGTATGGTATGTAGAGATCTCCTTCCAGGTAGATAATACATGTCTTGAGTGTCAAATTCGGTTAACGATCCTGAAAAAAGACATGATGACGGAATCCTCGAGGTGTGAGCAATATTGTTATAAGACCATGATTACCATGTACCATACCAACGGACGTAGACAATCATCATACCCGACCATATTTGTCTGTCCACACGGCAACTTATCAGTTCAGTTGTTGAGTGTTTTTTCCATCTTCTCTCTTTATCGAACACGATCTTTCATTCTTTTTTTTATTTTGCCACTTGTAACCAAGTATTCGAACTTTACTTTTTTTCATGATGTGCCTGTAAAATATCGATTGTTACTTTCGACTGTTGATTAAGAGCTCTCTTTTTGTGTTGGACTGTTTTCAAATATTCAGGGAACGCTCAAATTCTTCTGAGAAAGGCCACATATGCGGTCTCTAAGCGGCTTTTCATTTGGTTGTCTGCTGACCAGCGATGTCACCACCACCTCATGTATACTTGACTCTGACAGGCGATTTGCGAAAAAAATAAGAGGGAAGCAAGTAGGTATGAACGCCGTATACAAACAAGACATGAGAATCTGTGGCAAAATCAATCTAGCCAGGGGTCTGATGGTGACATATATCGAATGATTTGACATGAACCCTCTACTTTTCAACATCTTCACTTTTAAAAGTAACAGGTGAATCGACTAAGGTATAGATAGCATACTACCCAAAACCGGCGCTTTTTATTCTGCTGCGAAGATAGAGATAGTGGACACGATGTACGTACACGATCAGTAGACTGAACTTACCCAATTGTTCAAAAGACTTGAGCAATTGAGTGAGAATCGAACACTGGTGAACCAGACAAAGACGACTTCAAATTTGTGTCTCTCCGATCAAAGAGATTGTGAACACATTTTCAAAACTTCCACAAGTTGATTCAGAAACTATCGCGATGACCCGCGAAACTCGGGTGAGTCGAAAAAAAAAAAACACGAGCCATATTACGACCACCAGTGTTTCGCGGGTCATCGCGATAGTTTCTGAATCAACTTGTGGAAGTTTTGAAAGTGTGTTCACAATCTCTTTGATCGGAGAGACACAAATTTGAAGTCGTCTTTGTCTGGTTCACCAGTGTTCGATTCTCACTCAATTGCTCAAGTCTTTTGAACAATTGGGTAAGTTCAGTCTACTGATCGTGTACGTACATCGTGTCCACTATCTCTATCTTCGCAGCAGAATAAAAAGCGCCGGTTTTGGGTAGTATGCTATCTATACCTTAGTCGATTCACCTGTTACTTTTAAAAGTGAAGATGTTGAAAAGTAGAGGGTTCATGTCAAATCATTCGATATATGTCACCATCAGACCCCTGGCTAGATTGATTTTGCCACAGATTCTCATGTCTTGTTTGTATACGGCGTTCATACCTACTTGCTTCCCTCTTATTTTTTTCGCAAATCGCCTGTCAGAGTCAAGTATACATGAGGTGGTGGTGACATCGCTGGTCAGCAGACAACCAAATGAAAAGCCGCTTAGAGACCGCATATGTGGCCTTTCTCAGAAGAATTTGAGCGTTCCCTGAATATTTGAAAACAGTCCAACACAAAAAGAGAGCTCTTAATCAACAGTCGAAAGTAACAATCGATATTTTACAGGCACATCATGAAAAAAAGTAAAGTTCGAATACTTGGTTACAAGTGGCAAAATAAAAAAAAGAATGAAAGATCGTGTTCGATAAAGAGAGAAGATGGAAAACACTCAACAACTGAACTGATAAGTTGCCGTGTGGACAGACAAATATGGTCGGGTATGATGATTGTCTACGTCCGTTGGTATGGTACATGGCAATCATGGTCTTATAACAATATTGCTCACACCTCGAGGATTCCGTCATCATGTCTTTTTTTCAGGATCGTTAACCGAATTTGACACTCAAGACATGTATTATCTACCTGGAAGGAGATCTCTACATACCATACCTAGACCGTTCGATGACAACACGGCTTCCGTGATTTACAGGCTCATCATCCTCCAGTCAAAGGGGATGTAAAACATCGAGCTCAATCACAGCCTAGGATATGTTTGACGCGATGCTCACCTAGATGTCGAATTTCATTCCAGGAAATCTTACTTAAACATTACAATGAGGGTGAAGGACAGTGTTCAGGTATTTGTCAATGTCAAATTTCGACATTGATTTCTTCAAGCCTGTCGACAATGCCACCTCGATGACTGGTTTTTTTTCATGATCGTTAACAATATTTGACACTTAGGACACGTATCGTCTGCTTGGGAGGAGATCTCTACATACCATACCTTGACTCAGAAAAGTCACACACACACACAAATTATCTCCAAGAATTACAGACCCATCTGCCTGCTCCCTTATGTAGGAAAGTTGCTGTGGAAGATGATGAATAAAAGGTTGATCTGGTACACAAAAACCAACTTACTCGAACACAGCTAGGGTAGAAACAAAACATACGTTCAGTTGACATATCTCACACAAAACAGAGAGTGTGTCGATACCGGTCTCAGTGATGGCGATCTCGTTATTCTGATGCGCGCAAGACTACAACTACATCAACATAAAAACAAAAAAAAAAGTTTGAACATTTTTGATATATTTTGATATTAAATTTTGCTCGACACCATTAAAACAACATCGAAATGTGTGCGTCACCGACCACGCTTATCATGAAAGGTGACTCGACTAGTTGTTAATAAGAGAGAATGTGGGGTGTTGACATTACAAATTGTATTCTCCCGACACCAATACCATCACATATATCACCGACATTACAGCCTAGTGTGTCGACATCTATGACATCTTGAACGATCACACCGCGACAGTGTCGACTACAAGAACATCGATAATACATGTAGAGCAGAGACATTACAATCGAGTGTGTGTTGAGGCACGTGAGCATGTCAACTGTGCTGATCCTACAATCTCTGATGCGTCGACAAATCTGGGTATGTTCTTATGTTGACACTACAAACTCTGTGAGTGTGTCAGCCTCTGTCATAACGAGTCGTACACCAGAGCCACCGACTACAAGTTTTTACCATGTTGTCAGTTGATGGGAGATACAACATTTCACATGCTCATCACCGAAAAAAAACAACTGTGTTGTCAGCATCAATAACGACAACAGTATCTGTCATGTCAACAACATGTTCACTCAGCCATCATGATGTTTCGACAACAACGCCATCATCTTTTTTCACATGTGTCACCAACAGCACATCTCAGTGTTTTGAGTAGGTCAGTCATTATGGATTCTTCCTGATTCTGGACTCATCTGAATATCCAATATCGAAAAGAGCCCAGTTCAACAGCTCTTAAACTATGCATCGTGAAAATAACTCTCAGCGGTAGGAAGTCACCTGTGTCACAAATACGTCAGGAAACTAGTTCCAAGATAAGTTCGGATATAAGATAAGAAATGAGGATCTGTGGGAGAAAAAAGTCTATGGTGATTTTCTGCTAGTGAAAACAAATCTATTGGTGATATTTCGTGTGCAAATGCACCTTAACAATCTAAAGAAAAAACATCTAGAAAACCAAAAATGCAATATCACTACCTGTATCGCTACCACTCACCCATACAGCCTCTTTACAGTTCGTCGTTTAATAGTAGCGACAATTTACATACGAACTACAGCAGTATTCATCGTTCCCCATACAGACTCCTTCTACTTCTTCATCGGCGTCACACAAACGAGCTATCACATCGAGTGGAAACTGGATGTTCTGCGAAAAGAAGAAAACTAACAGTTGACGATGACGCTTTAGATATTCTTCCATATGATGTCAGACAGATCTATAATGATAATTGGGGAGAGATATGTATTTGTCAATATCAGAGTTCGACATTGATTTCTTCAAACCTGCCGACAATGCCACCTCGATGACTGGTTTTTCAGGCTCGTTAACAATATTTGACACTTAGGACAAGCATCATCTGTGTGGGAGGAGATCTCAACATACCATTCCTTGACTCGGAAAAGTCACAAATAAAATTGATCTCCAAGAATTACAGACCCATTAGCCTTCTCCCTTGTGTAGGATCTTTGCTGGAAAAGGCGAACATTTGCAGGTGTATCTGCAAGATAGAAATCTCTTCGCTTCAACACATCTAGGATACAAATGACATCACGATCCTTCACATACTCATCACCAAATTAAAAAAAAAAATGGTTGTTGTCAGCGACAATAACGACAACCGTATCTGTCATGTCAACAACATGTTCACTCAACCATCATGGTGTTTCGACAATAACACCATCATCTTTTTCGCATGCGTCACCAACAGCACATCCCAGTGTTTCGCCTAGCTCGGTAATTATGGATTCTGCTTTGATTTTGGTCTCATCTGAATATCCAATATTGAAAAGAACACGTTCAACAGATGTTAAACTATCTCAACTTTTCCAAACAAAAAAAAAATTATCGACGTCACTCGTAACGCTGTCTGTGAGTTTATCAGAGATTACGGTGTCAGAAAAATATATTGTTGTTGATCCCTCGTATCACCATATCAATAGTTCCCAGTTTTGAAGGATGACTGAGATAAATAATTTATACTGCGGGCAAACAGCGATAATAAAATATAACAAAGAGAACTCGATACCTATTTTATAAAAAGAGGAGTAAAACATGCTTGTGCAGTATATACATCGAGAAAATCTTTAAAACATCACATAAATGCCATACCTAAACATTAATGGAGAGATGATCATTAACCTAAAATATGCTGATGATACTGTATTAGTACCAGAAAATCATAAAGATCTACAACATTACTTAATGAATTAAACATGACAAGCAAAAAATAAATAAATAAATATGGATTAGATATGAATATCGAAAGAAAGTAAAACTATGACAATAAACAAAGAAAATATTCAAAACCAGCAAGTGGATATCAAAATTGAAGGAATAGACTTGGAGATAGTTCAGAGCTACAACTACCTTGGACATACTATAACCAGTAATGGAAAATTTAACATTGAAATAAGCAAAAGAATATGAATGGTGAAAAATAACGTTAATGCCATGAAAAATATACTAACATCAAAGCAAATAAGATCAGTGCTAAAACTAAGAATAGCAAAATGTTGTCTTCTCAACATTCCTAAATGGTGCATAAACAGGGACGTTAGACAAGAAAACTGAACAGACAACTGAAGCCTTTGATATGTGGTATATAGAAGAATAGGTAGAATTGGATGGATGGAAAAGAAAACAACGATGAAGTCTTAAAACAACTAACAACGAAAAGAGAACTACTAAGCACAATTCAAACAAGACAAATGCGATTGTTGGGCCATGTTAAAAGACACAACAGTCTACTAAAAGTAATCCTGGAGGGGAAAATACAAAGTAAAAGAGGGAGAGGCAGACCACGACTAACATGGACGAGTAACATCAAAAGATGAACACGTCAGCCTATGACAACGTGCACCATTAAAGCAAGATACAGAGCGGAATGACTCTCCATGGTAGCCGTTATCAGTGTCAAGAAATATATTACGCAGAATCGTTCTGGAGAGAGTAAAAGTGGCCAGCGGAAATATATAGATGATCTAGCTAAAGAGGCAGAGGAAGCAGCAAATAAAAGGAATTATAAAGCACTGTACAACCGTACACAGAAAATTGTGTGGAAAATGCAAACAGATTGCTGCCTTTATTAGAGATAAGACAGGAAATCTGCCTAGTACTATAAGGGAACACCTAGCGAGATGGAAATAGCACTTTGAAGAACTTTTGGAACAGACCCGGCTCAAATAATCCTCAAGATATACTACCAGTAGAAGTTATTAAAAAATGGTAAAGCCATAGGGCCAGATGAAATTCCTTCGGAGTATTAACACCTCTACCATGATGTTACATACTCTATTAGATAACATTTGGGAGACGGAAGAAGGTTATATGATCAACTACCATTAGAAAGGAAGTTTACAGGGGTGTACATATTATATGGGAATTATGCTGCTATCAGTGCCAGGATGAATAAAAAAATTAAGTAGATTTATTTTGGAGAGACTAAAAAAAAGGTCACAGAGAAACATTTGAGAGACGCACACGTATTTTTTAGGAAGAACAGCTCATGTGTTGATCACATAACTACTCTACGTATAACAATTGAACAAAGATTACGAAACGGTATTTGCTAGTTTAGACAGAGGAATGGTTTGGACGTTGGTGAGTCACTATGGATTCCCACAAAGTTTATTAACCTGATAAGAATAATGAATAACACACACAAAAAAAACATACGCTCTTTTCTTTATAAAAACCAACATTTTAAATTTATATTTTAATATATATGTTTTGCAAATATTTTAATAGAACTCCGCCATGTGAGAATATCCATATTGTAGTTTTTCTACGATGTGTAGTTGGAGGCATCGGTTGCAAACTGTTATATCGCGAGTCTAGCGTTCACGTCAGAATCGTAAAGGGAGGATCGTAGGTTTTTCGCTAGGTGAAAAAATTATTAAAAAAAACGCGTTGTGTATGACTGGTAGTTTGTCAATTGCAGCATGGGCTTGTTGGGTATTAGGTTTATCGCACGTTTGATAGTTTTAGAAGTTGCGGTTTTTGTTCGTTTTACTTATTACATCTCTAATTATGGCGCTTGTTTCCTTCTCGAGTTTTGGAAGAGACGCTATTTATCCTGCTTTTGACGTTGGCGGTTGAAGAATAGGCTCTATAACTAATGCCGTTGTTGCTATTCTTCTCGCAAATCTGTGCCTGTCACAGGCAACCTGCATCCACGTTGAGCGTCTATCCTCTGTAAGATCATCCAAATGATGGATTGTCACCAACTCTTCGGCAAACGTCACCTAAAGTAATTTGAAATATTAAAAAGTTAGAGTATCTTAAAAATAGCCTAAAAAAAAAAAAATAAGCGATGAAGAGAGAATAAGATAAGACATGCTAACCTTGCGGTCGGTTTTTTGTAAAATACTCTGCTCACTAATATCCATAGCGCTCTTCCCAATTAGCGTATTGGTTTGAGTTATTCTAGCTAGTTAGTTTATATATATATTTTTCCTCTCTCTTTTGGAGAGGTAGCCTAAAGGAACACGCTGGCTGGTAATTAATACAATTGTCCTAGATGCGGGCGAGTATTCTCCAGGCTCAGCTCGCTAAATAGAAACGTTGAGAGTGTTCACGGAATCTGTTAATAATTTACAGATATGGACCCTATCTAGCAGTGTTAACACTGTGGTTGACTAAGTGACCGACGTTGGTCGAATGCATATATTAAATCGTGTACGCGCCTTTTTTTACATAACTACTTGTTGCGTTTCGCGCTCGCTGGAGACAATAATCAATAAACTTACGCGAGAGCGGCAACGGTGGGAGATATTGAGCTGCCACGGTAGGAGAAAATGACTGTTCGTTAATACCGCCAGCAAGATTTGCCAATATATGTATGTATATATACCTACTTATGGTCCATATCTTAAATACGGGGCCCATTTACGTCAACGTAGATATAATAACTATTAACTTATTACTATTATATGTATATATACTCACCATAACTATGAAATAACTAACGTATCACTACTCCCTAATATGGTAGTTTCACTTCCGGAGTGGGCGTGGTCTATAGCCGGACAACACACACACACACTAGCTCCTATTGGAAGTCACTTTGGCGGGAAAAACTGATGTCCATCACTCATGACTCAGTAATTATCCCTCAACTACCAATCCTCTTCATGCACTATGCAAGCCCTATTCATATATACATATATATCATGACAGAAGCTCCACCACCACCACCACCTTCCACCATGGGAAAGTGGTGGTATCCTACTATATAACTCTTGTACTTGAAGGAGGAAATCTTTCCTCCTTCCTCCTACTCTTTGGTCAACTAAAAAACCAGGAGCGTTTCCTTCCTGGTCTACTACTCACGTATTGTTATTTCCCCAACCTGCTGTTGGAAAATTTCCATTGACCTAAACTCTATGTATAATTCTACCTTCCTTCCTCACTTCTATGTGTCCACTACCCACTATAAACTTTATCTCCCTTAACTTTGTTTCTACAACTTGTTATGTGGCTGGAAATTGTCCATACTTAAATTAATGTCCTAACACTGATGTTGCTACCATTTGTTACTGCTATTGTCTATTGAGAAGCGGGTAACAACTAAGTTACCTGTCCCCATGCTTTCACTAGCTTACTGTTACATTTTATCATGGCATTTTCTGAGTAGATAGTTGCCTTCCTTCTTCGAGTCCTACTCACACGCAAAGGCTGGTGACTCTAATACCAGACCCACTAGGTGTGGGAAGGGGGAAGGAGAAAGTGATTTATGGTCTTGAGTCTTGGTGAAACGAAACTGACGCTTGCAGAGCGTCATATGCGTTACTGCAATAATATAACATCGGACGGAAGATGCATCACAGAAATAAATTGCAGAATTGTACAGGCTAGACCAAAAAACCTGAAACATGCTTGTTGTTCTCTTTTATTGCATCTGTTCAGAGTAGCATTTCAGAAAATGAAAAACATCTCATGCATCAAGCTTTTGTCAATATAAATGAGAGAGTCCATGGGTGCTATTAAGAGCCAGTAATGACATATGAATCATGGACGGTAAACAAACAAATGAAAATATGATTACATAACTCATATATGGCATTTCTCAGAAGAATGTTGAGAGTTCACAAAAGAAAGAGATAAAAAGACCAAACGTATAAATTCGCAAGGGTCTACACTAGAAAGGGTCTCTTAAAAACATCAGAAAGAAACAATGAACACGTTTGGAATATCTTGAGAAGAGGAAAGTAAGTTTATTTTGATGTTACTGACAAAATACAAGGAACGAAATTCTCGGTTGACAAAAAGATAAGATACTAAATCTCTTGGAATTAATACACTTCCCTGAGGACAGTGATTTGTAGGATGTGTTAGCCAACCTCGGCCAGTATGGCACACGATGATGATACTGACGCAAACAGATATGAGTCGCCGACACTCTCTCAGCCTCGGTACTTGTAGGCAGCTTTATTGTTATTACTATCTGCTGGGTCTGTGCTATTGATTGTGTATGAGTCGGGGGGAAATAATAATTATGTCAATTATATGCTCACGGTTTTTCGTTGTTTTATGTGACTTCCAAATTTGGAGTGGTCGATAAAGAAAAACACAATCAGAGAGTAAATACATAAATAAAATTACACGCACAAATGAATGTATGGACCTAAATATATTATAATGGGTGTCTGCACAATGATGGATTGAAAGAATCGAAAAAAAAACTCTTCCCAACATTAATCACAGGCTTTTGATCTCAGCTCTCTTGAATTTCTTCATTGAACTTGCTTGTGGTTATTGTGTGTGTGTGCACTTTTTGTTTCTATGTCAGTTCTTCAGCAAAGATCAAAAAAGCATAAAATGTAAATTATTGAATTTTTGATTTTGGAGAATACTTTTATTTCTTAAAACAAAAGAGATCGAAAAGCTGAGAATGTAATGAATCATCCCCTTCTTGATGAATCATCCCCTTCTTGATGAATCATCCCCTTCTTGATGAATCATCCCCTTCTTGATGAATCTTCCCCGTCTAGTACCAGTACATGATGTTGGTCAGCGAATCACAGGAGGAGGTATGTTTACAGCACTCGAAAAAAATGACAAATAATCAACAACAAAAAACAAACAAACAAAAACAATACATGGTCCGATGAAAGATCGAACCCGTATTCCATGGCACAGCGCCTTGCCACGAGAAGCCAAAAGCTAGGGAATACGACAAATTCAGGTAATTAAAAAAATTCAAATCCTTGGCGATGTTCCAAATCATTGGCGCTGGCTTTCCCGTGTTCCCTAGAGCTTGGTTTTTTTGTGGCAAGGCGCTGTGCCATTGAATACAGGTTCGATCCTTCTTCGGACCATATATTGTTCTTTGTTTTTTGTTGTTGATTATTTGTCATTTATTTTTTCCGAGTGCTGTAAAACATACCTCTTCCTATGATTCGCTGAATTATCACCACAGAAGTTTCCCTCTATAATAATCTTCATTTATTATTATTTGTCTACATGTTGCAGAACATGGAGCGTCAATCAGTTTTATATTTTTACAATTATTTTCTTCAGCTTTTTTGCATGTTGTCAATTGTGGACTTTCGTTCTGTGTCACGTCTTCGCTCCAAGGAGAAGGTAAATAACTGAACAACATTAAATGTTCTTGTTCTTTTCAGAACATTGCCCTCATTACAGCCCTTCTGACGAAACGTCTGTCTTTAATTTGATCTCCAACTTCTTCTGTTGTCTTGTTCAAAGTTTCATTGGTGTCTTGAAACTGTTTCTTGATTTGTCCCTATCTCGTCTTCCTGGAACCATGCCTTTCTTTATTATTCTGTTGCTTGCTTTGATGGTGCAGGTTGTCATAGGCTGACTTGTCAATTTTTAAATGTTACTCGTCCATGTCAGACTTGGTCTGCCTCTGACTCTTTTACCTTGTATTTTCCCTTCCAAGATTATCTTTAGTAGGCTGTTGTGTCTTTTTTCATGTCCCAAAAGTCTCATTTTTTTGGTTGAATTGTATTTAGAAGTTCTCTTTTCATTTTTAGTTGTAAAGCTTCATCATTTGTTTTCTTTTCTCTCCTCCAATTCTAGCTAATCTTTTATATATTCACATTTGAACGGCTTCAGTTTTCTTGAGTAATGTCCATGTTTCTGCGCCATATAGGAATGTTGAGAAGATATAACATTTTTAGTGTTAACAACGCTGTTATTTGTTTTGATGTTAGTAAATTTTCCATGACGTTAAATTTGCTTTTTGCCATTCTTAATCTTTTGTATCTTCATACCAACTTTGTGCTATGAAAGTCAAACATGGACCCTTTCTAAATCACATTTAAGAAAGATCAATACATGTAAGATGCGTTGCTTGAGAAAAGTAACAAACAACACAAGAAGAGATAGAATACCAAATGAAACCATAAGAAAAATAGTAGGAACAAAACCCTGCCAGGAATATATAGAACAACAACAACAATTTAAATGGTTGGGCCACCTGGTCAGAATGAATCCTTACCAATGACCAGCAAGAGCGTTCTTCTCGAGAATGCATGGAAAAAGACCAAGAGGAAGACCCAGAAAAGATGGATAGATGCAGTAACAGAGACATGTAACAACAAAAGAAATTCACTAATTCAGACAATTCGAGCAGCACAATAACGACAAATGATATAAACCACGACACCTTTTAGGTATCAGTGAAAAGAGAAAAGAAGAAAGAAAGAAGATTCTTTTGTTTATTTCAGCTGTACATCTTCCATCACTGGTTATAGTACGTCCAAGTCTACGTCATACTGATTCAATTTCATTAACTGTTCTGTACTTTTTCTCTCTGTTCTCCTGTATTACGTTTCACATTGATTTATTCCGATACCACAATATATTTCAGCTTTTTTCTTCTTTCACCGCAAAAAATAATCGTTTCTTTCCGAAAAAGAATAAAAGTAATAATTTTGGTTGCTGTTTTTTAACAACAAATAGGCCTGTATTATATGAATAATTGCATCGGTACACGGGATAATTTTACATTGTTAAAAGTTGCGACTGATAGAAATACATGAAAGATTAGCTTATAAGTACTTTTTATTTCACAATTTCTTCAATTCTTTTGTGCACCAAATTTGGAATTCAATGCACAATTAGTACAAAATGAAAAAAAGAAAAATCTTGTGAAACATAATTACAAAGACATCAAAGTTTTAAGCTCAAATTGATCATCTACAGGACGTTACTATCGTTGTGATTATATGTATATATACATTGCAATTAAAAATTAGTGTTCCAATTCGTATTTAGCGACTCTGCAGCTACTGTAATTCTAATAGTACAATTACTAATTGGTACTGGTGCCGAATTTGTAATAACGATAAATTACACGTGCTTAGTTATCAACATTACCTGGATGCAGGCTGTGTGTTTCCACAAATACCTACCACTCATTCAGCTCCACTCCATATGTAACTTATAAAGACAAAGCAACACCATTAAAGTGGTTTCGATTTGCCGAAACTACAGAAGATTTGGATCTCCTCATTACTACACCAATCCTCACATGCCGGGCTATTTGAAAACGTGAACAGTTGGATCAGTTTATTCTGAAACCTTTTGCAACAGGTTTTAAGTTTGAAGAACACACTCATTTAAGAGGTTCTCTATATCCTCCTCTCTACATAAATAAAGTAAACCTGATGGACAGCGTTTTGTATTTTACAACCTTCTCGTTTTAGCAGAAAAAAATATTTATTTTGTTAATAAAGTGCCAGTACTTTTTTTAAAAACCTTAAAAGTAAAGTACGAGACTTGAATCGGCGTATTAGCACGCGAGTTTTCACCCATATGTGCTCGGCCGTCTATCCAGATGTTAGGAGACTTCCGGATAGTGTCGCTTCAAGCATCAAAACTCACGATGCGAGACAGCATTCCTCCTTTTTCCAGAGTACTACACTGGTACCCATTTCTGCCGGTGAGTGGGTCGACAGTGGGTTTTTTTTTCCCAACCACGAGTACCACTCACACTACTTCCAGCGGGAATCGAACACGGGTTGTCCGAACATCGGTAGCCCTGTCGGGTGGTTTCCCAACAAGGCTACCGAGACCCTCAGTAAAACGCTACTCAAATAAACTAGGAGTCTTTCATTGTAAAATAGTTGAAGTTAGTAAGTCATTCAATCCTTGGTAAAAATAAATACATTAAGCTCTTGAATATTTTTCTCTTATCTTATTTTGTTTTCAGAACTAATCATCATCATCTAGTACCGAGCATGCTGGCGTAGGTGATCATGCTTCCCCACAACTTTATATCTCGACAGTATATCAATTCTGTTGTTGACTGTCTGCGAAACAATTCTTTTAAGCTGTCTGGTATCTTTTCTCTTTGCTTCCCTCTATCCCTTCGTCCCTCAATTTTCCCAGTTGTTACAATATATTCCAGCTATTCTCTTCTCTTCTTCACAGACCCCTATACATACTGTTATTATAATTATCATCACTATCACTGGATGAATCCATAGCTGCTCCGATATCCCCCTTGAGAAGCCTCGGAGAGGTGAAGTCCAATTACACGAACGCCGTAGAACTGCCAAAGATCCACCTTGTGGGTAGGTTTTAGCTGCTACTTTTTGCCAGAGCAGCGACCCCATTTCCTGGCTTGCTCTCTTCGTATCTAACTTACAATAGTTTTTTAACGTGCGCGAGTGCACACGACCCCCTGTTTATCGATGTAATATTTGCGGAATTATCATAAGGAAGAGAAGCTGATTATTAAAGAAAACGGTACCCAGCTCAGTGCAATAAATTATTGCAAAACTACTGACAGACTATGAATGCCTGCAGTAACAATATGCCAAGACGACTAAGGATAGTAGGTAAAGTACCCCCGTCACGCCAAGTGGCGTATAGGGAAATATGGTGTTAGTGACCCTATATTTTACAGACCTTCGGCACATGATTTTTGGGGTAATGTGGTCGGTATTACGCCCGTGCTGCTTTACTTTCCCAGAAAAAAATCCGGTACCCATTTAAGGCTGGGTGAACCTGGAAGTCGTCGGTTGGATCGAACCCTACCCCTTGTTCTTTGTAGTCCAGTTCACTAACCACTGAGCTATCGCGGCTCCCACGACTAAGAATAATATCATAATAATCATCATCATAAAGGGGCCGCGACAGCTCAGTGGTTAGTGAAATCGACTACAAAGGACAAGAGGTAGGGTTTGCTCCCAATCGACGGCTTCCGGTTCACCTAGCCTTAAAAGGGTACCATATTTTTTTCTGGGAAAGTAAAGGGGCACAGGCGTAATACCGACCGCATTACCACAAAACAATCATGTGCCGAAGGTCTGTAAAATGTATTGTTACTAATACCATATTCCCTATGCGCCACTTGGCGTGACAGGGGTACTTTACATAACATCATCATAAAGTACCATCCCTGCTGGCGTAGGCGATCATGTTTCTCCACAACTTTCAATTTCGATATTTATTTATCATTTCTGCTGTTGACCTTCTGCCTAACTATTCTCTTAAGCTATCTGGAATATTTTCTCTTCCCTCTATCTTTTCGTCCCTTAATTTTTTCCAGTTGTCGCAATATATTCCAGCTGTTCTATTCTCTTTACATGGCCAAGAAATAATGATTGTTTCTTCCTAATATTGGATATGAGTTCTTTCTTTGCTTTGGCCTCTTTCAGAAGAAGTTCATTACTCTTCTTAGCCGTCCATGGTATTCTCAATACTCTTCTGTAAAACCACATTTCTACAGCCTCAAGTGATTTTCTTGTCTGTTGTCCTAATATCCATGATTCACATCCATTTGTTAAGACTGGCTCTGCATAACATTTAAGAACTTTTTTTCTTGTTTTTATTGCCAAGTAAGAAGTACCCTTTCAGTATCTTCCTCATTATTTTGAAAGCTGATTTTGCCATTCTGTTTCTCACCTCTTTTGTACATATGCCATCTGAGGTTAACAATATTCATAAATATTAAAATACATATACCTGTTTTAATATTGTTCCACTTGACTTTATTATGCATTGCGATGATCTCTTTTTCTTTGTTGCTGTCATTAATTCTGTCTTTTTGCTATTAATGCTGAGTCCTTTATATTTACTTTCGTTCATTATAATGTCAACATTTCTTGTAACACATTTTCACTCTTAGCGATGAAGGCAGGGATATAAATTTACACATAAAAATATATTCAATTTAACCTCATAATTATACATATTCTTTGCTGAAATTATTCTTGACATGCAGAATGAGAGTAAGAGAAAATATACCTCAGTACTAATTTTGTCTTGTCTTAGATGAACTTAAATATCCTGAGTCTCATACATGCTCACACACGACCACTTGTACAAATGCCAGGAATCCTATTTGTATGCGGATCTCTACCTGGCTAGTACGTGCCCGTGCCTGATACGATTTGATAAAAACTACATCTGTAGATAACAGCTGCAGGCGATGTTTTGACCAGAGTTAAGCTATAACGAATCAGAAATCATGATTGTCATGTTAAAATGATATATGGTTGGGCTAACTGATTGTTGACTACTACATGGAGGGAATAATATTTTGTATTTTGGAATATTCCCTTAGGACAGCGGTTCCCAGCATTTTTTTCGAAATGCGATCACATTTAGTAGATGCAAAGTGACCCCTGACCCCGACACAGTAAAAATAGATTTTTAATAGGGTAAATGAAAACATACAGAAAATATATTGTTCAGTTTTATATCATTTCTAATATTCTTAACTAATGAAATAGTTACATATTTATTGCAATGATTGAAATTATAACTCATTAAGAATAAAAAAAAACGTTAGAGTCCCGTCACGCCAAGTGGCATATAAGGAACATGGTGTTAATGACCATCATTTTTACAGACCTTCGGCACATGATTTTTGGGGTAATGTGGTCTGCATTACGGTATTACTTTACTTTCCACGAAAAAAAATCCGGTGCCCATTTAAGCCTGGGTGAACCCAGGAGCTGTCGAAGAGGATTGAATCCAACCTCTGTAGACCAGTTCACTAACCACTGAGCTATCGCGACTCCAATTATAACTCATTAACAAGCTCAAATCTGTGCAGGACACGATTGGGTGATTTTGTGTTTTCCCGTTTTAAAATGTTCATAGCTCATCCACAGCCACCTATTGATTTACAAAGGCCCATGCGCAGGCAATAAAATAATAAAACCCTCCAACAAGCGTGACGTATTCATGCTATGGGAGCTACAGATTTCTTACGTCACTCTACTCACAACCGTCATTGCTTACAGAGCTAAAAACGTCATGTCATTTTGAGGTTAATTGGATTTTATTTTCTGCATGCGGGCCTTTGTAAATCTATAGATGGCTATGGCTCACCACTGCCCGGAAACCCCACAGATCCCAGGGTTTGGGAACTACTGCCTTAGGGAATAAGTTTAGCAAATACAAACCTATACGATAACGGAAGATGGCCCTAAAGAGAACTACATGATTTAGTATTTGCTGGGGAATATATCAAGCAGAAATATTGAAAGAAATGATCGCGATACTGGAAGAAATGTCATTCTTTCAATAATCTGCTTGTGTTTGGTGGTTGATTTCCAACGCTTTCTTCTTATACAGCTCTACCGTATTCATGTTTTGATTCATCTCTTATCTGTTCATTTGAAATGCATTCTTTCCAGCTAATGTTTGAGATCCGATGAAGAATTAAGTGAGCAATTTGTTGAAAACCATTGGAACCTACTGATTTTGTTGAGTTCAAATTCTTCTTTCGTAAAGTAGTTGATTATTTTGCGGATTATTTTTTTTCATATTTCTGAAAATATGACACGACAGGTGCTGTTCTTGAAATCTCTAGGAGAGGAGACAAATGGGAAGGCTTAAATATACTCGGAAAAGACAAATTGAAACAGAAATAAAGAAGACAGGGAAGACATTCAAGAGACCTTAAGAGAATGGCTCTATACAAGACGGCTTGGAACGCGTTTGTTGAAAAACTGTGCTCTACATGACGTTGAACAATAGAAGTCTTTGTCATTATGGAAGGGGACAAGACGTTTCATATGTTTTATTTCTGTTAACTGTGACGTATAACGTCTGCCCCATTGACATCAACGTCTCAGCATCTCCCTCCATCTTGGTTCTGTGTTTTGCGGCTGCATCCATTAGCTCTTAACTCTCTCTGTACGGAAAGTTTTTATAAATTTAGCGGTAGAAATTTCAGAGACAACATTTTTTCATATTTTTAGATATTAATCTAAATGTTTATATTTATCCAGCACTTAACATATTATATGTGCATTTCTAATGAAACAAAGTATTATATTTCACCAATAATAAGATGACACAAGACATTTAGAAAGAATATGGTTTGATGACGGTTTACACTAATCAAATTAAGAGTGACGCACTGTGCGGCTAAAATGTACGGAAAGATTTAATAAAACATCTTGCACTCGTTGGAGAGCTTTCAATTTAATCTGATGAAATTCTAGTAGGACTAGAGAGATAAACCCAAGATGACGTCACAGAGTGAGCTGCTAACTTCCCATGCACGAGTACCAGGCTCATCACAACATTGCCTATGCTGAAGTCGGATGTGCTGGGCTGAAAGGAACAGGTAGCAAATTACAATTACGTCCCGTTAATACCCTTTCTATTAGAGTACACACATTCCAGGTGCCAAATCTGGAGGATTTCAGGGTAGGCGAAATGTGAGTCAAAGTCCAGGACTCTTTACGGCTCTCTCCGGATTGCGTCATACATCTCTTAGACAGAGAACCCTTATCTTTCCTGGATGACGGATTTACTTTTTTTCTTTTCTTTGACTTGTCCATGTTTGTGAAGTTTTTGCGGCTAATTTTTTACAGTACAGGTTAGACAGTCCCATGACCAAACCGTCCTTAGTCGTCGCTTCTCACAAGCATACCTGGCAGGGAACAGTGCTTCAATTATTTACTCCCCTACCAAGCTCCAACAACGCACGGGATTGTTTGGAATCTCCAAGGAAAAAGACAAAGAGGAAAACCAAAATATTATTGGAGAAGACAGATGGAGGCAGAGATGAAGATGACGTGGAAGACATGGAGTGATCTTAAAAGAATGGTAAGAAACCTAACGGTCTGGAAAGTGTTTGTTGAAAACCTATGCTCCACAGGGAGTTGAAAGTGTTTGTTGAAGACCTATGCTCCACAGGGAGTTGAAAGTGTTTGTTGAAGACCTATGCTCCACAGGGAGTTGAAAGTGTTTGTTGAAGACCTATGCTCCACAGGGAGTTGAAAGTGTTTGTTGAAGACCTATGCTCCACAGGGAGCTGAAAGTGTTTGTTGAAGACCTATGCTCCACAGGGAGTTGAAAGTGTTTGCTGAAGACCTATGCTCCTCAGGGAGCTGAAAATTAGAAGAAGATGAGGAAGAATATTCTTTAATAACGGATGGGGCAAATGGGTGCTCGTCTGGCAAATGCAGAAAGAAGAACAGAGAACCGTTACGATTAAATTAAATTCTATATAATTTGTGTACAGATGGAAACGGCATATTTGAAGCGTTATTAGATGATTACGTGAAGTCAGTCTCTAGGATGAGTAATTCTCCTGAAAAGAGTCACTTTAGTTTACTTTTGGTGAGTAAGCAGCTTAATGTGTGTTATGATATTCTTTATACCTAGTTTGCTCTTTCACATAATTGTCTGTGTTATGATATTCTTTATACCTAGTTTGCTCTTTCACATAATTGTCTGTGTTATGATATTCTTTATACCTAGTTTGATATTCTTTATACCTAGTTTGCTCTTTCACATAATTGTCTGTGTTATGATATTCTTTATACCTAGTTTGCTCTTTCACATAATTGTCTGTGTTATGATATTCTTTATACCTAGTTTGCTCTTTCACATAATTGTCTGTGTTATGATATTCTTTATACCTAGTTTGCTCTTTCACATAATTGTCTGTGTTATGATATTATTTATACCTAGTTTGCTCTTTCACATAATTGTCTGTGTTATGATATTCATTATACTTAGTTTGCTCCTTCACATAATCTTGTGTGTTATGATATTCTTTATACTTAGTTTGCTCCTTCACATAATCTTCTGTGTTGTGATATTCTTTATACCTAGTTTGCTCTTTCACATAATTGTCTGTGTTATGATATTCTTTATACTTAGTTTGCTCCTTCACATAATCTTGTGTGTTATGATATTCTTTATACTTAGTTTGCTCCTTCACATAATCTTGTGTGTTATGATATTCTTTATACCTAGTTTGCTCCTTCACATAATCTTGTGTGTTATGATAATCTTTATACTTAGTTTGCTCCTTCACATAATCTTATGTCTTATGATATTCTTTATACTTAGTTTGCTCCTTCACATAATCTTATGTCTTATGATATTCTTTATACTTAGTTTGCTCCTTTACACAATCTTATGTCTTATTATATTCTTTATACTTAGTTTGCTCCTTCACATAATCTTATGTCTTATGATATTCTTTATACTTAGTTTGCTCCTTTACATAATCTTATGTGTTATGATATTCTTTATACCTAGTTTGCTCCTTCACATAATGGTCTGTGTTATGATAATCTTTATACTTAGTTTGCTCCTTCACATAATCGTCTGTGTTATGGTGTTCTCTAAGTCTAGTTTGCTCCTTCACATATGTGTATATATATATACATATATTTGCTTGTGTTAGTCATACATACAAATGCAAAGGCTGTGATGTTTTGGTCATGAAATGAAGACTTAAAACAAATGATATCGGAAGGTGAAAAATGACAGTGGGATTTTGCTGGAGCGGTGATCTTAGTAGAATTTCCAAGAAAAGGTTTCTTTGTCCAGGCACGTATAGGCATGAATATCTCAGCTTTATATCGATTCGGAACACGCTGCTGATAAGAAGGAGTGATAGATGTGCATGATCAGACAGTTTCTATACCAGTTACTGGACAATTCACCGGAAGAGAGCTACCACATGTAGGGGACACTAGAAAAACATGATAAACCGATTTCAACACCGGGCTCTGGTCTGAGTTATCAATTCGTATCTATTATCTGGTCTCAATGAATATATTTCTCCTAATGTAGGTGAACATTATAAATCTGGGTCTCACAACACTTTTGAATTGTGACACATTTAAAAGGAGCCATGTTAACTTGCGATTCCTTTTATAATAGACAAATAACCTGTGACGCTCTTCTTTAATATCAAATAAAATGTGAACCCTTCGAGAATAATTAAATAAGTTATGATTCCTTGTATAATAGCCAAATAACCTGCGAACTCTTCTATAATAGCTAAATAACTTATGACCCCATTTATAATAGTCAAATAACTAGTGACCTGTTCTATAATAGTTAAATAATTTATGACCCTTTATATAGTTGCTAGATAACTTTTTGATCCCTTCTATAATACTCAAACAATTATAACTTCCTTTATAATAGCCATAATTCGTGAGTCAAATACATGTTAGGAGCTGCGTTAGCTCGCTAATTAGCCAATATAACTAGCTAGGTTTTTAAGTTAACCGAGTCTTAAATGGGCAGGGAATAGGACATTTTTTTCTGGCAAAAGTGTAGCGGCCTGGTGTTATACCGACCACATCATACATAAAATATGCTCTTGGTCACTGAAACAGTATAGACACTGAGATTAAATTCTCTAGACATCTAAAAATGTTGACAAAAAATGTTCTATTTCGTTTAACAAAAGTATGTAACAGAGTTATTATGACATGGTCCCTGTTAGTCAAAAATGACAATTGAGGTAGAAAATGCCAGTTCAACTACGTGTATGTGTTTGTTTTTGTTTGAGTGGTGTGTGTATGTGCGAGGGTGTGTGTGTGTGTGTGGGGGGGGGGATGCATCCAAGACCACGGATTTATAGTTAAATTTATAGTTACAGTTAAAGTTATAGTTATAGTTAAATTTAAAGTTATAGTTATAGTTATAGTTATAGTTAATAGTCAAAGTTATAGTTATAGTTATAGTTATAGTTATAGTTAAAGTTAGTTATAGTTATAGTTATAGTTATAGTTATAGTTAGTTATAGTTAAAGTTATAGTTATAGTTAAAGTTATAGTTATAGTTATAGTTAAAGTTATAGTTATAGTTAAAGTTATAGTTATAGTTAGTTAAGTTATAGTTATAGTTAGTTAGTTATATTATAGTTATAGTTATAGTTATAGTTATAGTTAGTTATAAGTTATAGTTAAAGTTATAGAGTTATAGTTAAAGTTAAGTTATAGTTATAGTTATAGTTAAAGTTATAGTTATAGTTATAGTTAAAGTTATAGTTATAGTTAAAGTTATAGTTATAGTTAAAGTTATAGTTATAGTTAGTTATAATTATAGTTATAGTTATAGTTATAGTTAAAGTTATAGAGTTATAGTTATAGTTATTCGAAGACCCCTGTAAGATTGTAAACGAAGGAAATCCATAACTGCTCAACCGCCCGTGCCAGTGGAATGATTCGAATTAACATCTCATCGAATATCTAAACACAGAAAGCCAACTGTAGTCCCCATTATAGCAGCTGCAGCACACGCCAAAAGACATAAGGCCAAGCAGCACCGAAAGTGAACGCAGCTGAACTGTCTTTCGTCACACTATATCATCATTCATTGTAAACAATCTGAATATTGTAAACACGATCCGGATGAAATACACAGCTCATAGTGTGCATAGAGCACTATACTCAGTAGCTCCGGCAGCAAGCTGGACTTTGAATATAATGAAACTGCAACTAGGAACACTTTTCAGACAGTGCCGCAGCGGTTCGCCTTTCTGCCATCATCATCATCATCATCATGTGTCATACCGGTTGACGTGGACATTTATGTCCTTCCACAATCTTCTATCTACAGTGCGTCGTATCAGTTTTGTTGTTGACTATTTTCCATGCCATGACACCAAGCTATCCAGTATTTTCTCTCTTTGTCGTCTGCGATCTCTCTTTCCTTTTATTTTGCCAGTTGTAACCAAGTACTCCAACTTTCCTCTTTTCATGGTGTACCCGAAAAATGTTGATTGTTTCTTTCGATGTTTTTTAGGAGCTGCCTTTTTGTGTTAGCCTCTTTGAGAACTTCCTCAGTGGTCTTTTTAGCTGTCCAGGGAACTTTCAACATTCTTCTGAGAAATCCTAACTCTGTGGCCTCTAATCGTCTTTTCATTTGTTTGTCTACTATCCATGATTTGCTTCCATAGGTCAGAATTGGTTCTATATAGCCCCGATGAACTCTCTTTCTGCCATATTGACCGGAAAACCTCCATGGGTTTGCGTAAGTTTAAACGTCACACAGATTAATTATGTATCAGTCTAAAACGTTCTCTAACAGAATCGTGATCGTCAGCTTGTGCAGTATAGGATGGCCTAGGTGATCAGCCGTTCCCCAATTCTCTGTCCACAGCACTTCCTTTCAACTCTTTTTTGACTGTTCACCGTATCATAACACGAAGATATCTAGTGTCATCTCTCTTTATCGTCTGCCATCTCCCTTCCCTCTCAAGAATAACTCCATTTTTCCTGTACCTTCTGAAACAAAATTACAAGCAGCGTGACATTAAAAAACAGGCAGTGAGAAAATCAATATGGAACATTATTTAATATCTAAAGAAATCGGTTTATTTTTTAAGTGTCATAAATGTCACAAGTATAAATAGCAAACAGCTTTAATGTAATGTAACAATAAAAAAGCATTTTCATACCAATTTGTTCTACGAAAGTCAAACATGGACCCTTTCTAAATCACATTTAAGAAAGATCGATACATGTGAGATGCGATGCTTGAGAAAAGTAACAAACAACACAAGAAGAGATAGAATACCAAATGAAACCATAAGAAAAATGGTAGGAATAAACCCTGCCAAGAGTATATAGAACAACAACAATTTAAATGGTTGAGCCACCTGGTCAGAATGAATCCTCACCAATCACCATCAAGGGCGTTCTTCTCGAGAATGCATGGGAAAAAACCAAGAGGAAGACCTAGAAGAAGATGGATAGATGCAGTGACAGAGACATGTAACAACAAAGGAAAATCACTAATTCAGACAGCTCGAGCAGCTCAAGAACGACAAATGATATAGCCACGACACCTTTTAGGTATCAGTAAAAAAGGGAAAAGAAAGAAAAATAACAATAAATAAAAACACAATACACTATTTTGTAAGTTAGACACTTCTGTTCTTAGTTTAATCTGAACGCTGCACCAACATGAATGAAGAGTAACAGCTATTTGTTTTCTTGAGGTAACGGTATTCTTTGACCTGTAATTGAACGTGACCACCAAGTGTGAGATGGCCCTAACTAATGAGCAGTCACATCCATTATGCTATTTTAATGACACAGAGAACTTTTACCTTCTCGCTTAATAGAACCTGATTAGTTATAGAAGAGAACAATGCAGATATTAGATTTAAGAACAGAATTTGGTCTTTCTTCACATGAAATTACATTTTCTGCTTAATCTTGTTCTTTGTTTACTTGTCCGATTACATGCATTTTCGGTTCAAGTGCATCATTCTTCAGCAAGTATTTGTTAGTTCTTCAGTTGAGTTCTCATAGCCTACGGTTACGTTGACGGACAAGTGGTGTGACGAGGTACTTACCTATGTACAAAAGGTATACTTTTCAAACCACTTTTGCAGTGAAATTGTTTATTTCTTTAAAGCCCTCGATCGCAAGATACATGAACAATGAGAATAGAATTTCTAGGCGAGCCCTGACAGCTGGAAATAAAAAAAAATAGGTTACATGCCGCTGCCCGGTTCAAATTTTAAAAAGTCTTAAATAATAAACGGACATTCTTAAATTACACTTCCCCCAGAGCAAGTGTTCTAGAGCACCTTAACCGGCCTGGTATCCTCTCTTGTTGTCTGGAGGAGAAATGGAATGGCAGTGGACATTATCTCAGTACTGTGATTGTGGCTCTAATACAAAACTGAATCAATATTCTCCACTAGAATTATGGAAGTGTTCCGCTACCAGATCTTAAAAAATATCCATTAAAACAAACTTGGAAACCAAATCACGCAATTTAAAATAACAAGAAAGGAATTCATCATCATCAAATACCATGACTGCTGGCCTAGGTGACCATGCCTCTTCACAACTTTCTATTTCAATTAAATGCTCTAAACAATCATTTAAAATATTATGAAAATACGTAATTACCTTATAATAAAAGGAATATCGGAGATTATATCACCATCTAATTGCTTCTCATTCATTCACACTAGAAGTGTTTTCACCTCTCCAGTAGCGTGCGACTTCCTGGAAGTGGTTGTCACAACACTTGTCATAATTGCTGATTTTGTTTCTACGTTGTTGAGGCTGCTGATTTGAGCATCTTATATATGGCCGCCAAATCGGCCACACTAGTACCCCTTTTATGCTTCTCATCAAGTCCTTTCTTTTTATATCAGTCGTCGACACCACAATCAAATTCTTTGGTTTGTTGCTTCCACACTTCTCATGGTGGCCTTAGTAAATCGATAGTGGTCAAACACACACACGCACACACACACGTACACATACACACACACACACGTACACACATATATATGGCCCTTTTCGTCTTGTCAGACGGTCTAGTGGAGGCTATTGCGTATTTTTTTTGAGGTATTGTTTTTGCCGAACAGCTTCTCTCGTGGCTAATTCTACCAATGTTTGACAAACACACGCGGTCACATAATGAACAGGTCAGGCTCGCTGGTCCACAGGGTTTACCATCCTTTTTCATGAGTCTCTTCTCTTCTAAGTCCTGTCTTAGAACAGTCTCAAATGTTGTTATACCGTTCCTTATACGTGCTCTCCATGATGTGCGATCACTTGCCAGATGTTGCCAGTCGTTTTCACAGATGGAGAAGTCTTTCAGAGATGATTTGCAGATATCTCTATATCGTAGTTTAGGTCTGCCGATTTGTCGTTTTCCGTGTTTTAGCTCACCATATAGTATTTGCCTAGGAATGCGTTTTTCTTCCATCCGTTGGACATGCCCCAGCCATCTTAGCCTTCGACTTCTGAGCATCGACATGATTGTTAGGGTCTTAGCACGTTGCAGGACAGTTAAGTTGGTTATTTTGTCCTGCCATTTGATGTGCATTATTTTGCGGAGACATCGCATGTGGAAGACATTTAGTCTTTTTTCCTGGTTTGAGTATGTTGTCCAGGTTTCGGATCCATATAGTAGTGTGCTAAGCACACAAGTTTGATATATTAAGAGTTTAGTCTTTTGAGTTAGTTTCGTGTTGTTCCATGCCCTTTTTGTGAGTTTGCCGAAGGTCGTAGCTGCCTTACCAATTCGACAGTTTATTTCTTCATCAAGACAGATGGTTTGCGTAACTGTGGATCCAAAATATGTAAATTTCTGTACTGATTCTAGTGGGCAGTCTTTTAGAGTAATAGATATAGGTTTGAAGTCACCTTGATTTAGTATTACTGTCTTCTGAACATTAATTGACAGTGAAAAAAGGTCGCATGCTTTATCCAGGTACACACATACACACACACATACACACACGTACACACACACACATGTACACACACGTAAACGTACACACACACACATATATATCAAAAACACGCAAAAACTGAGCGAATAAAAGCACTAAAATTCCCTCGAAGCACATAAGATGACGTGGATGAACAACATAAGGATGACCTTAAGAGATGACATTTACTCTCGTGTAGCTAGAAATCAGTAGAATCGTTTGAATTCCAGCAACAAATTCTCCATCATTTATTCTTCGAACTCTGGAACGTTGACAGTCATGGTATTTGAAGTAAGATGTTCCACGGTACTTTCCAGTTAGCAGTCGTTGACGACTAACTAGAATTTATATTACAAGTGTGTATCTATTGTTATCTTCATCTTCTTACCTTCTTAATCTACCTTTCAGCGTTGGGTGAAAAAATAGTTTCAAACCTTTTGCTATCCGGTTTGTCCCTTTGCGTTTCTTAATAGTACCGTGAATTGTCTCGGTTTGGTTAGTGGTTATAATAGTACCGTGAATTGTCTCGGTTTGGTTAGTGGTTATAATAGTACCGTGAATTGTCTCGGTCTGGTTAGTGGTTATGTCGTGTCACATGGCCCAGCCTTTACATTAGCTGTTTGTTTATATATTCTACTTCGTATCTGATCCCTAACGTTCTTATGAATTCTCTTTTTCCAGTACTGACTACTGAGCTGCTTTCTATCATGAATTGGCTCGGATTTATATTTACTGGATTATCTATTGTTCTTCGTGTGTTATTCCAAACGTTCTTATTAAATCTATGTTTCTAATACTGTCTAATGAGCTGCATTGGCACATATTTATTTTTACTACATTATTATAGAGCGTTTTAGAACATAGCAGCCGTGCTGACATTGTAGGCATAGCTTTGGGATGAAGATTTCGTTGAAGAGAGCTACTTTTACTGACAATCTATTGTGAAGATGAATTATCTGGCAGTTATTATTGTTACGTTGCGTTCTGCTGCATGTGACGTATGTACAAAAGACAGGAAGTTGGAGACATTTAGAAATAAGTGCATTGTATTCTGGTCCAGTTCTCAAGTGTTTGGTTATGTTCTTAGCTATCGTATGCCTTAAACTTTGCTGTGGTAAATGATATACGCTTGACATATCACTGCTGTCTGCTTCTTATATCGTATTGTGCAACGCTTGACATTATGAAGACAATGGTCTCCAAGGTATTCCGTTTATTCTTTTGATCTGTACCTGACAATAAAATCACGGTCAAGTTGCGTGAACTTTGTAAGAACGTTGCATTCAGCACAGACCGCCTTGTAGGAATCTGTCTCTAGCCAGATCTACGCTTCTTCTATTGTCATGTTCAAGGTCTCCTTCTTGTGTTGAAATCACCTTCTACTTGATCCGCCCCTAATTCGTCGTCCAGAAAGCATATCTTCTATTATTGTTCTTTCCGGCCCACCGTGTTTTATTTTTGGTCTGACTATAGTATTCTAATTTGCTCTGTAGAATGGTGTTTATAAAATTAATTTAATTCTTCTTATAATTTGTCTTTTATTATGTCTACGTTGCTTTTTTCCATTATCCAACGTATTTTAATGAATTTTCTGTAGTATTTTGTTCCGAATGTGTCGATCGAATGAAAATAACATATCGTCTAATTAAAGGAGATGATATTGTTTGACTCGGCTGTGGTTGAAAGTATTTTAATATTAAGGCTTTTTCATTTCCTTGATTTTGTAAACTCAGAAATACATTTACATCTACTCTTCACTTACATATTAATTTTTTATTTTCATATTTCTTGTAACTTAAGTATACTTCTAGAACACATGAACTGCATAGTGACGTCCATTCTTTTTAACTCTGCAGTGGATAAAATAAATGACAAAAATACAACATGAGATAACATATATTTTATTGAAGAAAAAAACATTGCATTTGAAAACAATTGATAGCGACTTTTCTTTAGTGTGTCATAATGGGGAAATGAACTTGAAATAAATAAAGGCGAGGTACTTGAACTAAGATTGAAGAGGAAAGACTACGTGGGCTAGAGAATGGATTCCTCACATTTCATGGGAAATATTCTTTGTTCAAAGTGGCCGGGAAAGCGCCACAGAAAAGAATTTAAAGTAAAGATGGGAAATTGGAATAATTATTTTTAGCCAAAAGTGGGTATAATATTTCATGAGTAAATTGAAGAGACCAGGTCAGGTTGACGTTAAAAATCAAGCTTTTGGTGAATGGAGTGGTTTTCAACATTTCCTTCCTTGTGCACGCCTGAAGTTAACATTTGTCATAAAGTTAACAGCATATGGTTGGTTGGTTGCGTTCGCCCGATGACTAAAGTATTCTAGAGTATCGTAATAGACTAGAATATTCCTCTTCATCATCCGCCTATACAAGGACGTAGTGGACGTGTCTGCGTTGTGTTTTGGCTTGCAGTATAACTGTTATATTTGCGCCTTTCGGCCCAACATAACAGCATATATATATATATATATATATATATATATATATATATATCTACCACTATACCTAAAGATAACAATATAGATATAATTAGGGCTTTCTTCTAGCAAAACGCTGTCTGGAGCATTTAATCAATCGAGTTAGTCCTGATATACTGCTTCTCAAGCTCTGCTTAGATACATTGTGTAATCGCTTCCACTGACCGTAACTTGAGGACACAATTAGAGAGCAAAAATAGTTTTTATTTTAATCCATCAAATCCCTTTAGACCCATTTTGAAGCATAAGCCACGGACAAGTTCTTTCAATCCAAACACATTCTTGAACATTTTCTATAAACTTCGTTTCAGTCCAGCCAATGTGCTTGAGATTTTCTATGACTTCTCTAAAGCTTGTATTTATAAGCCTTCCTGTCTTTCTCTTTCTTTTTCTTTATGGGTTCCATGACAATGCCTGTTTTTCTATGTTGGCATCAGGTTTTCTTATTGTGTCCAATCCATCGCCATTTTGTATTCATAGTAGGTTGCTCTATTCACCCTTGTTTTGTTGCTCAAATAGTTTATAAACGTTTTGTAATCTTTCAACTTCATTAATTCCATTAATTACGGCGATTAGGCGTCAGGTCGTTACAACTTCGAGACTTTGTCAATTTATGAAAATTAGACCTTAATTATCGTTGAGACACTTCTCTCTGAAAAAAAAATAGCCGCCTAGTCAAATTAAGCGCAGGACAAGTGCTATTTTTGCTGCAGTGCGTTTTCAAATTAGTCTTTCTGGTCTGGATTTTCGTGTACGGAGACAGCAGTGGGCTTGTCACATTTACCTGACCACAAAGTCAACATGGTTATGACGCCGGCGCTGTGAATTGTGTACTACATAAAAAAAATAATACAATTATTTAACAACAGTTTCCACTTTCTATTTCCTATAAAATATGTATCTCCGAGAGCTTAAACAAAAATGCGCACAGCTCATGATGAACACTTCCAGGTGTCTGTAACAGCAGTCGCGGACGGCAAGAACCTCCATGCGCCTGCGTCAGATCTGTTAGACTTCAAGACCAGTAACCGTAACCCAAGAATCGCTGTCCCGGGAAATAAGTCAGGTGGATTGAGGTTTCCTGTGGGATAACTGTTGGGAAAATCATCTGCCAATGAATACAGTTTTCTTTTTTCATAAGTGATCTTTAAGCTTAAGGTCAGTGAGATCGATATCTAGTCCTATCGAATACGGATGATAAATCGAGGTTGCCCTGAAGTTAAGCTGAGCTTTTTCTTTTTTAGCAAATAAACAAAGACTTATAAATTCGTACCAGAGATATTCTTGGGAAAGAGTTGGCAAAAAGAAAGAACTGGCCACCTCATCAAGTAGAGGCCTAGTAGAATGACTTCACTAACATTTCGTTATCAAACGGCAAATTAGTACAAGACTACCTTTTCCACCCCAGTATCTGACCTTTAAGGACGAACAACGAGGGAATTAAGTATTAGACAATAACAAATAAAGAAAAATAGAAAATACTGAGCCAGTCGCAGCGGCAGAAAATCTGACAACAAGAAGGCAACAATAAAACACACGTCTATTTATAGTTGTAACTTGAGGTCAGAATTCGCTGCGCAATCCTCAACGTTTCGTTTAAGTTCCTTCATCGAGGAAAATGTAATATTTCAAAATATTGATTACACCACACACAAAAATGAATCACTATGGAAATACACAGGTCACTGTGTGTGATTCATTGGTGTCACTCGTTGTGCTTGCCTTCTTAATGTTTATCTTACCAGTGTTTGTCTTCTTCTGTTTAATTTCTTAGCGTTTGTCTACTTAGTTTTTGTCTTCTTAGCGCTTTTCTTCTTAACGATTGTCTTCTTAGAGTTTGTCTTCTAGTGTTTGTCTTCTAGTGTTTGTCTTCTAATGTTTGTCTTCTTAGCGTATATCTTCTTAGTTTGTGTATTTTTAGTATTTGTCTTCTTAGCGATTGAATTTTTAATGCTTGTCTTTCTTGTATTTTCTTCCAAGTGTTTGTCTTCTTCTCTTTATCTTCTTAGTGTGTGTCTTCTAAGTGTTTATCTCTTCTGTTTATCTTCTTAGTGTTTGTCTTCCAAATGTTTATCTTCTTATGTTTTCTTCTTATGTTTAGCTTCTTAGCATTTGTCTTCTTAGATTTTGTCTTTTTAGCATTTGTCTTCCTAGTATTTGTCTTCTTAGTGTTATCTTCGTAGTGTTTGTCTCATTAATGTTTATCATCTTGGTGTTTATTTTCTCAGTGTTTATCCTCTTAGTGTTTGTCTTCTTAGTGTTTGTTCTTTTAGTGTTTGAATTGTTATTGTTTGTCTTCTTTTTGTTTATCCTCTGAGTGTTTATCTTCTTTCTGTTCAATTCTTAGTGTTTCTCTCTTTAGTGTTTATCCTCTTAGTGTTTGTCTTCTTAGTGTTTGTTCTTTTAGTGTTTGAATTGTTATTGTTTGTCTTCTTTTTGTTTATCCTCTGAGTGTTTATCTTCTTTCTGTTCAATTCTTAGTGTTTCTCTCTTTAGTGTTTATCCTCTTAGTGTTTATCTTCGCAGTGCTTGCTTTTTTTGTATCTTCTTAGCGTTTGTCTTCTTAGTAATTCTAATTGGTATCTTCTTAGTAGACTGTCGCAAAATAATACTCAGAGAAGAATACAATCTTCTATCTTATATCTTATAATACAGACGGATATGTCTCCTATGTGACATATGTTTCCTAGTGCTTCTAATATTTTATCGACCCATCTTTATCGTGGTCGACCCTTGGGTCTGGTGTTCTCACAACGTTTGTTGAAAGCTCGTTGTGTTGTGTTTTGTTCTTTCTGCCTTGTCACGTGGCCAAACCATTGTATCTGTTGTTTCCTTATATATTCTATGGCGTTGGCTATTCCTATCTTTTTTCTCAGTTCTTCATTTCTGATCTTATCTCTCAGACTGTTTCCTGTCATTCGTCTAACACATTTCATCTCTGTAGAGGTTATTTTTCTTATTGTTCTTGCATCTAGTGTCCAGGTCTGGCATTGGTAGCAAAACTTTGGGATGAAGATTGTATTGTATAGTGCTCGTTTTGCCTCCCGAGTTATTTCCTTGTTGGACAATAGTGGTGATAACTGTCCGATGATTTGACAAGCTTTGTTGCATCTTGATTCTATCTCTTGGTGTCGAAACCCGGGATTGAACCAGGGACCTTTAGATTAGACTGAAACGCAAACCTCAGAAAATAATCCACAAAATAAAACACACAGCATAAATGGCAGAGTCAGCAATGAGGACTTACCTTTCAGCACAATGTTATAGATGTAACTTTACTTAGATAATAAAACACATAACGCAGATCGATGTTACGGCCCGGGGATGACATGTGCGGTTAAAGTTCAACCATAGCTTGCTGCAGGAACTACTGAGTTTAGTGGTCTCTGCACACCGTGCGTTGTGTGTATCATCCGGATCGTGTTTCCATATTCCGATTGCTTACGATGAATGATGATATCGTATGATGAAGAACAGTTCAGCTGCGTTCACTTTCGGTGCCGCTTGGCCTTATGTCTTTTGGCGTGTGCTGAGACTGCTATGATGGGGGCAGCAGCTACATCTCTTTACTTGCATTCTTCAATGAGATGCGTTTTTATTCGGATGATTCAACCGGCACAGATGGTTGAGCAAATATGGATTTTAATTTGTTTGCAGCGATACCGGAGCCTTTGACTAGCCATAACCATAACCATGACATTATCTCAATTATGTTTTGCTTTTTATCAGCTTTCCATGAACACCTAAAATTAATGTTTATCCATTCCAGCATACCTTATAAATTTTAATGTAGTAAACACTGTTAGTCAGTTATCGATGACAACTCCTTTTCTTCTTTGACATTTATTTAATCAAAATAGGATTCTGAAAAGTCTGCAGTTTATTTCAAGATTTCAGTCCGACCAAAGAACTCATTTCGAATTGGCATAGAGCGGGGAACCTTGTATCTTCAAGTCTACGCAATGACGGAGTTTTGCCTTGTCATGTGCAAGGACAATTAAGGGTCAAATAGAAGTATAGGTGTAGGCGAGAAGATTAATTAGAGATAGTCCTAGAGTACATGAGATTAAGCTGTGCATGAAAGTTTAATTAATTGTATTATTGAATTAGGGAATCATTGACCAAGTTTGATTGTGCTGGCTACTATTTTTTTTTTTACTTTTTTTTTACTGGCTACTAAATAACACCAGCGCTAAAACTAAGAGTAGCAAAATGTTATATCTTCTCAACATTCACGTATGGTACAGAAACATGGACATTAGACAATAAAACAGAAACGAAAATTTAAGTCTTTGAAATGTCGACTTATAGAAGAATAGATAGAATTGGATGGAAAGAAAAGAAAACAAATGAAGTCTAAAACAACTAAAATGAAAGAGAACAACTTTATACAATTCAGACAAGACAAATGAGATTTTTGGGGCATGTTTAAAGAGACAGTATGCTACCTAACGTAAATTTGGAAGGGAAAATACAAAGTAAAAGAGACAGAGGCAGACCAAGAAACGTGGACGAGTAACATAAAAAGATGGACGAGTCAGCCTATGACAACCTACACCATCAAAGCAATGGAGAGAGCAGAATGACGCTACGTAGTAGCCAACCTCCGAAGCAGAGACGGCAATCGATGAATGAATGAACGGGCTACTATCTTTAGTTTGTAAAAAAGTAAGTAAAGTGCCCCCGTCACGCCAAGTGACGTGTAGGGAGGGAATATGGTGTTAGTGACCATAGATTTAACAGACCTTCGGCACATAATTTTTGGGGTAATGTGGTCGGTATTACGCCCGCGCCGCTTTACTTTCCCAGAAAAAAAAAAAACCGGTACCCATTAAAGACTGGGTGAACCGGGGCCGTCGGTTGGGATCGAACTCTACCCCTCGTCCTTTGTAGTCCAGTTCATTAACTACTGAGCAATCGCGGCTCCTATCTTTAGTTTCTACTGGCTACTTTTTTTTTTTTTTTACTTTACACTAGTTACTATGTAAGAAAGAGCTGTCCTCTTGTCAAAAGGAGCAGATCTTTCAATCATAATTGACTGTTTACTCATTACTGTTGAAAGTAATTAACATCCCCAAGCTCAAGCACATTTCATTGGCATAGAGATTAGGCAAAGGCCTAGCGCGATAAGATCAGTTTGATGCCAACTGTGTCGCTGGAGTTGTCAAAACAATGTTGAATCCAAAATTGAACTGACGTAAGATTTTCATCTCCGGACTTTTCCTCAGGGTTTACCCCCGAAGTCTATTCCATGAACGGGTAAACCCGCTGGAAAGCAGGGGTTTATAATCGGAGTTAACCATCTCCTAGATGCGTTGCCATTTTTAGGCCACCCCTGGTCACATCTACCCTAGGTGGAGGTTAGGGCTCTAAGACTCGCCTGCCCGGAGAAAACATCATAGGACATATGAGCCATTTTAAGGAATTAGCTACCCCACGGAACTAATTCACACCATTCTCTGTAATCACCACTAGAGACAATTAATAATACATGAATATTATTATAGAGGGAAACTTCCGAGGCGATAATCAGCGAATCAATTCAGAGGAAGAGGTATGTTTACAGCACTCGGAAAAAAATGACAAATAATCAACAACAGAAAAAAAATATGGACCAAGGCAGGATCGAACCCGTACTCAGTGGCACAGCGTCTTGCCACGAAAAGCCAAACGTTAGGGAACACTGCCACTCAGCTAACTAAAAAATTAGCTTCGTAGGCAATGTCTTTTCGCGAAAGCTTTCCACTAGACTTCACTTTGACGTGAGTGCTGTATAAACTTCATCATCATCATCATCAACAAGTGTCGGACCTGCTGGCGTAGGTCATCGTGTCTCTCCATAACTGTCGATCTCGACAGTTATTTATCATTTCTGTTGTTGACTTTCTGCCAAACCATTCTCTTAAGTTGTCTGGTATTTTTTCTCTTTGCTTCCCTCTATCTCTTCGTCCCTCAATTTTCCCAGTTGTTACAATATATTCCAGCTTTTTTCTTCTCATAACGTGGCCAAAAAATGAAATTAGCTCTATTTTTGCTTTGACCTCTTTCAGAACATTTTCATTACTCTTCTTAGCTGTCCATGGTATTCTCAACATTCTTATGTAAAACCACATTTCTACAGACTCCAGTGATTTTCTGATCTGTTGTCCTATTGTCCATGATTCACATGCATATGTTGAGACTGGCTCTACATAACATTTAAGAACTCTTATTCTTGTTTCTATTGTCAAAAATTGATTGCATAGTATCTTCCTCATTTTTTGGAAAGCTGCATTTGTCTGAGCCATTCTACATCTCACCTCTTTTGTACATCTTCCGTCCGAGGTTAAGAAAGTTCCCAAATATTTAAATTCATTTACCTGTTTTAATATTGTTCCACTTGTCTTTATTTTGCACTTTATTTTGTATAAACTTACAAGTCATTAAAATAGATGCAACAGTAACACCGGAATGATTAAATTGCCAGAAACGTTTAAAATAACATTTTTAAAGAAACTGACACCTCCAATCGTAACAGCGAAACAAAACATCTTAGATTGTAGGCAAATTAGTGAATAATTAAATTCCCCGCAGTGGCATTCCAACTTGGGGGCATGACTGGGCTCCAGTTTGAAAACCGCTGGTGCTAGAAAAAACATAGAATGCCATTTTTACTCTCGTTTCACACAAGAGATTTCCTGGAAGTATTGAACATTTTATTTCCTTTATTGTAGTTGGGAGCAGTTTTGCCATAATTATTCTTTATGTCCGTTTATCATTACGCCCTCTGGCGTTTAGTGTACATCTCCTTTTTAGCTCCTAGGTTTAGAGGGAAAGAAGGCTGTCAAAATGACGTGCAAAATAGATTTACAGGAGAAGGGGAAATAACCTGCGGAAAACGCCTTGACCGAAAACTATTTTTCATCGTCTGTAATGCCTTAATGACTTCAAAGGATAGGACAGTTCAATGCAGTTTGTTTTTCTATTTGTTCATATCTCCGGTAATATGCATCTGCAGATCTCACAGCTTCACATGTCGTTTTGATATTTTTTCTTAGTTTTTTTTTACTGTTGTTTTAACTTAGATGCGTTGTTAGTTGAAGATTTTGCCGTGAAATAATATTGTTGAGTGAAGTAAGGTTTGCTCCACGAAGTTATGGTGATATTGTAAGTGAATTAAAAATAAAGTCAAAGGTTATTCGGTTATTTGGTTATGGAAGGCCCTGGTATCACTGCAAACGAATTAAAATCTATAATTGCTCAACCGCCCGTGCCAGCGAAATCATCAGAATTAATATCTCATCTCCCAAACATAGAAAGGTAACTGTAGTCCCCATCGTAGCAGTCTCAGCACACGCCAAAAGACATAAGGCAAAACCGCGCAGAAAGTGAACACAGCCAACTGTTCCCTGTCATACGATGTCATCATTCACCGTAACAATTGGAATATCGAAAAATGATCAAAACGGATGAAACACATAGCTCACGGTGTGCACAGAGCACTTACCTCAGTAGCTCCGGCAACAAACCGGACTTGGAATATGAGGAAACTGCAACAAGGAACACTTTTCATGCATAGCCTGCAATGGTTCCTGCCGCCTATCCACCATATATCGGAAGTTCACGTCCCCCTGGAAATGATGATCGTCATATTTTTTTTTATTGTATAGCGCTTGATGATGTTAGGCCACCGTTATTGACTCCAATTCCGAACATATAAACACACAGTTAGTCGTCAGGTCATCCCCCTCGCACATCAAACAACAGACCGTAAGATTAGCGTATGGCCGGTCTAGGGATTGACGATGAGCCATTACGATGACGTAGCACACACAACAATGTCGCACACACAGCATGACGCGCCCTTTAGATTCCTGATTACTCTGGTGAATGCATCTACGACGAACAAAACACGGTACCAATTCCCTAAAGAGATAAAACTGAGGCTGACGAAGCAGTTCACGTTAATGAGTAACATGTAAATAACTTGCGTCAAGCAATTCCAACAACGGTTATGAACATTGTGACGTAAAGCGCAGAACAAGTCTAGACGGTGGAAGGTCGCACTCACAACACTTGATTTGTCGAAAATTGAATATTTCCGGCGTACGACACCGCTTTATCGGCGGAGATGTAATACGTAGATCATCATTTTGACTTTAACGCAGAAAAAGTGCAATGGAGAACCGAAATTAATCAGACCCCGGAAGCACTTTCTGCAGCGATCGAGAGAACGTGGACTAGATCCACCATCTTGGAAACGGAAGTCGAAGTTTCCTCCACGAAGTGACATTGACACTTTAACTGATGTAGAAGTAAATGTCTAATCCACAAAGTGATGTCGATATTGTAAGTAAAATAAGAGTAAAGATTTACTTCACAAAGTAATATTGATAATGTATTACAGTTTCGATGGCTGAAAAGCCGGCGTACAATTTTCGAAACCCTTGATAGACAAAAAGGATTTTTTTCTATCGGGGGTGAAAATAAAAATCAGGGGTCTCACACGGCGTGGTCACTACTTTAACCAAACGGCCTTTATCCCTCTGGTTTTATCGTGAGGTCCCCGACATACACCAGAAATGGTACTATGTGTCGTAAATGTTTTACTGCGGCATGATCGAAGAGAGAACATCTAACAGCTCTGTCCATACAAAGAAGGGGTTTGTTTTCCCATGTAACTAGATATGTTTCGTGTCAAAAAGAAGTTATTTTTGTTGGCCAGCTTTTACCTCTGACGAAGTCCCTAGAGACTAGGAACTTTTCGTGTTAATCCATTTTTCCCTTGCGGCCGTGTGCACATGGATCCCTCGCCGCACAGGCAGATAACTCCGTCTTCGAAGATTCTCATATTTTTTTCCGTCGATGAGTAATTGACGTTTCAAGACGTGCCTCGCTGCTTAGACCAGGGGTGGTTGTCTCAGAGAAAAATAATAAATTAAATCCCAAATGGATGCAACCGGGATTTGAACACACAACCTCTCTCTCTCGATCCCGGCGTCTTGCCTCGAGACCAACCAGTCCGCCTTTAAAAAAAAAGTGCGGATATAATCACAGTGTTGTATAAACTGGGTAGATCCGTTTTCACCCACTTTTTTTGAGACTTAGAAACACTTTTAAATTTGTTTTCTCCGTTCTTGAATATCGCTAGTCACGTGATCACGGTCAAATTTACTTTCTGTTAATTCTCTCTCAATTCAAAATTGTGGTCACTAACACCATATTCCCCATGCGCCTAGCAAGGCATGGAGGGAACCTGTAATTTACTTATTAATTCTCTCTCACAGCGGAAACAAGTAAAAATCATCACTATTAATTCATGTTCATGAGTATTTCATTTATTTAATTACTGCGTGTTGCTACAACGATTTTTTTATTCTTCGCTTCAGTAGATGCGTTACTACAACCCATCCGCAATCTTCGCTTAAGTAGGTGCGTTACTACAACCCATCCACAATCTTCGCTTCAGTAGGTGCGTTACTACAACCCATCCGCAATCTTCACTTCAGTAGGTGCGTTACTACAACCCATCCGCAATCTTCGCTTCAGTAGGTGCGTTACTACAACCCATCCGCAATCTTCGCTTCAGTAGGTGCGTTACTACAACCCATCCGCAATCTTCGCTTCAGTAGGTGCGTTACTACAACCCATCCGCAATCTTCGCTTCAGTAGGTGCGTTACTACAACCCATCCGCAATCTTCCCTTCAGTAGGTGCGTTACTACAACTCATCCGCAATCTTCGCTTCAGTAGATGCGTTACTACAGCCCATCTGCAATCTTCCCTTCAGTAGATGCGTTACTACAACCCATCCGCAATCTTCGCTTCAGTAGATGCGTTACTACAACCCATCCGCAATCTTCGCTTCAGTAGATGCGTTACTACAACCCATCCGCAATCTTCGCTTCAGTAGATGCGTTACTACAACCCATCCGCAATCTTCCCTTCAGTAGATGCGTTACTACAACCCATCCGCAATCTTCCCTTCAGTAGATGCGTTACTACAACCCATCCGCAATCTTCGCTTCAGTAAGTGCGTTACCACACCCCCTCCACAATCCTTCCTTCATTAGGTACGTTACTACAATCCCATATACGACAAATAAGATAAGTGGCCATGCAATCATTGATCTCGTCTAGCATTAAGAAAAAAAAGATGGAAATATATCGGATATGTATTTAGAAGAAACAAGCAGAGAATTACTAAGGAGCCCTAAAGTGGGAAACATCAGGTCAGAGAGAAAGAGGACTCCCTTGAAAAACACTGAAAAGAACTCTAACAAAAGTGGTAAGGTTAGCAGGCATAGACTCACTCTCTATAATCGAACAGCTCGCCCAGAAAAGAGACGATTGGCTAGATACTCTACGATCCATTTGTTTAGTCTAACAATATTGGAAGGATCAAGAATCAAGCGTTTCTTCAAAGTTGTCAATCCATGTTACTCATGGTCTATAATTGGCTCTTCTTCACCACTCGTAACAAATGTTGTGTATGGTATCGAGTCCCCTGGCATTCGTTCTAGATGAGCAAATCCTTTCATTTGATGTTACGTACACACTTTCTTAAATTTGGAGTCATTTCGCATCAAAACAAATATTAGGAGAACGAATTACTGAAAATGCCTGAAACCACAGATGGCGAGACAGACAGCACAATTTAGAAAATGGTCAATGAAATCAGAAATATCTAACAATGAAAAGCTTGAAACAAAAACGATTTTAAACTTCATTTTTGATCTGGAAAATCTCATCTCATGTGCATTACGAAACTTCGTCTGAAAGTGTTGCTTTCAGCTAGCACCAAACTACACTTCACATGATCGATGAGATGTGAGTGTTGGGAGTAATGAAGAAAAGCAAACAGCTAAAAGAAATGCATCATAAATAAAAAGGGTTTGCAGTTGAACTATAACAAAAACAGTACGATCATCTATAAATATCACATAACTTTAGGGGATGTGCCAAAAATGATCGAAAAGTTACGAACAGAAAATAAATAATTTAAAAATAAAATCGTTGAATTCTGTACAGCATAACCGCAGTTTTCTACCGCTTATAGATGGTTGTGAGCAGAATAGTCTGTATTGGTTCTCAGACAAATTCTAAATGACCTCAATCCTTTCAACCAGATGTCAAAGGTCACTTTTGTCAATGATTTAATAACCCAGTTTCAATGCTACCCTTTTAATACGCAGCTATAGAACTATGCTTTTCTTATACAAAATGACTGAACTATTCCATTATCTAATTTGGGTGTTTCAAAGATAATAAGTCGACCTCCGTGCTAGACATGTGTTCACATCTCGGTAGAAGCGGTGGAACTTGTCCACTTCGAATTTGGCGTTTACTGCGTGACCTCACCTCGTCTCTGGGTAGTCAGATCCAATGTCTGGCCCTCTCGAATCAGAGAGAAGAACAGGGAATCCCGTATGTACTATTCGCACCTTTGGTAACCCTTTGATAGTTAAAAGTAAAAACGAGTGGCCAGAAATAACCACCTGCTGGGCAAAATTATAAATCTACTAAGAAGGATGTCTCGGGCCGGAAGGCAAAGATTTGAGGTAAACTAGCGATAGAAAGCATTGGACGGTAAGAGGAAGTGATTCCTTCATTACTTTAAAGCTGTCAAATTATTCTCCTGTCAGGTAAAGCTATTGGTGTAGTGTGTGTCCTATCCAGCGCCATCGTCTTTGCTGCGTCTCTTTATCCACTGGCATTATTTGACTGGTACTCTCCCATAATTTCTATGTTAGTGATTTTGTCCTGCTACTTCCATCCTTTCATTCTGTGCAAGCATCCATTAGTGAAGGACTGTATCTTCATGATTGTCATGTTTGCTGTTCTCCATGTTTCACATCCATATGAAACGTGCCACGTTAACTCAGGACTAAATTAACGTTGGCCTAGAAAATTGTTATTTTGGTGTTTAATCTAATTTCTTTGGAGTTCCATGTTTCCTAGTGCAAGGAATCCTTCTCTTGCTTTTGATATCCCTAATTTGGTATCTTTCTTTGCTTCTCCCATTATGTCTATGTTTTTGCCCATATATGTGTAAGATTATACATCTAGTAGAGGTATATCTCCTATTGTTATTTGGTTATTGTCAGTTGCATTAATTTTCATGATTTTGGTCTTATCTCTATTCATTTTCAGTCCTAGCTATTCTGATCTCTCATTAATCATGCTAATTTTATCCTGCATCTCTTGATGGTTATGTGATAGTAGAGCTATGTTATCAGCAAAGTCTAAGTCATTAAGTTGCTTGGTCAGTGATAAATGAATTCCATATCTGTTGTTCTGAGTTGTTTTCATAATCCAATATATGGCCAGTTAAAAAAAGAGAAATGGAGATAGAAGGTATACCTGCCTTACTCCTGTTCTTATTTCAAATGCCCCTGTAAGCTGCCCTTCATGCACCACACTACACTTAATTCTTTGGTACATTGTTCTTATCTGTTTAATAAACTTTATGGGGATTCCGTAATGACTCAGCAACTTCCAAACCAACCCCCTGTTTAAACTATCAAATGCCTTTTTGTAAGCGATGAATCCGATATATAGTGCGAACTGTAGTTCTAAACTTTGTTCAGAACATATTGCTCTTCCTCTTCAACAGAGCAAAACAGAGAAAATGTCCAAGAATTAAGGAGAAATGGAGATCTCTTGTACATGACCTATATTCCAGAAAGGAGCGTTCCTTCTGAATGATGAAGCCTATCAGTGAGAATAGTAAAATCATACTTACACAAAACTAACAGAATCAGAAATACGCTTTCTTTAAATGTCAAAAACCCCATCCTCACACATTCCTCTCCATTCAATTACACAAATACAAGAAAGAAAGCCAGAAATACAAAAATATAATGAAAATCAAGACGCATATCAAAGCGTATAATTACAAACGAGGTATCTAAAATAATCTACAAGACGAGTTTCATCAAATAAAAATTGGAAGCGTGCCACATAGTAATTATATTTTTAACCACTGCGAAATCGACCATTTGCTTACATCTTTCACTGTTTGAATTAGTCAGCCGTTTTCTTTTACATAAAGCTACTGTTATTTAGTCGCTTGCATCAAGTAATAGTTTCTACGCTCAAAAGGACATGCAATTATTTATTTCTGATTTTCTAAGAATATTCATCATCATCATGTGCCAAACCAGTTGGCGTATGTCCTTCCACAATCTTCTATTTACTGTGCACTGTGTCAGTTCTGTTGTTGATTGTTTTCAATGCCATGATACTAAGCTATCTAGTATTTTCTCTCTTTGTTGTCCGCGATCTCTCCTTCCTTGTATTTTGCCAGTTGTAACCAAGTATTCCAACTTTCTTCTTCTCTTGATGTGCCCGAAAAATGTTGATTGTTTCTTTCTTATATTTTTGTAGGAGCTCCATTTTTGTGTTGGCCTCTTTGAGAATGTCCTCATTGGTCTTTTTCTAAGAATATTACTCGTTAAAAAAAATAGTATCATTATTACTATTATTACTTTGTCCTTTAAAACAAGATGGACAAGGTGACAAACGTGGAGGACCTCACTCGCACAAGCCTCCCGAACATCTACACGCTGCTCAAACAATATAGGTTACGCTGGCTTGGTCACTTAAACCGTATGAAGTTGGCCGTATTCAAAAAGATATATTTGATTCTTTGGTTATGGAAGGCCCCGGTATCACTGCAAACGAATTAAAATCCATAATTGCTCAACCGCCCGTGTCAGTGGAATCATTCGAATTACTAACTCATTTGCCAAACGAAGAAAGGTAGCTGTAGTCCCCGTCATAGCAATCTCAGCACACGCCAAAAGACATAAGGCGAAACCGCATAGAAAGTGGACACAGCCAACTGTTCCCTGTCATACGATATCATCATTCATCGTAAACAATTGGAATATCGAAACATGATCAAAACGGATGAAACACACAGCTCACGGTGTGACAGTGCACCTAACTCAGTAGCTCCTGCAACAAGCCGGACTTGGAATATGAGGAAACTGCAACAAGGAACACTTTCATATATAGCCTTCAATGGTTCCTGCTGCCTATCCACCATATTGACCGGAGGAAGTTCACGTCCTCCTGAAAATGATGATCGTGATATTTTTTTTTAATGTATAGAGCTGGATGATGCTAGGACATCGTTTTTGTCTCCAATCCCGAACATATAAAACATAGTTAGTCGTCGGATTATCCCTGTCGCACATCAAAAGATGGACAATTAGCAGATGGCAAAAGAACTAGGGGCCGCCCAAAACTCCGATTTATAGAAGTGTGTAAATGTGACATGAAGACTCTGGATATAAACCCTGCAGACTGTTATGAAATAGCTGCAGATTGTAATCTTTGGAAGCACACTCTAAAGATCCAACTTAAATAAGAAGCAAATGTGGCAGTGACACACCACAAGAGACTTTGTGTTCTAACACACACACACACACACACACACACACACACACGCACACGCACGCACGCACGCACGCACACACACACACACACACACTCACACACACACACACAACAAACACACACACACACACACACACACACGAGAGAGAGAAAGCAGAATGGGAAGGCTTCAGGCAGACAATATCTCCGGTACACGAGTCGCGGGCGTCAGCCACTCGGACAAATCAGCAATATCTAGTTAGTAGGCAGGACAGAGAGCTACGGAAGCCTAGTTGGGAAAACCACTCGACTGGGCAACCGACGTTTGGACAACCCGTGTTCGATTCCTCCCGGAAGCAGTGTGAATTGCACTTGTGGTTGGAAAAAAAATACCCCCGCGGTCGACCTAGCCGCTGGCAGAAATGGGCACCAAAGTAATACTCTGGGAAGGTGAGGAATGCCGCCTCGCAACGTGAGTTTCGATTCTTGGGACGATATTATCCAGAAGTCTCCGAGAACGCCTGGAAAGGCGGCCGAGCACAAATTGGTGAAAACGTGCGTGTTAAAGACACCTTAAAGTGTCCTTAGTTAAAGATACATTCCCAGTCATAAACTGCAATGGTGCAACATTTGTGAGAAGTCCAACTATTAATATATTTAGGAATATCATTTGATAGGTCCCTTTCAATCAACACGTGAGCAGTGTCATTCAAAGGACAAGGAGAGGTGTCAGTGCGATCAAGATCATGGCCAGAGCGAAGCAGCAATCGTTACTTGTAGGCTGTAGTGCTCTCAGTACTGGCTTATGATTTAGGTATGCTCACTCTCTCTTGTAGGCTGTAGTGCTCTCAGTACTGGGTTATGATTTAGGTATGCTCACTCTCTCTCTCTTGTAGGCTGTAGTGCTCTCAGTACTGGGTTATGATTTAGGTATGCTCACTCTCTCTCTTGTAGGCTGTAGTGCTCTCAGTACTGGGTTATGATTTAGGTATGTTCACTCTCTCTCTTGTAGGCTGTAGTGCTCTCAGTACTGGGTTATGATTTAGGTATGTTCACTCTCTCTTGTAGGCTGTAGTGCTCTCAGTACTGGGTTATGATTTAGGTATGCTCACTCTCTCTCTTGTAGGCTGTAGTGCTCTCAGTACTGGGTTATGATTTAGGTATGTTCACTCTCTCTTGTAGGCTGTAGTGCTCTCAGTACTGGGTTATGATTTAGGTATACTCACTCTTTCTTGTAGGCTGTAGTGCTCTCAGTACTGGCTTATGATTTAGGTATGCTCACTCTCTCTTGTAGGCTGTAGTGCTCTCAGTACAGGGTTATTAATTAGGTATGCTCACTCTATCTTGTAGGTTGTAGTGCTCCAGCATTGGATTATGATTTGAATATGCTCACTCTCTCCTCAACTCAGATCGCAAAATTGGAAAGGTTTCAGAAGGAGGCAGTTCTCGGATGCACCGGAAATACACCTAACGTAATGAGTTACTTGCTTGACTTACCGAGCATTATAGTTTGACATAGATCTGCTCAGGTCCAGGCTTATTTGAACGTGGTAAGGAACATAATCTTCCCTTGCATTCAGAATTGGGTTCGACCAAGGACAGGCGCTTCAGGTATGGAAAATCCTGAATGGCCGAAGCTGAGCAGCCCATTGGAAGAATATGTGATGTGAATGACATTAGGACTGATAAGGACTGGATATATGTAAGAGCGAAGAAACAGAGGCTAACCAAAGTAATCATTTAACTCAGCAGGGATGTCATAAATGGTCTTATGGAGCTTCCGGGGTCGTAATAAAGGAATCCGTCGAAATAATGTCCTCACCTTAGGATCCGATCATCTAAACGGATGGTTCTATATATATTCGGAGAGCGCAGCGGTTGGGGTTTTGTGGCATACCAACATGGCAAAAGTGGATAGAGATCTGGCAAGTGGAGCATGAATGTGTCCAATATGAGAATTGAGATAGAAGCAACAACGGTGGCGATAACATGGTTAGTTACATAGATCGTGGATCTCGCAGTCTTGGTAACTGTCTTTCTAAGTGTGTTTCAGAAGTTTGACAGACAATGTCTGCGGCAGGAGTAAATGTAGCTGATGAATGACTAAGTAAATACGTTAACCTGGATGTACTGTCGAGGACACGCTGGTGTAAAAGACAATGAAATAACCGACAGAAGCTCGTTGGCAGCTCTTCACTGAGTGTGCAGTTACTCTGGACAAAGAAGATATCGCCAAGTTTGGTTTTCATTCCTTAAGAGAAGAGAACAATGGACGGGACAATGACGTATATACTGAGAGAGTGAGGAGTCTAAAGGTGGACAAGGGATATGGTCGATCCAGATTGCTTGTGAGAAAAGATGATGTATGTATAATCGACACCTTACATGAATAATCAGTCTGCATACGCTTGGGGAAATGCTGGGATGGGTGGTGGAGAGGATATATATCTCTCTCTCTCTGTCTGCGATCAGGACTCAATCAGAGTAGGATTCCAGACTCTCTCATGAAGTCAGCTGTCTGTTTAAGTGATTCGATTGCCCAATATAGTTTCTCTTCCAGGGAGATGGGTGTGAACCAGATTGCTCTTCTCAGGTCTATGTACTGGGGGCAATCCTGTAGAACATGGTTTATAGTCATATTGTCCAGTGTACAGTGGCATAGGCTGGTTGTACCTATTTTGAATTTGGTGAACATGTGATTTCTCATTCTGTGGCCAGTGCGTAGACGAAGTATGATGACTTGATCCCTCCTTGATAGTTGGTGGTATCCGTCCCTCTCGTTATGCTTTGGGTGTTCTCGTTTCCATTTTTCATGGTACTGACCTTTGATGATGGATTAGGCTTCATCATAACTGAGCGGATTGTTCTCTTGTGGTAATCTCCCTCCCTCTTTAGCTAATTTGTCTGCGCGTTCGTTCCCGTGTATATTACAGTGTGATGGTATCCACTGAATGACTACTCTCTGGAAGTTATTGCATAGTTGGTCCAGGGTTGTTCTCAAGTCATCTAGTGCATTGTTCTTGGGGCTTTTTAGAGCTGATAGTACTGACAGTGCATCAGTGAGAATCACCAATTTATTGTGCATCTTATTTTTGTGTTGAGTAGCCACTGTTGCAGCATCTCTGATGGCCTCAGTTTCTGCTTTAAAGTTGTTTGAGAATTTCTCAGTAGCATTTGACTTGGTGATTTCGTCCTGGTTATTCAGCGTCAAGAACACACCACCCCCTCCATTTCTGGTGGCATTTGTAACAGAACCATCTGTGTATATGTGGGACCAAGAGTCCTGTGGGTAGGTATCGTGTATGTGTTTTTCCTGCTACGTGTTTTCTTTCTGTGTCTGATGTGGTGCCTTTTTTAATGATTCCTGTTATATTTTCCTTAAGTTCTGGTATTTTATGTTTCCCATGAGGAGACATATCAGATGGGCCCAAGGGTTTCGATATTGTTTGGGAAAGTACTGGGTCTCCAGTAGTTAGTTCATTAGCAACTGTAGCGAAGTTATTGGTTATTGGTTATGGAAGGCCTCGGCATCACAGCAGACGAATTAAAATCCATAATTGCTCAACCGCCCGTGCCAGTGGAATCATCCGAATTACCAACTCATCTCCCAAACAAAGAAAGGTAACTGTAGTCCCCATCGTAGCAGTCTCAGCACACGCCAAAAGACATAAGGCGAAACCGCGCAGAAAGTGAACACAGCCAACTGTTCCCTGTCATACGATATCATCATTCATCGTAAACAAGCGGGATATCGAAGCAGGATCAAAACGGATGAGACACACAGCTCACGGTGTGCACAGAGCACTTAACTCAGTAGCTCCTGCAACAAGCCGGACTTGGAATATGAGGAAACTGCAAGAAGGAACACTTTTCAGACATAGCCTTCAATGGTTCCTGCCGCCTATCCACCATATACCATGGGAGTTCACGTCCTCCCGAAAATGATGATCGTCATAGCACTTGATGATGTTAGGCCGTCATTGATGACTCCAATTCCAAACATATAGACACACAGTGATGGTAAGTTATCATTTCCAATCCAACAGAAGCCACATGACCTGTAGTTAGTAAAACCACAGAGAGAATATGATTTTGTGACCTTCACTGATTCACTCTTAGATGTGAATGTGTAGTTTACACAAGAGGAGAAGTTTTCAACTACAGTGATTCCATTTAAGGCAATTCTGGGATAGCAAGGCAAGTCTCCTTTATAGCAGCAGAACTTGATGTTCTCCGCTCCCTTCTTGTAGCTGCTGCCACACGATTCTGATGTCTCATTAACTTGGACATCATTCAAGAACAATGTCAGATTAACATTCCATAGATATGGCTCTGCTGATGAAATGCTTGGTGCAACAGTTGTATCAATCATACTGGAGGCTCCTGGTATGTGGTCATTAATATCACAGACGGCACATGGTGTTGTTATATTCAGTATTTCTTTCTGGGGTGTAAATATGTGGCACACACATGGAGAGTGGTTTGTGGTCACAGTAATCCCATTAAAGGCAATTCTAGGGTAGCATGGCATAGCTGTTTCAGAACAGCACAATCCTGTGATGTTTTCTGTGTTCGCTATAAAGCTGCTGCTGCTACACAATCCTGACCAATTATAGGTGTGGACATTATTCACTTGCAATGACAAAACTGCTTTGTTTACATCATAAACCTCTGGAAGCGAATCATTTATGGGACTAATAGTACAATTTATTCTTCCATCGGGGATATCTGCATTGAGTCCCCCCCAAAAAAAGGTCTTTGGTTAAAAAGCACATATGCTTTTGAGTTAAACACACAATGAGCCCACTTCATAGATTCAAAATGATCCTTGCCAATGCCATCCGTTTGCACAAGTCCTTAGCTACCAAACGTCCGAAACAAAGCCATCCAATTAACGACTTTATCTACAGCGAAGGTTAACGAACTGTGAACAAACATTTATGTTCAAACCCTTGAAAACATTTTCAAAAATCTGCCAACTCGCAGCAATAACATTTATCGTGTTGTTCAATGTAAACATTGCTTGGTCCATAGCTCGAATATAAATAAGCTGCCATTTTGGTGCGTCCCATGACGTCATCTCGAAGTTGCTCCTTTTTAGTCGTTCAATTCTGGAACCAGTTATTCTTTGTTGCATGGGGTGGCTAAGGAGCCTTCTATATTTCTCCGCTTGTTGCAATACTTTAGTGACCCGTCTGTCATCTAAGGGTTGTAAACCTGTTACTGTTTCTAGAGTTTTGATAGGTGTAGATTTCATAGCACCAGTGATGATACGGGCAGCTTGGTTCTGTGTTCTGTTAATTCTGCTAAGGTGTGATTTGGAAGCCATAGCTCAGGTTGTGACTCCATACTCTAGGACTGGTCTTATTCTTCCTACGTATAGTCGCTTCAAAATATTGCTGTCCGCTCCCCGGTCCGTTCCTGCCAATTTCTTCATAATATTAGTTCGTTTACTGGCTTTTTTTCTAGCTCTGTCTATCTGATTTTTCCGAGTCATTCTGCGATTCATGGTGACGCCAAGATATGTTGGGTTTTGGTCAATAGGGAGTGTATGGTCTTTTATCTTCAAGTTTGCAGAGAGTGTGTTTCTTGATAGGCTGAAAATTGTATATGTAGTTTTTTTTTCCGTTAATTAATAAGAACCAGGTGTTCGTCCATTTTTCAAGTTCACCTAGGGCATCTTGCATCCTGGATCCAGCCACCGACATACTTTCCTCGCGAGCCCATAACGCCAGATCATCTGCGTATATTGCTGAGTGTATTCCGGATGGAATGTCCATTACGATGTCATTTATGAAAATTAAAAAGAGTGTTGGAGACAAGACTCCGCCTTGTGGGACACCTTGTTCGATTGTGACCTTCTTACTTAGTTGACCTTGAACTTGTACTCTGGCCGTTCTATCCTGAAGGTATAGAGAGACCAAATTGAATAAACGACCCTGGATGCCTAGTCTAAAAAGCTTTTTCTTTAAACCCTCTCGCCATACCCTATCAAAAGCATTCTCCATGTCGATCCACACTGCCAGTGTGTGTTTATTTTCTTGTAGCGCATCCTCTATTTCCTGTGCGATGTAGGTGACCAGGTCTTCAGTTGATCTGTGCTGACGGAAGCCACTTTGTTGATTAGCAGATTTGTTGTTTTGTTTCCAAATGCCACATAAGTCTTCTGTTAACCAGCCTTTCCATGAGTTTACTCAGGCAGCTCAGTAAGCTAATTGGTCTGTAGCTACTTGGGTCTAGTGGGTCTTTTCCACGCTTGAAGATGGGCACCATAATAGCTCCTTTCCACATTGCCGGCACATGACCTCTCTTCCAGCTAGCAATTATTATATTTAGAAGTTGGCCTTTGGCTTTCTGTCCCAGATTTATGAGCATTTCGTTGGAGATTCCATCTTTATCAGCGGAACTTTTAAGCTTCAATCCTTTGAGGGCAACATCAATTCAGTTGGGGTAAAGATGGTCGTCTTTTTCTCTTCTGGTGCTAAAGGCATGTGTTTTACATCTTGGTTTTCCCGCCTTGCAGCTTTCTGTTTGTCTATTGGAATGTTTATTTTACTAATGTTTTTGTAAGTCTCTATCAGTAGATTTGCTGCCCTTTTGCCTGTAAGGATGTTCTGGTTGAGTGCTAACGATATTGGAGGTCGGCAGTTGTTTTCGTCGCTCAGAGCTTTCGCAAGTTTCCATAATTTATGACCATTTTTGTCTAGATTAAGGCTCTCTGTTTTGTCTATCCAGCTCTGTCTTGCTGATATCATGACCTCACGTCTGTATTAGGCCGTGGCTGCTTTGTAGGCAATGTTGCTCTCTGTGCTGCGTGATGTTTCTGCTAGTTCTCTGGCTGTCCAGTTCCTCTTCTAGTCTTTGCATTTCATTGTTCCAGTATGGCTTGTAGTTTCTTCTTGCTCCTCTAGGAATGAATTCTTTAGCAGCTCTCAGAGTTCCATTTGTTAACCGCTCTATCATATTATTGACCTTCTTTTCGTGGGTGTTGATAGGCGCAGTATATGCATCAGAGAGCCTGGCAAACTTTGCCCAATCTGTAAGCAAGATGCACTGAAAGTTTGACTGGTCTGTGGTCGCTATCTCCAAGTTGGTTCAGTACTTTTCTATTTGTTTTGATAGATATGTCTCCAGTAGCAAATACTAGGTCGAGAGTGGAAGTTGTTTTCCATCTTCTTGAGTAGAAGGTTGGGGTGTCCTCTCTAGAGTTTGTGAGGAATAGGTTGTTGTCTATTTCCCATTCTTCCACTTCATCACCTCGAGCATTGGACTCCTTATATCCCCATCTTTCAGAGTGGCTGTTAAAGTCTCCTACTACCAGACACTTTGATGGTAATATTTCCATTTCTTCAGCAATTTGTCATTAGGACAGTAAATGTTAAATGTCCTTATACTAGCGGAGTTAACTGATTCCATGAACAGAACAAATTGTAATAGACTGGCTGACTCTGATTGTAGAGTCCATTTTACAGCGAATCATTTCAGCGGAAGAAAAAAACGTCCGTCTCCAAGATGGCGGATCTAGTCCACGTCCTCTCGATCGCTGCAGAAAATGCACCCAGGGTCTGATTAATTTCGGATCTTCTTTGCACTTTTCTGCGTTAAAGTCAAAATGATGATATGCTTGATACATCTGTGTCGCTAAAGCGAGGTCGTAGGCCGACAACAGTCTGTTTTTGACGAATCAAGTGTTGTGAGTGAGACCTTCCACCGTCTAGACTTGATCTGCGCTTTACGTCACATTGGTGCTGTTCATGACCGTTGTTGAAATTTTTTGACGCAAGTTATTTCCATGTTACACATTAATGTAAACTGCTTCGTCAGCCGAAGATTTGTCTCTTTGGGGAATTTGCTTCGTGTTTTATTCGTCGTAGGCTGCTTACACTTGAGTAATCAGACAGAAATCTAAAGGGATCGAGATTATTTGTTCGGCGACATTGGTGTGTGCTACGTCATCGTAATGGTTCCCATAACCGGCCGTGCGCAAATCTTACGGTCTGCTGTTTGATGTGCGACGAGGATAATTTGACGACTAACTGTGTGTCCATATGTTCGGATTTGGAGTCATCAACGATGGCCTAACATCATCAAGTGCTACGACGATCATCATTTTTAAGAGGACGTGACTTACCGGTATATGGGGATAGGCGGCGGGAACAGTTGGAGGCTGTGCATGAAAAGTGTTCCTAGTTGCAGTTTCCTCATATTGCAAGTCGCATGTCTGTGTTAGTCACCTCTAGTGACTCGGGCAGATGGTGCTCGTAAACCTGGGAAGGCCGACCATCTAAGGGCAGAATCCCCCGACAGAAAAGATCATCTGCTTCCTTGCAGGAAGATTGGGGACAATCAAAGGCTAAGGAAAGCAAACCTGAACAAAATGCTGGCTGAAATCGGATGCACTGGGCCACTGGCGCAGAACACAGTGCAACGTTTTAACGGGTATTCAATTGGAGTGGATCTAACAGGCTTAAACAGACAGCTGTCTTCGTGCGAGAGTATGGAGTCCTACTCTGATTGAGTCCTGATCGCAGAGAGAGAGAGAGAGAGAGAGATTTGAGCGGAAGAGGTATGTTTACAGCACTCAAAAAAAGTCTAAAATAATTAAAAACATTTAAAAAAAAACAAAAAAAAAGAAACAATAGATAGTCCAATGCAGGCCAGAACCGTAGCTCCTTAGTGCCAACGCCTTGCCACGAGAAACCAACCGCTAGAGCACACTGTCAACTCAGCTATTTAAAAAAAAATTGTTATCCTTGGCTATGTCTTTCACGCAGGTGTACTCATGACTATAGCATAGGGTTACGATTACATGTGTACTCATGACTATAGCATAGGGTTACGATCACATGTGTACTCATGACTATAGCATAGGGTTACGATTACATGTGTACTCATGACTATAGCATAGGGTTACGATCACATGTGTATTCATGACTATAGCATAGAGTTACGATCACATGTGTACTCATGACTATAGCATAGAGTTACGATCACATGTGTACTCATGACTATAGCATAGAGTTACGATCACATGTGTACTCATGACTATAGCATAAAGTTACGATCACAACAGAATAAAATGTGTGTCTGTATTTTCCTATTAAGACAAGTTTCTCCAGGATAGACTAGGGCTGAATAATTGCACGAAATGTAGGTTTCAGTCGCTGTGACTGCTGTAAACACACCTCTTCCCATCAAATGATTCGTTGATCTATCGCCTCGGAAGTTTCTCACCAAAATAATATTCATTTGTAAATATTTGTCTCCTATCCAAAGACACATGAGGAAGTTCTCAAAGAGGCCAACACAAAAAGGGAGCTCTTAAAAAAGACATCAGAAAGAATCAATCAACATTTTTCGGGCACATCATGAGAAGAGGAAAGTTGGAATACTTGGTTACAACTGGCAAAATAAAAGGAAAAAGAGATCGCGGACGAGAAAGAGAGAAAATACTGGATGGCTTGGTGTCATGGCATGGAAAACAGTCAACAACAGAACTGATACGATGCACTGTAGATAGAAGATTGTGGGTGAACATGATCACCTACGCCAACCGGTATGGCACATGATGATCCATTTTTCCCGGGTCCTATGTCCTCTATTGATAATACCTGTTGAGCAATAACCACAGGCAGCTAAATCATCCATAATTTCCTGTTTTTAACAAAATGTCTTTAGTACTCACAAATTCACTGTAATGTGGATGTGTCTCTGTAATGATTCGAAAGTATGGATGTGCTCAGAAAGGGTGCATTCTTTCTGCTAAAATAAAAACATAGCAGTAAACTCATCGCCCTGTATTCAGTATCTTGTATGCATCAAAGGATGATGCAAATTGACTATGAATTTAAATCGTCTGTTAGTTATAGTTCTGTATTTCAGTCGTTTCATTTGCACATTTCATGAGAGTCGAAATCGCTTGTGCATACGGAATTACCGACATAACCAGACCACTTTCGTTGAAAATAACTGCCAAACTGATTATGTGCTTTTCTAAAGGCCAATATTTTCCCCGTAAAAAGGAAGGATTAATGCATCTCCAATACGTGGGCCAATATGCTCCTAATTTAATCGAAGGTTCAATCTTTAAGGTGCAATATTTCTTTACTTCTTTACTAATAATGTCCATGTTTGGCAATGATAGAATAATGTTTCCATACATACTGAGTTATATATTGCTAAGGCACGGTAATAATAGTATTCGTTCTAAAAAAGGCATCTTTATTTTATTTGTTCTCTTCTCTTCGTAGCGCCATAGATTCGGTTTTTTTTTCTCATAATCTTTACAGTATGTTTTTTGAAGATACCATTCCTATCTGTCAGATGTTATTGAAGCATTCTTTGTCATCCGTCATCAAATGATAGTTAAATGGGCATAGAGACATTGCTTTGTGGTTTACAGCAAACTGAGACAGTTATTCCTTTCAGCTCGGAAAACCTGGTGTCACAGAGTTTCTGGCATATGTGCTGAAGTCATTTTGAGTGTGTTCGTCACCCGACGAAGAGTGATAGAATATGGCGCTCAGCCAGTGCCTAGTTTAGCATTAACCATTCTTCACTCCACTGTGATGCAATCAGAAAAAAAGCTGTAAATTCCCATTTAGAAAAAATTCAAAATTGCATGGGATCCCAGAATATGGATGAAATGAACTTACCATCGACTGCATGCTTACTATTTATTATACTCTGGACAGAAATATACACTTTAGGGGGTTAGTAAGAAAAGCAAAGAGCCCCCGTCACATCAAGTGGCGTATAGGGGATATGATGTTAGTGACCTTACATTTTACAGACCTTCGGCGCATGATTTTTGGGGTAATGTGGTCGGTATTACGCCCGTTCCGCTTTATTTTCCCAGAAAAAATCCGGTACCCATTTAAGGTTGGGTGAACCCGGAAGTCGTTGGTTGGGATCGAACCCGACCCCTTGTCCTTTGAGCCCAGTTCACTAGCCAGTGAGCTATCGCGGCTCCACTTTTGGGGGTGGCGAGTTCGAAATATTTCCTTGATCGTTGTACTCACCCGACAATTTCTAAAGAAATGAATAGTTCTCTTTGTTACCACCGTTTAAACGGACGTTAAGTTTGCGTTAAAGCGTTGTGTTGTGATTTGCAAAATAACTATGATATTTGTGCCTATGAGCCCAAAACATCCGACTTTAGTATGGCGTTTCTGAGTACGGGTTATCGTTCCGCTCGATCCCTATTCACTTGGCAAGACTGGTTCGTCTGTTTCTAAGTGCCCATTTTTCTGGCTCACATCGAAGAGGTGCAAGATGGAGTGGTTAATTCTGTAACCCAATCCTGGGGAATAAGGGAGCCGCGATTGCTCAGTGGTTAGTGTACTGGACTACAAAGGAGAAGAGGTAGTGTTCGATCCCAAACGACGGCTTCCGGGTTCACCCAGCCTTAAATGGGTATTGGTATTTTTCTGGGAAAGTAAAGCGGCGCGGGCGTAATACCGACCACATTAGCCCAAAATTCATGTGCCGAAGGTCTGTAAAATTTATGGTCACTAACACCATATTTCCTATACGCCACTTGGTGTAACGGGGCTCTTTACTTTTTTACTTTACTATCCTGGGGCAAGTAGTCAGCTATGAGTCGTTGATATTATTCCCCTCTGGTGCTAAAATACACCTTTGCCCCATATTCTGTGCAATAATTAATTTACTAAATTCATATACGTTGTATTGTTAATTTACTAAACCCGTATATGTTACATAGCTAATTTTGTAATTCGTGTGCAATACACACTATCGTAGTGGCAAACTCATTACATCTTTGTCAAGCAAGACGGGGCACAACATAAATGTTGATACAAATAAGAAACATAATAGAGATGATAAAGAAGACAAGAATATGCGTGAAAGCAATTATCAAAATCTGCAACAAAAACAATGCCTGTAACATTCTTAGTCATTGAGCGTGTCTGTGTAATCTTATTATGGACCCTTTAGAACTGATGCAAGCCTTAAGCTTCTTTTATTTTGAATGTCTTTGACGTACAGGCCATCTCATCTTACGGGCTCTTGTGTCTGTTTTCTGCGTCACGTGGAGGCAGAGGTGGTATATTTTTAATGAAAGATTTTATGATTGATGTCGATGGTCGTGGCAGATCAGTAGAGGATGTGAAGTAAAGGGACTCATCTCTCACAATACAATAAGCTTCTACAGCATTAATGTTGTTAGGCACTGGGTAGTATCTTTTGATGTTAATTCTGGAAAAATTTAGAATTAGAAAAAAAGGAACGCATATTTATCACCATCATCATGTGCCATACTGGTTGGCGTAGGCGATCATGTCCTTCCACAATCTTGTATCTAACGTATATCGTATCAGTTCTGTTTTTGACTGTTTTCCATGCCGTGCAACCAAGCTATCCGGTATTTCCACTCATTGTTATCCGCAATCTCTCTTTTATTTTGCCAGTTGTAACCAAGTATTCAAAATTTCCTCTTTTCACGGTTACACCAAAAAATGTTGATTGTTTCTTTCTGATGTTTTTTTGGAGTTCCCTTTTTATGTTGGCCTCTTTGAGAATTTCCTCATTGGTCTTTTTAGCTGCCCAGGGAACTATCAACATTCTTCTGAGAAATCCCATATCTGTGACCTCTAGCCATCTTTTCATTTGTTTGTCTAATGTCCATGATTCGCTTCCATAGGTCAGAATTGGTTCTATATAGTACTGAAGAAATCTTTTTCTCACTTCTACTGACATAGATTTTTATAGATAAATGTAATACTAAATATGTTCGTACAAAAAAACGAAAACACATGCAGAGAGAATAACGAATGTGCGTTAACTGTATCATGTATTATTTTGAGATCATATGTGGTATCAAGAAGAAAAAACATTATTTTGAGATCATATGTGGTCATCATCATTTGCCAAACCAGTTGGTGTAGGCGATCATGTATTTCCACAATCATCTATCCACAGTGCATTGCATCAATTTTGTTGTTTACTGTTTTCGATGTCATGACTCCAAGCTATCTAGTATTTTCTTTTCTCAGCATTTTTAGAACAATCTTCTGGTACCCATTTTTAGATGGTGGGTCAACCCCATCATCTTTCCCTGCGTTGTTGGCTGCATTTATTAGAGTAATCGGGTTTCATGGGCGCAGCATTTGTTGTGTGTGCTACCTCATCACAATGACTGATTGTATATCCCTAAAACGGCCGTACGCTAATGGTGAAAGGCGAAATGGAGTTTCGTTAATGACTTTACAGCACCGGGGTAACTCCGGAGGTTCATGATAGTCAGGAGGGTTATAGTTATGGTTACGAAGGGAGGAAGGCACCGGTATCAATGCATAAAAAAACAAGGCAGGCCAAGAGAATGGCCAATTAGAACATTTACTCGGGAGGTTCAACCAAGTGAAAACCATCACCTACACGAACTAGGCTCAACTAAAGAAACAGATGACTAACTGGGTTTCATATGTTCGGATTTGGAGTCAAAATGATGTCCTAACATCATCAAGCGCTATACACTTAAAAAAAAAAATATGACGATCATCATTTTCAGGTGGACGAGAACTTCCCGTCAATATGGTGGATAGGCAGCACGAACCATTAAATGCTATGGCTGAAACGTGTTCCTTGTTGCAGTTTCCTCATATTCCAAGTCCGGCTTGTTCCAATTGTTTACGATGAATGATGATATCGTATGACAGGTAAAAGTTGGCTGTGTTCACTTTCTGTGCGGTTTCGCCTTATGTCTTTTGGCGTGTGCTGAGACTGCTATGACGGGGACTACAGCTACCTTTCTTCGTTTGGGAGATGAGATAGTAATTCGGATGATTCCACTGGCACGGGAGGTTAAGCAATTATGGATTTTAATTCGTCTCCAGTGATACCGGGCCTTCCATAACCATAATCATAACAATAACCATAATTGATTCTCAGCACATGACCGATGTATTTTCAAAGTCTTCTTTTTTTAAAATAAAAGTCATCACTTGTTCTTGTTTCGATTCATTTCTTATTAGCTCATTTGAAATATATTCTTTCCAATTTATGTTTGTGATCCTACGAATACATTTGTTTTCTAAGGCATTTAATTGTTTATCTGGTCTAGGTGGATTTCCAACTTTCACATCCATACGTTAGCACTGCTACCACACACAAGAGTTGCAAAATCTAGAGTTTTGTTCGCTTCCACTTACAGTTCGTTCAAATTTCGTGCCCACAGAGTTGATCAATTATCTCGGAAACTGATGAATTTCCGTAATTCTTTTTCATGAAATATTATTTTTTTTCACCGACCTTCAGATTTTATAACATTTAAGTACAAAGGTAGTCTGAATTTTGCACAAATAGTTTTTTGTTATATAATTTTAGGAAAATATCAAACCACGTGCTCTAAACATTAGATTTTACTGTAAATTATGTTAATTTTCTAACAATGCAAGCAAAAGGGGTATCCGTATTACAATGAATAGTAAAATAACCGAACCCTTTTAGGTCCCTTGCAAAAGTGCATGTACAATAACGCAGTTACCTTTTGCATAGTGATGAATTTACACTTTAAACTCTTCATGGTTTCATAATCAAGTAGTCACTCCACAACAGCTTATAAATAATCACACATACAGGAATATTCATTAATAGTAAATATTTTGTCAAAATACGCCTCTGGACCAATTTAACAAAAAACCGGAAATGAAATTACCCCAAAAAAATCCTTGGAATGGTTATTTCTTATAAGTTAAGAGTGCGAAATAGTGCTAAGATTGTGTGGTGTGCACGTGAAATTTGTCTTTTAATTGGTGAGTTGATTACAACAAATGTGGGTATTGTAAAATCCTAAAATTTGGGACAAGGAAGGAAAAAAAATGTTTATATGCCTCAAATTAGCAAAATTCTTTCCTAAGTGTATGACAGCAGGGCAAAAGCATTTGACAGAATGTCGGTGAAAAAAGTAATATTTCATGAAAAAGAATGATAGAAATTCATCAAACAGTTTCCGAGATAATGAATCATCTCTGTGGTCACGAATCACTGAACGAACTATCGTACTTTTGATCTCCGAATGTCCGCCCGCAGTGTGATGCACTATAATTGAAACGATATTTATAATAGAGGCTGCAGAAAAAATGGCAGTTCCAACGTGGATTATGAAGCTTGTGTACACACTATCATGTAATAAGTTAGTTTCTTTCGTTCTGGTGCAGAACCAACGACTCAGTCATTTCATTATCCCCCCGTGAGAGAGAGAGATTACTCAGTAAAACATTATTCATTACAATATATTAAATCATCATCATCATCAAGTACCGTGCCTACAGGCGTAGGTGATCATGTCTCTCCACAATTTTCGATCTTGGCAGCTATTTATCATTTCTGTTGTTGACCTTCTGTCAAGCCATGCTCTTAAACTGTCTGTTATTTTTTTCTCTTTGCTTCCCTCTATCTTTTCGTCCCTCAATTTTCCCAGTTGTTACAATATATTCCAGTTGTTCTCTTCTCATTACATGGCCAAAAAATGATGATTGTTTCTTCCTAATATTGGAAACTAGTTCTCTTTTTGCTTTGACCTCTTTCTGAACGTGTTCATTACTCTTCTTAGCTGTCCATGGTATTCTCAACATTCTTTTGTAAAACCACATTTCTACAGACTCCAGTGATTTTCTTGTCTGTTGCCTAATTGTCCGTGATTAATATATTAAATATTGACTGATTGTGTTTGCTTACTACCCCATTGTCTGTCAACCAAATTGCCAAAACCCACAAACACAAACACACACACATACACATACACATACACACACACCAAATAACACGTACGTATGTATATTTAAAAAAAAATTATTCTGGTTAAATATCTTTCAATATTATTAGCATCGAGATGAAGAATGGCTCAGGCAAAAGCAGCTTTCCAAAAATGAAGAAGATACTATGCAATCCATATTTGACAATAGAAACAAGAAAAAGAGTTATTAAATGTTACGTAGCGCCAGTCTTAACATATGGATGCGAATCATGGACAATAGGTCAACAGACAAGAAAATCACTGGAGTCTGTAGAAATGTGGTTTTACAGAAGAATGGTGAGAGTACCATGGACAGCTAAGAAGAGTAATGAAGATGTTCTGAGAGAGGTCAAAGCAAAAAAGAGAGCTAATTTCCAATATTAGGAAGAAACAATCATAATTTTTTGGCCATGTAATGAGAAGAGAACAAATGTAATATATTGTAACAACTGGAGAAATTGAGGGACGAAGAGACAGAGGGAATCAAAGAGAAAAATGCCAGACAGCTTAAGAGAATGGCTTGGCAGAAGGTCAACAACAGAAATGATAAATAGCTGCCGTGAACGAAAGTTGCGGAGAGACATGATCACCTACGCCAGCAGGCCCGGTACTTGTTGATGATGATGATGATGATGATGATGATTATTATTATTAGCATCGTTTCATGCTGATGTATGTGAACGCTCCACAACTTCCCTGATTCCCATACAGATCTCCCCTGCGGTGCGTCAACCGTGAGCACTTTATCCTTGCGCGAAGAAGCTGTTTCATCAATGCTACTATCTCTGTTTCTTTGAACCTTTCAATTTCTTGTATTCCCTGTACACAACCATATTAGATGGAATATTTGACGTTGTGGACGCACAGGCCAGTTGCATTAATAGAAAAAGGGAAATTATTATCAAGTGTCATGACTGCCGGCGCGTTTATGTTGTTTCACTTCTCTCTATCCATACATTTCCTTATCAGTTCTCCTATTAGTCTTCCACTGTGTCTTTCTCTTACCCGTATTGGCATATCTGCACATCTCTCTCTCTCTCTCTCTTTTCCTCCTTTTCTTTTAATTTTTTTTTAGTTACCATAATATGGTTCTTCCATAAAGCATGAATCTTCCTTATAACATGAATCGTCCTCATAATAAGAATCTTTGACATAACAAGAATCTTCCTCGTAACATGAATCTTCCATATAATAAGAATCTGCCTCATAAAATGAATCTTCCTTAAAACATGGTTCTTTTTCATAGCTTGAATCTGCCTCACAATATCACAAATTGGTTCTTCCTCTAAGCAAGAATCATCCTCACAACAGATCACTTCCTCAAAATATGGATCTTCTTCACGAAATGAATCTTCCTCGGACTTCCGGTCAATATTAGGATAGACGACAGGGACCGTTGAGGCTATGTTTGACTTGTTGAGGCTAGGTGTCGTGGTTTATATAATTTGTCGTTCTTGAGCTGCTCGAACTGTCTGAATTAGTGATTTTCCTTTGTTGTTACATGTCTCTGTCACTGCATCTATCCATCTTCTTCTGGGTCTTCCTCTTGGTCTTTTTCCATGCATTCTCGAGAAGAACGCCCTTGATGGTGATTGGTAAGGATTCATTCTGACCAGGTGACCAAACCATTTAAGTTTTTGTTGTTCTATATATTCTTGACAGGGTTTAGTTCCTACCATTTTTCTTATGGTTTCATTTGGTATTCTGTCTCTTCTTGTGTTGTTTGTTACTTTTCTCAAGCATCGCATCTTACATGTATCGATCTTTCTTAAATGTGATTTAGAAAGGGTCCATGTTTGACTTTCATAGCACAAAGTTAGTATGACAATGCTATTTATTATTTGTTGTTTAGCTGGCATAGAAATGTTTGGATGTCTTAGCAATGGTGAAAGCTGGTATGTGACAGCATTTGCTTTTTGTATTCTCATGTCAATTTCTCTGTCTAGTTTTCCATTTTATGTGAACATTGTGCCTAAATACTTGAATTCCTCTACTTGTTTTATTTTTTTATCTTTGATCTTAATGTTTAATGGGTGTCTTAATTTGCTTATTCTTATAGCCTCTGTTTTTGCTATGTTAATTTTCATGCTGTAGTTTGTGCAGCTTTTATCTATAGATGTTAAATGCTGTTGTAGCAGGTTTTCATCCTCATATATCCAGACTTTAACTATTGACATATCATTCAGTTATGGGCATTAACTACTCATGTATCATATCATTCAGTTACGGGCATTAACTTCTGACATATTTTCACACATAAACATTGACCTTAGCGAAAACATGTGACGTTTTGTTTGCGGTGTCACAGGTTGAAACCACTCCTACTAAGTGTCAATTTTAGGAATGAGTGGAGAGTACTGAATTCATGAAAATTTCATTCAAAAATGCACAAATTTCAAGATTGAAAATAAAGTGTCACTTTGTTCTTAAAATAAACATCTGTGAACGTCCGTGTTAGCCACTGTCACCTGTCCGTAGTGTTTTTAATATTCGTCTGCAAAGAAATATGTTGTTGCCTCTGTATATTTCCCTGTCATTTGTTCAATCGTATAGGATTTACTTCTATATATCAATATTGGCTCTCATCATCATCAAGTACCGGGCCTACTGACGTAGGTGATCATGTCTCTCCACAATTTTCGATCTCGACAGTTATTTATCATTTCTGTTGTTAACCTTCTGCCAAGCCATTCTCTTAAGCTGTTTGCATTTTTTTTCTTTTTGCTTTCCTCAGTATCTTCGTCTCTCAATTTTCCCACTTGTTACAATATATTCCAGCTGTTCTCTTCTCATTACATGGTCAAAAAATGATGATTGTTTCTTCCTAATATTGCAAATTAGCTATCTTTTTGTGCTTTAACCTCTTTCAGAACGTTGTCATTACTCTTATTAGCTGACCATGGTATTCTCAACATTCTTATGTAAAACTACATTTCTACAGACTCCAGTGATTTTTCTTGTTTGTTGTCCTAGTCTCCAGGAATCACATCCATATGTTAGGACTGGCTCTACATAACATTTAAGAATTCTTTTTTTTTGGTTCGATTGTCGAAAATGGATTGCATAGTACCTTCCTCATTTTTTGGAAAGCTGCTTTGGCTCTGTATAACGCTAATTAAGTATTTTTCGTATTTCCACTATCAAAACAAAGTTTTGATATCTTTTACATAACTATTTGTTATCATCCCTAAGGTCCATTTGAATTCTAATCTTGAAAATTTAGAAAGCGTTGATAGAAGTCTTGAGCCTAGTAAACTCATCTCATTCTGAAAACTGAGATACTATCAAGGTTAATCCAGGATCTGAGTACCTCGCAAGAAATACAGTTTGTCTGAAAAAGAATGTATCATTTTCAATAAACTATTGTCGGCCCCTCCATCCCCCTCTGATGAGATTTGAGGATCCTTGATTTTGTTTTCAAAGGTAAAGTAATATCTCAAAGTTTGTTATCCTACGTCACACTTTACTAAGATTTAATTGGACTTTCGTAACACGGCAGATATCTAGTCGAAGCTACATTTCTTCACATCATCATCATCAAGTACCGGGCCTACTGACGTAGGTGATCATGTCTCTCCACAATTTTCGATCTCGACAGTTATTTATCATTTCTGTTGTTAACCTTCTGCCAAGCCATTCTCTTAAGCTGTCTGGTATATTTTCTCTTTGCTTCCCTCAATCTCTTCGTCCCTCAATTTTCCCAGTTCATAAAATATATTCCAGCAGTTCCACTTTCTCAGTACATGGCCAAAATATGATGATTGTTTCTTCCTAATATTTCTAAATTAGCTCTCTTTTTGATTTCACCTCTTTAAGAACGTTTTCGTTAATCTTCTTAGCTCTCTATGGTATTCTCAACATTCTTCTGTAAAACCACATTTCTACAGACTCCAGTGATTTCCTTGTCTGATATCATATTGTCCTTGATTCACATCCATATGTTAGGACTGGCTCTACATCGTCCTCACATACTAGACTGAAAATGTATTATGTAAACAACAAAGGCTTCATTGTTGCCATCTCTCAGTTCCATCCAAACCTGTTTGTATGCTCACGACTGGTATTTCAACTTCAACGTTTGTGTTTCAGCTACAATCGATGCTTCCTGTAAGTCTCTGCCTACACTTGTCACCTGGAAAGAAAGAAAAAAGAAAGGGGTACTTTCTGATTCGGACACACTGTATATGATGAAGACCAGTGCTCTGGACAGCAAAGTACAATACAGTGCAACAAAGTGGTTATTAAGTTGCATCATCATGTGCCATACCGGTTGGCGTAGATGATCATGTCCTTCCACAATTTTCTATCCACAGCGCATCCTATCAATGATGTTGTTGACTGTTTTCCATGCCATGACACCAAGCTATCTAGTATCTTCTCTTATTGTCAAACGCGACCTCACTTTCCCTGTGTTTTGCCAATTGTAACCATGTGTTCCAACTTTCCTTTTCTCATGATGTGTCCAAAAATTGTCGGTTTTTTTTTCTGATGTTTTTTTAGGAGCTCCCTTTTTGTGTTGGCCTCTTTGAGAACTTCCTCATTGGTCTTTTTAGCTGTCCAGGGAACTTTCAACATTCTTCTAAGAAATCCCATCTCTGTGGCCTCTAATCGTCTCGTTGTTTTTTTGTTTACTGTCCATGATTCGCTTCTATGGGTCTGAATTGGATCTATATGGCACCGATGAACTATCTTTCTCACTACCATTGACATAGATTTGTTGCATAAAACGTTTTCCATTTTCTGAAATGCTATTTTGGCCTGAGCTATTCTGGTATTTATTTCTATGGTGCACCTTTCATCTGATATTATTGTGATCAAGTATTTGACATGTTGCACTTGTTTCAGATTTGTCCTGTTTATATTTATGCTGCGTGTCTGTGATGATAATTTCTTTGATATGACCATTACTTCCGTTTTCTTACTATTCAGACTAAGACTTTTCTTGTTTATGCTATATAGAAAAGTAAAAGTAGACGAACAACTCTTTTCGATAGCTTTATGTTTCTCTTTTTTTCTTTTCTATTAATACCTAAACGTTACAACAATAAAACAAGAATAACAGGAGGGGTGGACGAAATATGTGACTTTCTATATCAAAAGTGTATTTTAAATAACGGCATTTGTATGTTAATATCTGGTTAGTTACTTTCCGTTGTCAAATATTTAAAATTAAATAATGTTCTGCCTCTGATTTCAAACATCGTAGTTTGAGATCTTTTCTATTTTCTGATGTCAAACATCGTAGTTTGAGATCTTCTCTGTTTTCTGATGTCAAACATCGTAGTTTGAGATCTTCTCTGTTTTCTGATGTCAAACATCGTAGTTTGAGATCTTTTCTATTTTCTGATGTCAAATATCGTAGTTTGAGATCTTCTCTGTTTTTTTATGTCAAATATCGTAGTTTGAGATCTTCTCTATCTTCTGATGTCAAACATCGTAGTTTGAGATCTTCTCTATTTTCTGATGTCAAAAATTGTAATTTGAGATCTTCTCTATTTTCTGATGTCAAACATCGTAGTTTGAGATCTTTTCTATTTTCTGATGTCAAACATCGTAGTTTGAGATCTTCTCTTTTTTTTATGTCAAATATCGTAGTTTGAGATCTTCTCTATTTTCTGATGTCAAACATCGTAGTTTGAGATCTTCTCTATTTTCTGATGTCAAACATCGTAGTTTGAGATCTTCACTGTATTTTTTATGTCAAATATCGTAGTTTGAGATCTTCTCTGTTTTTTTATGTCAAATATCGTAGTTTGAGATCTTCTCTGTTTTTTTTTATGTCAAACATCGTAGTTTGAGATCTTCTCTATTTTTTTTATGTCAAATATCGTAGTTTGAGATCTTCTCTATCTTCTGATGTCAAACATCGTAGTTTGAGATCTTCTCTATTTTCTGATGTCAAACATCGTAGTTTGAGATCTTCTCTATTTTCTGATGTCAAACATCGTAGTTTGAGATCTTCTCTATTTTCTGATGTCAAACATCGTAGTTTGAGATCTTCTCTATTTTCTGATGTCAAACATCGTAGTTTGAGATCTTCTCTATTTTCTGATGTCAAACATCGTAGTTTGAGATCTTCTCTATTTTCTGATGTCAAACATCGTAGTTTGAGATCTTCTCTGTTTTTTTTATGTCAAATATCGTAGTTTGAGATCTTCTCTGTTTTTTTTATGTGAAATATCGTAGTTTGAGATCTTCTCTATCTTCTGATGTCAAACATCGTAGTTTGAGATCTTCTCTATTTTCTGATGTCAAAGATTGTAATTTGAGATCTTCTCTATTTTCTGATGTCAAACATCGTAGTTTGAGATCTTCTCTATCTTCTGATGTCAAAGATTGTAATTTGAGATCTTCTCTATTTTCTGATGTCAAAGATTGTAGTTTGAGATCTTCTCTATTTTCTGATGTCAAAGATTGTAGTTTGAATTTATTTTGTTTCTATTTTCAAGATTTTAATTTCGATTACTTCTGTATTCCCCGTTATCAAATATTTTATTTGTATTTCTTCTGTATATCCCACGGTCAAATATATTATTTGGAACCATGCTATATTTTTCACCACACATCTTTTTATTTAGAACCATGCTATATTTCCCACTGTCAAAAATTTTACTTGGAATTATATATTCCCCGCTATCAAATATTTTATTTGAATTTCTTCTGTATATCCCACGGTCAAATATCTTATTTGGAACCATGCTATATTTTTCACCCCACATTTTTTTATTTAGAACTATGCTATATTTCCCAATCTCAAAAATTTTACTTGGAATTATGTATTCCCTGCTATCAAATATTTTGTTTGGACCTCTTTTATATTCCCCGCTATCAAATATTTTGTTTGGACCTCTTTTATATTCCCCGCTATCAAATATTTTGTTTGGACCTCTTTTATATTTCCCGCCATCAAATATTTTATTTGGAATTCTCTAGATTTTCTCGTTCGATGATATAATACTAATCTTCAAAGCGTAGGCTGACTCAAGAGCCGACCTGCAGGCAAAGAAACTCAACAACAGGAAATATAAATCAATAGATTATGGATATATAGTGGCAAGTTTTAAAATTAGTTGCTTCCTTTCTTTCAGTTGGTGAATACGTCATTAAATAAGTTTTAATGACTATTGTTTGTATATATATATATATATATATATAAGGAAAGAAAGAAAGCACGAATGAAAGAAGGAAAGAAATATAGAAAGGAAGAAAGAAAGAAAGAAAAAAGAAAGAAAGAAAGAAAGAAGGAAAAAAAGAAAGAAAGAAAGAAAGTTAAACAAAAAAAACTACGCTTTATTAAACGTAATGATCAATACAATTGTATTTTGATTTAGTGGCGTACCTTACTAGAAAGCACAATGTACAATGTAGAAATTGTAGTTCTGTGGAAGTACATTTTGAAGGAAAAATTCGCAACATGATAATTGTGCTTCAACATAAAACACGATGAGCAGTAAAACTATGAAACAGAGTTAAAATGTTAAGTGCTATATAAGGATGTATTGCCGCAGTAAACACGTTTTAGAAAGATAAATGATGTCCCCTACAAATTGTCATTTGATATGAAGTGTTAGTAAGTGCGATGTACTGGGCTTAAACTGAGGAGCTGTCCGTTCCTTTCCCCCTCGCTGCCTTTCCTACCAAGAAATTTTATCTGGTTTCCATTTTAAAGAGGCTGAGTGAACCAGGGGAGCTTCCTTCGGTCGGAAAAAAATGTTTCCTCGACGGCGTTTGAAACCTGAACCTTTAGTGTGGCATATGAGTTTACCAAAGACACGACCACGGAGCTCTCCATGAGCAGTGAACAAAACATACATATTAAACACAACATACATATATTGACATATTAAACACAACATACATATATTAACATATTAAACAAAACATACATATACTAACATATTAAACACAACATACATATATTAACATATTAAACACAACATACAAATATTAACATATTAAACACAATTTAAAAAAAAAAACAAGCAATCTGTTTTTCCCTGGGGGGTCGCTGTGGAAATCACAAGAAGACTTAATCAACCCTGTGGGGTAGTTGGGGCTCCACTGATAGACTTAATCAACCCTGTGGGTAGTTAGGCTCCACTGATAGACTTAACCAACCCTGTGGGATAGTTGGGGCTCCACTGATAGACTTAATCAACCCTGTGGGGTAGTTAGGCTCCACTGATAGACTTAACCAACCCTGTGGGATAGTTGGGGCTCCACTGATAGACTTAATCAACCCTGTGGGGTAGTTAGGCTCCACTGATAGACTTAACCAACCCTGTGGGATAGTTGGGGCTCCACTGATAGACTTAATCAACCCTGTGGGGTAGTTAGGCTCCACTGATAGACTTAACCAACCCTGTGGGATAGTTGGGGCTCCACTGATAGACTTAATCAACCCTGTGGGGTAGTTAGGCTCCACTGATAGACTTAACTAACCCTGTGGGATAGTTGGGGCTCCACTGATAGACTTAACCAACCCTGTGGGATAGTTGGGGCTCCACTGATAGACTTAACCAACCCTGTGGGATAGTTGGGGCTCCACTGATAGACTTAACCAACCCTGTGGGATAGTTGGGGCTCCACTGATAAACTTAATCAAACCTGTGGGGTAGTTGGGGCTACACTGACAGATTTAATCAACCCTGTGGTGTAGTTAGGACTCCACTGTTAGACTTAATTAACCCTGGGGGTAGTTGAGGCTTCACTGAAAGACTTAATCAATCTGGGAAGTCGTTGTGGCACAACTTACAGACTTAATCAACCCTGAAAGTAGTTGTAGCACCACTGACAGACTTAATGAACTCTGAAGGTAATTGTACTCACCACTAACCGACTTAATCAACTCTGAATGTAGCTTTGGCACCACTGACAGACTTAATAAACTCTGAAGGTAGTTTTGGCTCAACTTACAGACTTAATCAACCCTGAAGGTAGTTGTGGCACCACTGAAAGACTTAATCAACTCTGAATGTAGCTGTGGTACCACTGACAGACTTAATCAACTCTGAAGGTAGTTTTGGCACAACTTACAGACTTAATCAACCCTGAAGGTAGTTGTGGCACCACTGACAGACTTAATCAACTCTGAAGGTAGTTGTGGCACCACTGACAGACTTAATCAGCCCCGAAGGTAGTTGTAGCACCACTGACAGACTTAATCAACCCTGAAGGTAGTTGTGGCACTATTGACAGACTTAATTAACTCTGAAGGTAGTTGTGGCATCACTGACAGACTTAATCAACCCTGAATGTAGTTGTGGCGCCACTGACAGACTTAATTAATCCGGGAGGTAGTTGTGGAACTACAAACAGACTGAATCAGCCCTGAAGGTTGTTGTGGCACCACGGACAGACTGAATCAACCCTGAAAGTAGTTGTGGCATCACGGACAGACATAATCAACCCTGAAAGTAGTTGTGGCACCACAAACAGACTGAATCAGCCCTGAAGGTAGTTGTAGCACCAATGACAGACGTAATCAACCCTGAAAATAGTTGTGGCACCACAGACTTAATGAGCCCCGAAGGTAGTTGTAGCACCACTGAAAGACGTAATAAACCCTGAAAGTAGTTGTGGCATCACGGACAGACATAATCAACCCTGAAAGTAGTTGTGGCACCACAAACAGACTGAATCAACCCTGAAATTAGTTGTGGCACCACGGACAGACTTAATCAACCCCGAAAGTAGTTGTGGCACCACAAACAGACTGAATCAACCCTGAAAGTAGTTGCGGCACCACAAACAGACTTAATCAACCCTGAAGGTAGTTGTACCACCACGGACAGACTTAATCAGCCCTGAAGGTAGTTGTAGCACCACGGATAGACTTAATCAGCCCTGAAGGTAGTTGTAGCACCACGGACAGACTTAATCAGCCCTGAAGGTAGTTGTAGCACCACGGACAGACTTAATCAGGCATGAAAATAGTTGTGGCACTACAAACAGACTGAATCAGCCCTGAAGGTAGTTGTAGCACCACGGACAGACTTAATCAACCCTGAAGGTAGTTGTAGCACCACGAACAGACTTAATCAGCCCTGAAGGTAGTTGTAGCACCACGGACAGACTTAATCAACCTTCTTCATTTATCTCTATCTTTAGTCATTCTTTGCGTTTCTGAAAAGTTTAGGCTTGTCCATTCTGGGATGTTATCTTTTCATCTCTGTTTCTACCCACCTTTCCTGCTCGCTTCTTTCACAGCTATTTGCAGCATGGTCTAATTTATAAATGTATAATTGCAAAAACAATACAAACGGTTATGACCTTTTTATTGCTACGTCATCTAGCTTTATTGCTGTCATTAATGATATGGTTTACTGTATCAATTGTTATCTGTCTATTTTAACTGCAATGATTAGCCACAATAACATTATAATTACAATATTGAAAGGAATTATCTAATTAATTATGTACGCATTTTATGACGACATGTGTTGTAGAATTGGCTTTATTATTAGAGCAAATATATTTGACGATCAAGATCAATGTTCTTCAGTTTCAAAGTGAAATAAGAAAACAACAGAATAATAAACAGAAGATAAGGATTGAGCAGCAAAAACAAGTTTATGATATTTATTATTAATATGTGTGTCACCTGCGAGCTATCTTCCCTGCACTTGACTTGTCCGTGACTGTCCTGTATCGAGCCTTATATAGCTTCTCTTATCACTAGTCTTACTGGATTTAACATGCTCAAAAAAAATATGTTTATCTCACGCTGTGTAGCAGTCTATTTTAGTTTAGTTTAATTTAGCTTAATTTAGCTTAATTTAGTTTAGTTTAGTTCAGTTCAAATGAGTTTCGTTTAGTTTAGCTCAATTTAGTTCAGTTTAGTTTAGTTCATGTCAGTTCAATTGAGTTTAGTTCAACTGCGTTCAATTCAGTTTAGTTTAGTTTAGTTTAGCACAGTACAGTTCAGTTCAGTTCAGTTTAGTTTAGTTTAGTTTAGTACAGCATAGTACAATTCAGTTCAGTTCAGATTAGTTTAGCATAGTTTAGTATAGTTTAGTTTAGTTTATTTTAGTCCCGCATTATCCTTAGCGTACATTGAACAACAAAGCCGTAAGTGCTGAGATCACGTGCTCAAAACTCCAACATCACACAGTCGCACCAAAACTGCAGGCAAATAACAATCTTTATCAGAATCGTCATCTGGCAGTTGCAGTAGAGAACGTAAACATCATTCGTATCTCAATTTATACTGATCATCTTCTTTACTGTTAGTTTGATCAACTTCAACCCATCTATTTAGAAAGAAAATGAAATATAATTTTTACTTGTTCTTTTCTTTACGTGCATGGCTGAATTAATGTCTTCCTTGTTCATTTTTTCAGTTCAAAGTCTTGTACTTTCAAGCTAATGGCTCCAATTACAAATGTATTTTTTTCTAAATCAACTTCGATTACACACATGCAACATGATGAACATAAATATATGGAAGAAGCTGTTGGGGTATGGCGATTTGAGTCTGCAATTCTTGAATGATATTTAAACGGATTTGTAGCTTCATAATGTCTTCTCTGTTGCGCTTCCTTCGTTTACCTTCTACTTCTGTGTTTTCCCTACGGTTACACCGTCTATTAAAGGACGTTAGAATGGAGTAATTATGTTCTGCTGTGTTTCAACAATCTGCGATATTCGCCTTCCGATCCAACACATTCTACTCCAGCTTGTTTGTTTTTTTTCCAGTTACCATCCAGTATCTAGTATCCAGTTTCTTCTATACTCCAAACCGCTTGGCTGGTTAGTTAGGCTGCTACCGAAGACCATTCTGCAAGAAAATCTGAAAAGATCGAAAGGAGAGGTCAGCAGACAAAGAAATTGGAATTTTCATCAAAGAGTTTAATGGTCTCTACTTTGGGGAGTTCCAAAGAATGATTGAAGATATAGTTAAATAGGGAAGGTTGATGAAGTCTCTCAGCGCTTCCCAAACGATCGCAGGTAGAATGTGAAGAAGAAGAAAAGGAAAAAAATATAGTAGTAGGAAACTCCTTGTACAGAGCTTTACAGCAGGAGGCGATCTGATCATTGTAATGGTTATGGAAGGTCTCGGTATCACTGCAAACGAATTAAAATCCATAATTGCTCAACCGCCCGTGCCAGTGGAATTATCCGAATTACTAACTCATCTCCCAAACAAAGAGAGGTAGGTGTAGTCCCCATCATAGCAGTCTCAGCACACGTCAAAAGACATAAGGTGAAAGCGCGCAGAAAGTGAACACAGCCAACTGTTCCGTCATATGATAGCATCATTCATCGTAAACAATTGGGATATCGAAACACGATCAAAACGGATGAAACACACAGCTCACGGTATGCACAGAGCACATAATTCAATAGCTCCTGCAGCAAGCCAGACTTGGAATATGAGGAAACTGCAACAAGGACCACTTTTCGTATATAGCCTTCAATGGTTCCATCTGCCAATCCACCATATTGACCGGAAGTTTACGTCCTCCCAAAAATGACGATCGTCATATTTTTTTAAATTGTATAGCGCTTGATGATATTAGGACATCGTTGTCGACTTCAATTCCGAGTTAGTCGCTGTAATATGATCATCAGATGTCTTCCCCCCCCCCCCAATCGAGAAAGTGTTTTGGTCCTTTAGCTTCTTGACACTCTAGGCATTGTCTCTAAAGCTTACACTACATGTACGGCGCAAAATAACTGGACGTACTGCTGGCAAGAATCTTCATGAGATGTGTAAGGAACAAAATAAAACCAGAAATAAGTGAGGAACTGTGGATTTGTGGAAGGAAAAGGTATCAATAATGCCCTATATAATATATATAGAGTTACAAAAAGAGTATTAGAGGCACAGAAAGATATGTACTTTATAGATTACACAAAAGCATTTGGCAAAGTAAAGCATGTGGAAATAATCAATATTCTGGAAAAAATAAACATTGATGGCAAGGATCTGCGAATCATAAAAAAACATGTACTGGCAACAAACAGCAGATATACGAATTAGCAACCAAACATGACAATTCCAATATATAAAACAAGGAGTCAGACAAGGCTGTGTTCTGTCACCGGATTTGTTTTCACTTTACAGCGAATATATTATGAGATCAATAGTAGACAAAAAAGGAATTGAAGTCAACGGTCACAACATAAATAATTTGCGATATGCGGATGACACAGTCTTAATAGCAGAGACAGAGCATGAACTACAAGAAATGATATACATAATTATAAAAGAAAGAAAAAAGAAAGGTCTCAGTCTGAATAGTAAGAAAACAGAAGTAATAGTCATATCGAAGAAACAATCATCACCATCATGCAGCATAAAAATAAACAGGAGAAATCTGAAACAAGTGCAACGTTTCAAATCCTTGGGCACAATAATAACATCAGATGGAAGATGCAACACAGAAATAAAAAGCAGAATAGTTAAGGCCAAAATAGCATTTAAGAAAATGAAAAATATCTTATGCAACAAATATATGTCAATAGAAATGAGAAAGAGAGTTCATCATCGATGCTATATAGAATCAATTCTGACCTATGGAATCGAATCATGGACAGTAGACAAACAAATGAAAAGACGATTAGAGGCCACAGAGATGGGATTTCTCAGAAGAATGTTGAAAGTTCCCTGGACAGGTAAAAAGACCAATGAGGAAATTCTCAAAGAGGCCAACACTAAAAGGGGGCTACTAAAAACATCAGAAAGAAACAATCAACATTTTTTGGATATATCATGAGAAGAGGAAAGTTGGAATACTTTGTTACAACTGGCAAAATACAGGGAAAGAGAGATCGCGAAAAGAGAGAAAATACTGGATAGCTTGGTGTCATGGCATGGGAAACAGTCAACAACAGAATTGATACGATGCACTGTAGATAGAAGATTGTGGAGGGACATGACCGCCTACGCCAACCGGTAAGGCACATGATGATGACACACAAATATATTTTAACTTACCTGTTAAGAAGTAAAAGAAGAAGCAGTTAACAGAGAAAAGGTGAGGTGGGTGTTGGGTGGGGGGGGGGGGCGGGTAACATATCATGATCAGCTACTGCGAAGATCTAGTTTCAGTCAGCTATGAGTCCCTGAATCTATTAATTGTAACCACTGTCTGACGTCTCTGTCTCTAAACCCTTCCACCTTCTATAACAAAAAGCTAAGAGTCATTTCTCATGAGTTGTATCGACAAGTGGTCATTTTTAGATCTCTTATCATCCCATAAGATAAGCCAATGTTTGCTCTAAACTGTTCGTCTTTATCGCAATCTTCTTCTTCTCTTCTCCTTCTTACTGATACCTAAAAGGTGTCGTGGTTTATATCATTTGTCGTTCTTGTGCTGCTCGAATTGTCTGAATTAGTGATTTTCCTTTGTTGTTACATGTCTCTGTTACTGCATCTATCCATCTTCTTATTTTCTCTTTCTCACTGATACCTAAAAGGTGTCGTGGTTTATATCATTTGTCGTTCTTGAGCTGCTCGAACTGTCTGAATTAGTGATTTCCCTTTGTTGTTACATGTCTCTGTCACTGCATCTATCCATCTTCTTCTGGGTCTTCCTCTTGGTCTTTTTCCATGCATTCTCGAGAAGAACGCCCCTGGTGGTGATTGTTAAGGATTCATTCTGACCAGGTTTCCAAACCATTTAAGTTGTTGTTGTTCTATATATTCTTGGCAGGTTTCTTATCACATTCACTGTTACATATTTCGCACTATTCTTTTTTTTTTTCATAATGACAAAGTGTATTAAATGGTTGCATCTCTAAATACACTTTGTTTACTGTTATACGTGGTTCAATACAGCAAAAAGACTAGGATATTGCTACTGGAAAACAACTTCTACTACTATTAACACGTAAATAGACTAGCAAATACAGCCATCTATTTATTATCTTCTTTGTCTATTTTCTAATGCACTTATAATACAAATGTATTTGTTTTATTGTATCCCCTATTAGATAACTAACGTTCATTCTTTGTTTTATGCCTAACAAATATGACCATTTTCATTCTAATTACACTCGGTGTTGTCGTTGTCAATATCATCATCGAGTGCCGTCTCCGCATTGAAGGTTAGCTACCTTGAAGCGCCATTCCGCTCTGTCTCTTGCTTTGATGGTTCAGATTATCATAGGCTGTCTTGTCCATCTTTTGATGTTACTCGTCTATGTTAGTCTTGGTCTGCCTTTGTCTCTATTACCCTGTATTTTCCATTTTCCAAGATTTTTTTTAGTAGGCTGTTGTGTCTTTTAACATGCCCCACAAATTCAATTTGTCTTGTTCTAATTGTGTTTAGTAGTTCTATTTTCATATTTAGTTGTTTTAAAACTTTATCATTTTTCTCTTTTCTTTCCATCAAATTCTACCTATTATTCTATATTGTATTGTCGTTGTAATGTGTTGGTTTATGATTATTGTGTTTAGTGGTGTCCACAATTACTTCATTGAACAATATTATGCGTATTTGTTCTTTCAGTGCCTTGAGATTACTTTTAATACTTGCATTGGTGTAGTTATATATCGAACCAAGGACGATGTGATTCATTGTGTGCACAAGTTCAGACTATCAAGTGCTAGTTAGCTGTCACGGACATGAACTAACGTCAAACACGGAGATGTTAAACACGAGGACGTTAAACACGGGGACGTTAACACGAGGACGTTAAACACGAGGACGTTAAACATTTAATAAACGTACAATATATGCCTTACTTGCATTATTGTTTGGAAGAAAGGTAAGAAAGAATGTGTTGGCCATGTAATGAGAAGGGAACAGCTGGAATATATTGTAACAATTAGGAAAAGTGAAGGACGAAGAGATAGAGGGATGCAAAGCGAAAAATACCAGACAGCTTAAGAGAATGGCTTGGCAGAATGTCAACAACAGAAATGATAAAGAACTGTTGAGATCGAAAGTTATGGAGAGACATGATCACCTACGCCACACACGGTACTTGATGATGATGATGGTGATGAGTATACGTTTATGACTTTAATGGAGAGTTAGTGTGAGTTGATGAGATTACAAGGACAGTTACTGTGAGTTGATGAGATTATGGGGTTATTTACATATGAGTTACTGGTGTTAAGAGACACCAAGAATGTGTTAATGAATTTATGGGGAGCGCTGAGAATGTAATAATGAATTTATGGGGAATACTGTGAATGTGTTAATGAATTTATGGGGAACACTGAAAATGTTTTAATGAATTTATGGGGAACACTGAGAATGTGTTAATGAATTTATGGGGAACACTGAAAATGTTTTAATGAATTTATGGGGAACACTGAGAATGTGTTAATGAATTTATGGGAAACACTGAGAATGTTTTAATGAATTTATGGGGAACACTGAGAATGTGTTAAGAAATGTATGGGGAACACTGAGATGGAGTTTAAAAAGACAGTGGGTATGAGTTTATTGATTTAATGCGACACTTGACTAGTCCATTTAAGCTAGTCCGATGATTACATCAATTTCACCTTTAGTCCTTAAACAGGCGTTACGTGGTTACAATTGCGTTGCATCGCAGTTTGCAGAAAATTTCACAATATGCCCCTCTTCAGCCCCAAAAGTTGCTTCATTTAGACATTTTTGGATGTTGAGTTGTCACCCTTATTTGATCCCAATTCGCTTGGACAAACTGTTTAGCCTGTCTCATGAATCGCATTGATAATGTAGAAGATGATCGTGATGCACGTAGTCAGCTATGAGTCGGTGACAGCTTTCAGCTCATGTTTTGTTTTAGAGTCTTGTCCCTGGTGTTGAAATAAGCGTGAATTTATTTGTTTACAAAGGCAGTTAGTATGAGTTTATGATTTAGTGAATATGATGTTTTCGAGTTAATGCATACAATATTTGCGAGATAATGAATACGATAATTGCGAGTTAATGAATACGATAATTGCGAGTTAATAAATAAGATAATTGCGAGTTAATGAATACTATGCTTGCGAGTTAATGAATACGATGTTTAAGAGTTAATGAATACGATAATTGCGAGTTAATGAATACGACATTTAAGAGTTAATGAATACGATGTTTAACAGTTAATGAATACGACGTTTGAGAGATACTGAATACGACATTCAAGATTTAATTAATACGATGTTTAACAGTTAATGAAAACGTAGTTTGAGAGGTAATGAATATAATGTTTGCGAGGTAATGAATACGATGTTTAAGAGTTAATGAATACGACGTTTGCGAGTTTATGTATACGATGTTTGCGAGTTTAATACATAAATACAAATAAATAGCTTAGTGATCATTCGAAAAATGAAGATGTGTTTGCTGAAGCAACGTTTGAAAATGTTTAATAATTCGTTATGTTGATTTTTGGCATAATGTTCTGCAGGGAGCCGCGATAGCTCAGTGGTTAGTGAACTGGACTGCAAAGGACAAGATGTAGAGTTCGATCCCAAAGGACGACTTCCGGGTTCACCCAGCCTTAAATGGGTACTGGTTTTTTTTTTCTGGGAAAGCAAAGTGGCGCTGGTGTAATCACCATCAAATACCGGACCTGCTGACGTAAGTGATCATGTCTCTCCACAACTTTCGATCTCGACAGTTATTTATCATTTCAGTTGTTGAGCTTCTGCCAAGCCATTCTCTTAAGCTGTTTGGTATCTTTTATCTTTGCTTGTCTCTATCTCTTCGTCCCTCATTTTTCCCAGTTGTTAAAATATATTCATGTGTTCTCTTCTCATTATATGGCTAAAAATGATGATTGTTCACGGACGTAATACCGACCACGTTACCACACAATTCATGATCTGAAGGTCTGTAAAAGAAAGTACGATCACTAACACTATATTCCATATACGTTACTTGGCGTGACGGAGCTCCTTACTTTACTTAATGTAACTCCTGCAAGGAGAGAAATTACAAAGTGATTTTCAAGTAAAAATCGAGCTGACAGGACAGGGCAGTAGGAATTAAATTACAGAGCCAAGTAGGTCACTGATATGGACAAAGTGAGTTTATAGAAATAAAACAAGACAACAAAGAGTAACTATCTCTTAAAGTCAAAGAGAAGCTAAAAGAGAGCTCACACAACCAGTTAGAACGACTAAAGAGAACGTGGAACTAATCAGCCGGTGTTAAAATATTAATGACGATAATTGTGCAGTGAGAAGAAATGAAGGCGTTTTTAGAATTAATCAAGCGGGTGGACGGTCCAATTTTCAAACTAACTCAACGCTTTAAAAATAAATTAATCGTGAAAAAAATTGAAAAGAACCTACAGAGTGGCGTATACGAAACACAGTGTCAGTGGCTATAATTTTATGACAAATACATTGTCCGTGTCTATAATTTTATGAAAAACATATTGACAGTGTCTATAATTTTATGACAAATTTAGTGCTAGTGTCTATAATTTTATGAGAAATTTAGTATCAGTGTCTATAATTTTATGGCAAAATACAGTGTCAGTGTCTATAATTTTATGACAAATATAGTGTCAGTGTCTATAATTTTATAACAAATATAGTGTCAGTGTCTGTAACTTTATGACAAATATAGTGTCAGTGTCTATAATTTTATGACAAAATACAGTGTCAGTGTCTATAATTTTATGACAAATATTTAAACGCATAGAAATTATTACAACCCCCTTGTCACAGCTTCAACATGACAAGGACCTGATTGAATTATTACTTGTACATTCGCAGTTAAAACAATCATCTGTTCTCATTTCTATCGAAGTATTCACTATAAAAGTATCACAATCATCTGTTCTCATTTCTATCGAAGTATTCACTATAAAAGTATCACAATCATCAAGTGTCATGGCTGTGCAATTGTTTATCAATTCGGTGTTGCCTTCCTACTAAACCATTCTCTTTATCCGCCTGTGTATACGTTTCCTCTGTGCTTATCTCTGTCTCTTTGTCCTAACATCTTCATTTATCATTTACAAATTATTATGAATCATACGATAATAATGGGAGCCGCAATAACTCAGTGGTTAGTGAACTGGACTACAAAGGACAAGAGGTAGGTTCGACCCCAATCGACGGCCTCCGGTTCACCCAGCCTTTAATGGGTACCGGATTTTTTCTGGGAAAGTAAATCGGCACGGGCGTAACACCGACCACAGTACCCCAAAAATCGTGGGCTGAAGGTCTGTAAAATGTATGGTCACTAACACTATATTCCCTACACGCCACTTAACGTGACGGGAGTACTTTAATTTTTAATCTCAGTTATATGATAATAACCGGGAGCCGCGATAGCTCAGTAGTTAGTGAACTGGACTACAAAGGACAAGAGGTAGGTTTCGACCCCAATCGACGGCCTCCGGTTCACCCAGCCTTTAATGGGTACCGGATTTTTTTCTGGGAAAGTAAATCGGCACGGGCGTAACACCGACCACAGTACCCCAAAAATCGTGTGCTGAAGGTCTGTAAAAATTATGGTCACTAACACCATACTCCCTATACGCCACTTAACGTGACGGGGGTACTTTAGTTTTTATTTAGTTATATGATAATAACCGGGAGCCGCGATAGCTCAGTGGTTAGTGAACTGGACTACAAAGGTCAAGAGGGTTCGATCCTGATCGACAGTTTCCAGGATTTTCCCAGCCTTAAATAGGTACCGGATTTATTTTCTGGGAGAGTAAAGCGACACGAGCGTAATACCGACCACATTACCCCAAAAATCATGAGCTGAAGGTCCTTAAAAATTATGTTCACTAACACCATATTGCCTATACGCAACTTTGCGTATCGGAGCTCTTGACTTACTTATATAATAATAACTATGATTGCTCTGCAGAACAATGTTGAGAAGATCATGGACAGTTAAAATAAATAATGAAGACATCTAGAAAGAAGCCATAAACACATAGAATTGGGTACATATATAGCATTTGAAGCGAACACATGTACACACACAGCGTATAAAGCTAACACACAGCATTTGAGGCGTACACATACATAATTTGACAGTCACATTTCATTTTGACCTCGGCCTGACAGACTATCCTGTCTGGATTATTCGATTATTTTTGTTTTGGATGTTTCGTTATTAGTTTTACTTACATATCCGTGTGTGTGTTTTTTGTTTGTTTGTTCCTGCTGAAGGCCTATTGGGCCGAAACGTCGTTTAATCTGTGTCGTCCACTAATCACGTAAAGCTTCTAACATACCATTTTTTCCTATTTTTAAATATTTCCTTATATAATTTGAAGCGTAAACACAGCATTTGAATTGTACATACAACATTTGAAGCGTACAAATACATAATTTGAAGCGTACACAGCATTTGAATCGTACACACAGCATTTGAAGCGTACACATACATCAGTTGAAGCGTACACACATATCATTTGAAGCGTATACACAGCATTTGATGCGTACGCACAAAGCATGCGTACCCACATAGCATTAGAAGAACGTTAGAAATAAAATGAGTCTTTCTTCTGTGGTCGTACATCAATGATGTGAAGACATCGATTAGTGACCTTCACCACTGGTCAAAAGGTCACATTCAATACCGCTCAACGATTCACCTGGTCTCAGGTGGATATCGGATGGGTGGTTTGTGCCTAGAATAAATACAGCACTGGAGTAATGCTGACCATACAATTCAAAAATGTTGATATTTAACAGAAATATAGTAGCTGGCACCATATTGTCTATATGTGCAACGGACGTCTGGAGGATCTTTCTTTCTTTCTTTCTTTCTTTCTTTCTTTCTTTCTTTCTTTCCTTCTTTCTTTCCTTCTTTCTTGTTTTATTTCTTTCTGTCTTTCCTTCCTTCGTCCATTTATTCCTTCCATTCTTTCTTTCTTCCCTTTCCTTCCTTCCTTCATTCCTTCCTTTCTTTCCTTTCTTTCCTTTCTTTCTTTCTTCTTTATTTCGTCACTGTGTATCTATTGAGAAGAATGATGCTTGATGTTGTAAAGGAAAAGTTGTAGAAAAATAGAAAATCCCCGGAAAACAACAGAAACAAAATTAATGATATAACAATTGAGACTTCGGGAAGAGATCAGCAAGAGGACGGAAAGGATACTAGGGACAGCAATATGTGCAGTCATGAGCACGGACGCCATTTATCAAACGATGACGTCAAACTAGCATTTTAGGAAATTTAAAATATCTTCTGCAACAAATCTATGTTAATAGACGTGAGAAAGAGAGTTCATCGGTGATATATAGAACCGATTCTGACCTATGGAAGCGAATCATGGACAGTAGACAAACAAATGGAAAGACGATTAGAAGCCACAGAGATAGGATTTCTCAGAAGAACGTTGAAAGTTCCTTGGACAGCTAAAAAGACCAATGAGGAAATTCTCAAAGAGGCCAACACAAAAAGGCAGCTCCTAAACAAAACATGAGAAAGAAACAATCAACATTTTTCGGGCATATCATGAGAAGAAGAAAGCTGGAATACTTAGTTACAACTGGCAAAATAAAAGGATAGAGAGATCGCGGGCGACAAAGAGAGAAAATACTGGATAGCTTGGTGTCATGGCATGGAAAACAGTCAACAACAGAACTGATACGATGCACTGTAGATAGAAGATTGTGGAAGGACATGATCACCTACGCTAAACGGTATGACACATAATGATATATATATGGCCCTTTTCGTCTTGTCAGACGGTCTAGTGGAGGCTATTGCGTATTTTTTTGAGGTATTGTTTTTGCCGAACAGCTTCTCTCGTGGCTAATTCTACCAATGTTTGACAAACACACGCGGTCACATAATGAACAGGTCAGGCTCGCTGGTCCACAGGGTTTACCATCCTTTTTCATGAGTCTCTTCTCTTCTAAGTCCTGTCTTAGAACAGTCTCAAATGTTGTTATACCGTTCCTTATACGTGCTCTCCATGATGTGCGATCACTGTTACACATAGGTGGTTATTTGAGCAGAATTCTAGGAGTCGCTGGCCATTTCCGTTGATTTTTCCAATGCCGTGGTGACCTAGACATGTTGGCCAATATTGTTGATCAGATCCTGTGCGTGCATTGAAATCACCGAGTAATAATGATGATATTGACGTTAATGATGATGGTGGCCTACTTTCTACAATGAAGTGAACATTCCTTCCTTTTTGAGCTAACCAATGTCACTTGCATTATTGTATTTATTTTCAAAATTATATTTTCTCTGTTTATCAAACAAAATTCCGTATGTCCCTTTTGTAAATTTTCTTTTTGGAGATAATTGTCACTCTTGTACAAATGTGTTCTAAATTTTTCCTTGTCGTTATGCAATTTTTCTGTCCTCATGTCTCAACAGATAATCTTTTTGCATTATTTTTCTATAAAATTATAGCTGTGATTCATTCACATGTGGTTGCACAAAAATGTGGATTTAACGCACGAAACAAAATCATAAAAATAAAGGAATGTCTTTAAGTAGAAAACGTAAAAACTAAAATAATAAAAATATTAGGAAAAACAGTTGCCAGTGAAAAGAAGATGAAAAGAGAGCCTCCCATAATGAGTACCTTCTTCTTCTTTAATTTATAATTTGTGTTTAATGTCGGCTGGAGATACAGTTTGTGGTCTGTATAGCTGATTTATTTTAATATATGTTCTGCAGTTATGTTTCCTATTGTCTCTGAATTATATTAATCCATCTGTTTTTGCAACGCCTCCTTGATTTGTCGTATTGAAGCGTTTGTTCGTGATTTGTTGCGTCATATTTGATATTCACTCACTGACGGTCCATGATGCTCTTTTCTAATCCACAACCTACGAAGTTCACTGCGACATAACATACATCGGTGTGTGAAATCACGACTACGGGAAACCAAGTCAAGGCAAAGAAATGAACATAAATGCATCAAAATGCGAAGCTACAAGGAAGCTAGCAGAATCTGAGAAGAGATCAACAATGGGACGGAAAGGAATACCAGGGATAGCAATATGTGCAGCCAATTCATTTTTATTTATTCTTAAATCTTACATTTGACTTATTCTTAAATCTTACATTTTACTTATTCTTAAATCTTACATTTTACTTATTCTTAAATCTTATATTTTATTTATTCTTAAATCTTACATTTTATTTATTCTTAAATCTTGCATTTTACTTATTCTTAAACCTTATATTTTATTTATTCTTAAATCTTACATTTTAATTATTCTTAAATCTTACATCTTATTATTCTTAAATCTTATATTCTATTTATTCTTAAATCTTACATTTTACTTATTCTTAAATCTTAAATCTTACATTTTACTTATTCTTAAATCTTACATTTTACTTATTCTTAAATCTTGCATTTTACTTATTCTTAAATCTTACATTTTACTTATTCTTAAATCTTACATTTTATTATTCTTAAATCTTATATTCTATTTATTCTTAAATCTTACATTTTACTTATTCTTAAATCTTAAATCTTACATTTTACTTATTCTTAAATCTTGCATTTTACTTATTCTTAAATCTTACATTTTATTTATTCTTAAATCTTACATTTTACTTATTCTTAAATCTTGCATTTTACTTATTCTTAAATCTTACATTTTATTTATTCTTAAATCTTACATTTTACTTATTCTTAAATCTTACATTTTATTTATTCTTAAATCTTACATTTTACTTATTCTTAAATTTTACATTTTACTTATTCTTAAATCTTACATTTTATTTATTCTTCTTAGATCTTACAGGGAACTTTTTATTAACATTTTGGTCTCCTTTACTTCAAATTTCTTTTTCTAGTTCGATTTTTTAATTAATTATTTTCTATGTTGGAGCCGCGATAGCTCAGTGGTTAGTGAACTGGACTACAAAGGACAAGGGGTAGGGTTCGATCCCAACCGACGGCCTTCGGGTTTACTCAGCCTTAAACGGGTACCGGATCTTTTTCTGGGAAAGTAAAGCAGCACGGGCGTAATACCGACCACATTACCCCAAAATTCATGTGCTGAAGGTCTGTAAAATATAGGGTCACTAACACCATATTTCCCTTTACGCCAATTGGCGTGACGGGGTACTTTACTTTTCTTACTATTTTCTATTTTAAATACAGATTTATGTGTGTGTTGTATGTTTGTTCCTTTTGAAGGTCTATGAAACGTCGTTCTTATTTGTGGTGTCCACTTGTTACGAGAAGCTTTAACCATACCATTTCTTTCTATATATACTCGTATATTTATATATTTCATTTCTCCTTACGGAAAGCACAGGATACGTTAAGTGCCCTAATCTGTCAACAACAAAATACCAATGACGCCAAAGCGATGAACTACACAGATGGTACCGTAGTGCTCTATCAACGGGGTGCTTGTGCATTTAGTGTAGGTTCTAGTAATATAGCCAAGTATGAAGATGATTAAATGAAAAGACGATTAGAGGCCACAGAGATGGGATTTCTCAGAAGAATGTTGAAAGTTCTTGAACAGCTAAAAAGACCAATGAGGAAATTCTCAAAGAGGCCAACACAAAAAGGGAGTTCCTAAAAAACATCAAAAAGAAAAAAAATCAACATTTTTTGGGCACATCATGAGAAGAAGAAAGTTGGAATACTTGGTTACAGCTGGCAAAATAAAAGGCAAGAGAAATCGCGGACGACAAAGAGAAAAAATATTGGACAACTTTGTGTCATGGCATGGAGCAACAGAACTGACACGATGTATGTTAGATAAGATTGTGGAAGGACATGAGCGCCTACGCCAACCGATATGGCACATGATGATGATGATGAATATGATGAAGATGATGAATCATGCATAAAGAGGAATGGTAGTATCAAGATGACGATCATAGCCATGGCAATGGCTTTTATCTGGTGAGGTGTCAAGGTTGCACTCTGTCAGGGACCATGATTCGCAAACAACAGGCTGGCCCATGCACATACAATGATCATCATGTGCCATACCAGTTGGAGTAGTCGATCATGTCCTTCATCAATCCTGCATCCACAGTACATCGTATCAGTTTTGTTGTTGACTGTTTTCCGTCTTCGGTTCTCGAAGGGTAGATGTCGCCAGGGCTTTGGGCTCATACTGTCCGTGGTTTCTGTCTGGGTGTTCCCCCACAGCCTTTCCTTCTCCCGATCGTAACTACATCTTCATCCCAACGTTGTTGCTACCAATGCCAGACCTGGACCCTACAATACAATCTTCATCCCAACGTTGTTGCTACCAATGCCAGACCTGGGCCCTACAATACAATCTTCATCCCAACGTTGTTGCTACCAATGCCAGACCTGGACCCTACAACACAATCTTCATCCCAACGCTGTTGCTACCAATGCCAGACCTGGACCCTACAACACAATCTTCATCCCAACGCTGTTGCTACCAATGCCAGACCTGGACCCTACAACACAATCTTCATCCCAACGCTGTTGCTACCAATGCCAGACCTGGACCCTACAACACAATCTTCATCCCAACGTTGTTGCTACCAATGCCAGACCTGGATCCTACAACACAATCTTCATCCCAACGCTGTTGCTACCAATGCCAGACCTGGACCCTACAACACAATCTTCATCCCAACGTTGTTGCTACCAATGCCAGACCTGGACCCTACAACACAATCTTCATCCCAACGCTGTTGCTACCAATGCCAGACCTGGACCCTACAACACAATCTTCATTCCAACGTTGTTGCTACCAATGCCAGACCTGGACCCTACAACACAATCTTCATCCCAACGCTGTTGCTACCAATGCCAGACCTGGACCCTACAACACAATCTTCATTCCAACGTTGTTGCTACCAATGCCAGACCTGGACCCTACAACACAATCTTCATCCCAACGCTGTTGCTACCAATGCCAGACCTGGACCCTACAACACAATCTTCATCCCAACGCTGTTGCTACCAATGCCAGACCTGGACCCTACAACACAATCTTCATCCCAACGCTGTTGCTACCAATGCCAGACCTGGACCCTACAACACAATCTTCATCCCAACGTTGTTGCTACCAATGCCAGACCTGGATCCTACAACACAATCTTCATCCCAACGCTGTTGCTACCAATGCCAGACCTGGACCCTACAACACAATCTTCATCCCAACGTTGTTGCTACCAATGCCAGACCTGGACCCTACAACACAATCTTCATCCCAACGCTGTTGCTACCAATGCCAGACCTGGACCCTACAACACAATCTTCATTCCAACGTTGTTGCTACCAATGCCAGACCTGGACCCTACAACACAATCTTCATCCCAACGCTGTTGCTACCAATGCCAGACCTGGACCCTACAACACAATCTTCATTCCAACGTTGTTGCTACCAATGCCAGACCTGGACCCTACAACACAATCTTCATCCCAACGTTGTTGCTACCAATGCCAGACCTGGACCCTACAACACAATCTTCATCCCAACGTTGTTGCTACCAATGCCAGACCTGGACCCTATATCCAAGAACAATAAATACAATAACCTCTACTGAGATTAAATGTATCAGACGAATGACAGGAAACAGTCTGAGAGACAAGATCAGAAATGAAGAACTGAGAAAAAAGCCAGCAATAGCCCCCGCCATAGAATATATAAAGAAACAACAAATAAAATGGTTTGGCCACATGACAAGGCAGAAAGATCAAAACACAACACAAGTAGCCTTCAATAAACGTTGTGGGAATACCAGACCCAAGGGTCGACCACGAAAAAATGGATCGATTGAATATTAGAAGCACTAGGAAACATAACAGCAGCAGAGGCGAACAGAAGAGCAAAAGACCGCAAATTGTATCTCCCCTCGACGCTGAAAGGCAAATGAGGAAGGAAAGAGGAAGAAGAAGAAGATGGTAACTATTAGGCAGCATTGGTTTGTTTTCTTCGATGTCTTTCCTTTGGACAGAGCTTTCAATTACTTTCTCAGTTATTGTAGATTTAAAACGTGTTGTGGTAGTGAACAGTTCCCGTTGTTACAATCACCTCGTCATGGTAGGAGAAATATTCAATCTGGCCTGTGGTTCATCAGGACGCTCTTATTCTTATCTCGTTTCTGTTCTTACTCTCATGTCAGGTGATCAAACCACTTTATTTCTTGTCTTTTTAACTATTTTTAGCAAAGAAATTAGAATCAGACTGGCTAAAGCAGCAATGTCTTTCAGAAGCCTTGAAAAGTTGTGGAAATCAAAACTCATCAGCACAAACACAAAACTTAGGCTATTCAAATCAAATGTACTATCAACCCTTATGTATGCGTGTGAAAGCTGGAAAACAACAAGAGATATAGAAACAAAGTTGAACGCATTCGAAAATAAATGTCTAAGGAAAATACTTGGTATAGAATGGAACGAATTCAAAACAAACGAGGAAATTAGAGAAATCTCCAATCAACCACTAATATCTTCAGTAATAAAGAAAAGACGATGGTCATACGTTGGACATGTGATGAGAAGAGATAATAATCGAATAGCAAAGCAAGCCCTCATATGGGAAACAACAGGTAAAAGAAAAAGAGGAAGACCCAGGGAGACACTGAGAAGAACATTGATGAGAGAGGCAAGAGCAGCAGGAATCGGCTCCCTCAATGAGATAGAACTGCTTGCACAGAACAGAGACAGATGGCGAGATTTGATAAAATATCTTTAAAAGAAAACTGCTAGAACAAAAATTCATATAGGAGAAGGTGTATCTTGGTCTACGCCCTATGGGCCGGTTACGGCTCGAAAGGTCAATAGATAGCGGGCGATACATTTTTTTCTCTGAATTTTTTACTTTTATTCAGATCTCTCTGTCTGTTTTCTGTCATGAGTTCTTACAAGGGATTTTTTAGCGATCTAAATAAAGGTTTACACAGAACTCTATCCTCCCATTCCATAAAACCATAGATTCGTGATAGGCCAAGCCGCTGAAGCTCTGGTGTAGTTATATCTGTGTTATAAATGTCAATAACCATAACACGAGATTGTCAACGTACAGCAATTCCTGTCATTATCATCATCATCATCAAGTGCCATGCCTGCTGGCGAGGGTGATCATGTCTCTCTGCAACTTTCCATCTCGACAGTTATTTATCATTTCTGTTGTTGGCTTTTTGCCATTATCTTAAGCTGTCTGGTTTCTTTTCTCTTTGCTTCCCTCTATCTCTTCCTCTCTCAATTTTCCCAATTGTCACAATATGCTACAGCTTTTCCCTTCCCATTACGAGACCATAAAATGATATTTGTTTCTTCCTAATATTGGAAATTAGCTCTCTCTTTGCTTTGGTCTCTTTCAGAACGTTTTCATCATTCTTCTTAGCTCTCTATCGTATTCTAAACATTCTTCTATTAAACCACATTTCTGCGTCCTCTAGTGATTTTCTTGTCTGTTGTCCTGTTGTCTATTCTAGTCGTAAATTAAGTGAAATGGATATAATTGTGTATGTCAGGAGATAAAGTCTTAATGAACAGGTACGCGTTTTGGCTGAAAAAAAAACAATATCCGTGTTGAACTTGTTTCATTGTTGATGTGGGTTTTTTTGTTGTTGCTTGTTCTTGAATCTAGCGTGTAGGTGATGTGTAGGTGTCTTTAACACAGATATCGTGGGTTTATTTTTTTGGTGACGACACAACAAACAACCATAAGAATAGATTGCCAGTTGAGAAGTCATTTCGATCCAGGTTATTTTCACAACTTGCAGATCAGCAATAAGATACAGACTATATGCATTGTGTCTTCAACGTTAATTTGATATTGGTAACATCAATTCATATCGAACAAACAATCATCGCCATCATGCAGGATAAAAATAAACAGGACAAATCCGAAACAAGTGCAACGTTTGAAATACATGGGCACAATAATAACATCAGATGCACCACAGAAATAAAAAGCAGAATAGCTCAGGCCATAATAGTATTTCAGAAAATGAAAAAATATCTTATGCAACAAATCTGTGTCAATAGAAATGAGAAAGAGAGTTCATCGGTGCTATATAGAACCAATTCTGGCCTATGGGAGCGAATCATGAACAGTAGACAAACAAATGAAAAGACGATTAGAGGCCACAGAGATGGGATTTCTCAGAAGAATGTTGAAAGTTCCCTGGACAGCTAAAAAGACCAATGAGGAAATTCTCAAAGAGCCCAAAACAAAATGGGAGCTCCTAAAAAACACCAGAAAGAAACAATCAACATTTTTCGGGCACATCAAGAGAAAAGGAAAATTGGAATACTTTGGGCACAACTGTCAAAATAAAAGGAAATATATACCCTTTTTGCTGTTAACTTTACTGTATCAATTGTTTTTCTTTTTACATTTTCAGTTTCTTTTTTCTGATATTTTGTTGTATTTCTTTTCCTTCGTTCAATCCTTTCATCATTTCATACTTCCATCCTTTCATTCTTCCTTCCTTCCTTTCGGTACTCCATTGTTTCTTTCTTTCTTTCTTCCTTTCACCCTTTGTTTTTTTCTTTTTTTTCTTTCTTTCCTTCCTTTTTTATTTCATTTATTCATCCTTCATTCCATAGTCTCTTTTTTCCTTCTTTCCTTCCACCCTTCCTTTCTTTATTTCTCCTCCTTTTGATTCCTTCCCTCCTTCTTTCCTTCCCTTTTCCTTCCTGCCTTATTTTTCTGAACTTATTTAATTCTTTCTCTCTGCCTTTGTTCTTTCTGTTTTATTTTCACTCTTCCTTTAATTTCTTGTTTCAATTTTAATTTTTTTACTTCGTTTACCCATTTTACATCTTCCTCATTTTCATTTTATATTAATAATTTATTATTTGTTCTTTTCTTTCTCTTGTTTCCCTTTTTATTTCTGGTCTTGTGTTTCAACCGTTTTCCTTTTCTCTTTTCTTCGATTACTTTTTCCCCGACTTTTTTCTATTAGTTAGCCTTTCTTATCTTTCTATCAAAGCTCTTTTGTTTCTTGCTCTCAATAATTATTATCTCTTTCATTTTTTTTAGGAATATTGCCTAATGGTATCATTACACTTCCCCGTATCCTATCTCAGTTATTAGATCTTTTAATCAGATCTCGCCAATGTAAAAATACATAAAAGCATTATGTCGATTTCATCGTTATAACATTGTTTTTACTTCTGGAACAGCCATATTGCAGGTGTTTATCTATATGTGTGATTTAGGTACCATTTTTGTGTGTATAATTGGACACCAGTTTTTTTTTAAAAAGTGAAACAAAAACAAGAATGGATGCAGACAATTATTATTTTAAATTATTACTTCTTTCGAATAGCATCCAGCGGAACGCACAGCTATTTATCATCGGTACTTCAGTTATTTAACTCATGTATGCCTTCCCATATTAACTTCATGTATGCCTTGCAGGTAAGCTCGGGAGAGTAAAAGGCTAAGGGAGGGTACCCCGACGTAAACAACCCCACTGCCTTGTGGGTGAGACTTTTTAGTCAAAGGTTAGCGGAGTCAACCGTAAACAAACCGACGGAAGGCAACAGAAAACCACCGTCGTAATTTCTTTGTATAATCATGAATCGCTACAAAGCTAATTTCCAATGTTAGGAAGAGACAATCATCATTATTTGGCCATGTAATGAGAAGAGAAAAACTTGAATATATTGTAACAACTGGAAAAATTGAGGGACGAAGAGATAGAGGGAAGCAAAGAGAAAAAATAACAGGCAGCTTAAGAGAATGGCTTGGCAGAAGGCCAACAACAGAAATGATAAATAGCTGCCGAGATCGAAAGTTGTGGAGAGACATGATCACCTACGCCACTAGGCCCGATACTTGATGATGATGCCTTCCCAGAAATATAAAACGCACGATTCTTCTATTGTACATTTTTGTTGACCAGGAGAAATTAAATATTAAAATTAAAACGCTGGTGTGGTTAAGAATGTAACGCTGCACATCAGAAAGTTTCAAATTGGCAAAAAAAAAATGTTTTTTTTTTTCTTGTTTTTTTTTTGGTTCGCCAGCTTTCACCTCTGACGAAGTCCCTAGAGACTAGGAACTGCATTTTCTCGTGTTAATCCATTTTTCCCTGGGAGCCATCTGCACAGGGGTCTCTCACCGCACAGGCAGATAATTCCGAAGGTACTCATTTTTTTCCGTCGATGAGTAACTGACGTTTCAAACCGGTCCTCGCTGTTGAGACCACAGGTGGTTACCGCCGAGAGAAATCATAAATAGAAATCACAACTGGTGCAGCCAGGATTTGAACCCACAACCTCTCTGTCTGGAGGCCGATGTCTTGCCTCGAGACCAACCAGTCCCCAATTTGTAAATAATTTATATTTGTGTTTTTGTTACTAACATTATTCTACTAAAATATCATTCATAAATATATTCTTTAGCTAAAATATTTTACGATTTTTGTGTGCTGTCACAAATTGAAACCAATTCTATGAAATATCGAATGAGGGAGATATACTAGACTCTGAACATCTGCAATTAAAAACGCTACAACAATTCCAAATTTACTAAAATATTAACTAAAGTTCACTAAAATGCCACTTTTGGATTACAGCAAGCAGCCGTGCACGATAAGGCGAAGATGTCTTTATGTTCTAGTGGCTTAGTGCAAATATGAAAGGTCAGCTCATAGAACCAGGCTAGTAATGGCTTTTTTATATAAATATCAATATAATATTATAAAAATATTAAAAATAAATTCAATATAGCGAGCTCTACTACCAACGGTGGATCATGTATCTTCTGTTTAGAGACCATCATCATCATCATCATCAAGTGCCATGCCTGCTGGCGTGGGTGATCATGTCCCTCCACAAATTTCGATCTCGACAGTTATTTATTATTTCTGCTGTTGACCTTCTGCCAAAGCTTTTCTCTTAAGCTGTCTGGTATCTTTTCTCTTTGTTTGTCTCTATCTCTTCGTCCCTCAATTTTCTCAGTTGTCACAATATATTCCAGCTGTTCTTTTCACATTAAAAAATTATGATTTGTTTCTTCCGATGATTGGAAATTAGCTCTTTCTTTGCTTTGGCCTCTTTCAGAACGTTTTCATTGCTCGTCTTAGCTGTCCATGGTTTTCTCAATACTCTTCTGTATAACCACATTTCTACAGCCTCCAGTGATTTTCTTGTCTGTTGTCCTATTGTCCGTGATTCACATCCATATTTTAAGACTAGCTTTCCAAGCACCTTTCCAGTTGTTATTAGTTTTATACTGTTCTTACCTGTCATCGTATTACTTTTCCTGTCGTCATTTTGTGATGCTGTCATTACTGTGGTAGATGTTCTTGTTATATAATTATATAGACGTCTCTTAATGTATAATTATATACATATAAGTAATAGTAGAAAGACATAATTAATGGTAACAACAAAGAAAAAGACATCACCTCAGTGCAAAATAAAGACAAGTGGAACAATATTAAAACAGGTAAATGAATTTAAATATTTGGGAACTTTGTTAACCTCAGACGGAAGATGTACAAAAGAGGTGAGATACAGAATGGTTCGGGCAAAAGCAGCCTTCCAAAAAAATAGGAATATACTATGCAATCAATTTTTGACAACTGAAACAAGAAAAAGAGTTCTTAAATGTTATGTTGAGCCAGTCTTAACATATGGATGTGAATCATGGACAATAGGACAACATACCAGAAAATCGCTGGAGGATGTAGAAATGTGGTTTTACGGAAGAATGTTGAGAATAACATGGACAGCTAAGAAGATTAATGAAAACGTTCTGAAAGAGGTTAAATAAAAAAGACAACTAATTTCCAATATTAGGAAGAAACAATCATCATTTTTTGGGCATGTAATGAGAAGATAACAACTGGGAAAACTGAGGGGCGAAGAGATCGAGGGAAACAAAGAGAAAAGATACCAGACAGCTTAAGAGAATGGCTTGGCAGAGAAGGTCAACAACAGAAAGGATAAATAACTGTTGTGATCGAAAGTTGTAGAGAGACATGATCACCCACGCCAACAGGCCCGGTACTTGACGATGATGGTGATTGATGTTTCCACATTTTGAGCAAACACATTTGTTTATTTCTGGGATCTTTGTTCTTCATATTTTTCTACCTGAAGAAAGTTATTGGCTAAAACGTTTGTGACGCGTTGCAGGGTAACAACAACCTTCCTCAATTTGGAACGTCTAACATTTATTACAGAGTGCCCCACTTCTGCTCCACACGGTTCGTCTCAGCTTCTTCTGCTCTCCGTCGTCAGGCTCCGTTTCTTCATTCGCGTGTCCACTTCATGTCAAACTCTCTTGTTCTCTCCATCACGTTGGCACTTTGTTGAGCGCAGACAGTTTGTTTCTGGTTATCTTTTGATCTTCGCAGTTCAACTCAAATAATCATTGCTTATCTTCTTGTTAATATCACGTTCAATATAAACTTTTGATAACTGCTTACCGTATTGTTAATTTTCATTGGTGATCGTCTAATAACACAGGTATGTTAGCTATTGTTAACTGGCCTATATTTGTACAATGATTGTGTCTGTATATAAATTACTGTGCTTTTTAATCCATTTTTTAGTCACGAGATGTGTTTGTATTCTCACAGCTGTTTACTTTAACTGAAAGTGGTTTTTTTTCAGTTATGACCTTTGGAAATGGACGAAGTATTTATGGACGATGATGCTCCAAGTCTATGACATTCCATTAATATTAAAACTGATATTCTATGGAAGTGACAACAAATTATGACGAAATTAAACACAACTTGAAATTGACAACCTAAGTAGCTTGTAGTTCAATGGAATGTTAGTAGAATAATAATAATCATCATCATCATCAAGTAACATGCCTCCTGGTGTAAGTGATCATGTTTCTCCACAACTTTTGATCTCGAAGTTGTTTATCATTTCTGTTGTTGACCTACTGCCAGACCATTCTCTTAAGCTGTCTGGTGTCGTATCTCTTTGCTTTCCTCTGTCTCTTCGGCCCTCAATATAGCAGAATGGTACTTTAATGAAAAAAAGAAGATCTGGGTTTTTTGAGACATTCTGGGGTAAAATATCCAAATTTCCGCCTCAAATGTTTATTAAATTTAAGATGCAATCTATTCTAATCAATCTGCATCTTTTATAGAAGACTTTTATGCATTTTATAATTGGGAAAATAAATGAATAAATTAATGAGCAAAGACAAAGTGAGATTGCATTGACAAACGCCTGCAACTGACCACCAACCAGGAAGTGATATTTTGTGTATTTTTCTTGAGGTTAAAATTCGGGGAGATTTTCACAAAAACTTGCCTTAACTCATTCCGCACGTTTCACCGCACAGTGCGCAACTCTCAATTTGATTAGCGTGAACCGTCATCAAACCATATTCTTTTTACATATCTTGTATCATCTTGGTATTGGTGATATCTAATACCTTGTTCAATTATCTAAAAAAAATCATATATAATATGTTGTATTTAGATAAATATAAATACGTAGATTGATTCTTAAAACCATGAGAAATTTTGTCTCTAAAATTTATCCCGTTGCAATGATAAAAAAGCGTCCGTATGAAAAGAGTAAATTGGCTAGGTGTACGGCTGTGATGGTACTGGTCCCAACCTCGCTCCTGATTGTCTTTTATTTTCAGTATTTTCTCATTTTCGTGATTTTTTTTCCGGGAGTGCTGTTAAAATACAGGTATTCCCGTACTATTTCTCGTTGTCACACGCACACACAGACACGCACAGACACTGATACGCACAGACAGACACAGACACGCACAGAAGGTGAGAGAAGGGAATTACTTAATCACTGCCATCTATAGTGTTAAGACCTGCGGACAGAAACATTACCCATATGTTGTGACGTTTTCAACTTTCCGAACAGATGCAGTTGTGGGCAGAATGACGTCAGTCGCCCTTAGCTCGCACATTTCCTTTTTAAGATTGGCCTGAGCGCAGAAAAGAAAACCGAAGTAAACGACCACTAAGGTGACGATTTCAGCTATGCGAACATGGACGGTTGTGGTTAGAATTACGTCACCCTTCAGTTCACATAGATAACACGTCCGCTAGTGGGAATTTTACGGGGTATCCCTGTCTGTGCAATGAGCTCGCAAAGTTGATGACGTCACGATTGTGGCCTTTTTCTGGAATTTACACCTCTACCCGCTGACCTTACTACCCAAGATGGCTGCGTCCAAATGCTGCTAAGACCATAACCACACAACGTGGGTGACAAAGATGCCTTTGTTTTGCTTCACTCTTACAACAAATCACAACCACACAACTTGTGTGACAAAGTTGCCCTTGTTTTGCTTCACTCTTACAACAAATCACAACCACACAACTTGGGTGACAAAGTTGCCCTTGTTTTGCTTCACTCTTACAACAAATCACAACCACACAACTTGGGTGACAAAGTTGCCCTTGTTTTGCTTCACTCTTACAACAAATCACAACCACACAACTTGGGTGACAAAGTTGCCCTTGTTTTGCTTCACTCTTACAACAAATCACAACCACACAACTTGGGTGACAAAGTTGCCCTTGTTTTGCTTCACTCTTACAACAAATCACAACCACACAACTTGTGTGACAAAGTTGCCCTTGTTTTGCTTCACTCTTACAACAAATCACAACCACACAACTTGGGTGACAAAGTTGCCCTTGTTTTGCTTCACTCTTACAACAAATCACAACCACTCAACTTGGGTGACAAAGTTGCCCTTGTTTTGCTTCACTCTTACAACAAATCACAACCACACAACTTGGGTGACAAAGTTGCCCTTGTTTTGCTTCACTCTTACAACAAATCACAACCACACAACTTGGGTGACAAAGTTGCCCTTGTTTTGCTTCACTCTTACAACAAATCACAACCACTCAACTTGGGTGACAAAGAAGCCTTTGTTTTGCATCATTCTTACAATAAATCACAACCACACAATTTGGTTGACAAGGATGCCTCTGTTTTGCATCACTCTTACAACAAATCACAACCACACAACTTGGGTGACAAAGTTGCCCTTGTTTTGCATCACTCTTACAACAAATCACAACCACACAACTTGTGTGACAAAGTTGCCCTTGTTTTGCTTCACTCTTACAACAAATCACAACAACACAACTTGGGTGACAAAGTTGCCCTTGTTTTGCTTCACTCTTACAACAAATCACAACAACACAACTTGTGTGACAAAGTTGCCCTTGTTTTGCTTCACTCTTACAACAAATCACAACCACACAACTTGTGTGACAAAGTTGCCCTTGTTTTGCTTCACTCTTACAACAAATCACAACCACACAACTTGTGTGACAAAGTTGCCCTTGTTTTGCTTCACTCTTACAACAAATCACAACCACACAACTTGTGTGACAAAGTTGCCCTTGTTTTGCTTCACTCTTACAACAAATCACAACCACACAACTTGTGTGACAAAGTTGCCCTTGTTTTGCATCACTCTTATAACAAATCACAACCACACAACTTGTGTGACAAAGTTGCCCTTGTTTTGCTTCACTCTTACAACAAATCACAACAACACAACTTGGGTGACAAAGTTGCCCTTGTTTTGCTTCACTCTTACAACAAATCACAACCACTCAACTTGGGTGACAAAGAAGCCTTTGTTTTGCATCATTCTTACAATAAATCACAACCACACAATTTGGTTGACAAGGATGCCTCTGTTTTGCATCACTCTTACAACAAATCACAACCACACAACTTGGGTGACAAAGTTGCCCTTGTTTTGCATCACTCTTACAACAAATCACAACCACACAACTTGGGTGACAAAGTTGCCCTTGTTTTGCATCACTCTTATAACAAATCACAACCACACAACTTGGGTGACAAAGTTGCCCTTGTTTTGCATCACTCTTATAACAAATCACAACCACACAACTTGGGTGACAAAGTTGCCCTTGTTTTGCATCACTCTTATAACAAATCACAACCACACAACTTGGGTGACAAAGTTGCCCTTGTTTTGCATCACTCTTATAACAAATCACAACCACACAACTTGGGTGACAAAGATGCCTTTGTTTTGCTTCACTCTTACAACAAATCACAACTACACAACTTGGGTGACAAAGTTGCCCTTGTTTTGCATCACTCTTACAACAAATCACAACCACACAACTTGGGTGACAAAGCTGCCCGTGTTTTGCATGACTCTTACAACAAATCACAACTACACAACTTGGGTGACAAAGTTGCCCTTGTTTTGCATCACTCTTACAACAAATCACAACCACACAACTTGGGTGACAAAGCTGCCCGTGTTTTGCATGACTCTTACAACAAATCACAACCAACTAAAGATTTACATGCCTGTGTGTTGAAATGAAATTTCTTGAAAACGTCCAACTAACGTAACATTTTTAGATTTTCAAGCAGTGGCGGTTGTAGGTATAGAGACGTCAGCCGTCTATAGGTGAAAACGTCACGAAAGTTGGAGGGTTTTCCGATTTTATTTTCTGCCCGTGGACGTTAGAAAACCAATACCTGGCTGTGGTACCTATCAAGGATACAACTTTGTCTAGCAAGGTGTTAGAAGAAGTAACCACGGCATCTATCTTCATCTTGATTTATATTTGTTTTTTTTACTCTGTTGATCTCATTGCTATAAGAGATTTAACTTGTCATGCTATTGTTTTTATTTTTTTTATTTTCCATAAATGCCCTCAGCCCTGACACAGTGTCGTGGTTTATTTTAGCTTGAAATGGTGTTGGGACAAAGTTCGAACTTGTTTATCGATTTTATGTCAAAGTAAAAAAAAGGTGATTGGAGGATTATGGACAGCAAGAAGGGAAGTGACCTTCAGAGGTGACCTTCAGAAGTGAAACTAGAGCGATTTGAAGCTGTGCTGCTGCTATTGTAGCGGTGGTGTGACGTCAGAGATGATACACATGCAAAGTAGGCCATGGAACGCATGGGTCGAAGGTTCTGTCAAAGAGAATTGACTACGGGATATTGTTTAAGTGGAAGGTGAAAGCAAACAGGAAATGTTTTAGACCGAGACATCCGAGTCGATATCTTTAGATTTTCTCTCTGTACACTGTCTCTGGATATCAACCTGTAGTGGATGGAATGGCAAATGGTTATGGTTATGGAAGGCCTCAGTATCATTACAAACTAATTAAAATCCATAATTGCTCAACCGCCCATGCCAGTGGAATCATCCGAATGAATATCTCATCTCCCAAACAAAGAAAGGCAGCTGTAGTCACCATCATTGCAGCCTCAGCACACGCCAGAAGACATAACGCGAATGCGCACAGAAAGTGAACACAGTCATTTATGTATCCCCCGTCATACGACATCATCATTCATCGTAAGTATCGAAACACGATCAAAACGGATGAAACGCGCAACTCACGGTGTGCACAAAGCACTTAACTCAGTAGCTCCGGCAGCAATAATGATAAATAAGAGACTGTATGACTGCGTTGAGGACATGTTAAAACAACGCCAAACACATGCATTAACAGATCGGCTCTGACTTGGAGTACACAGGGTAAAAGGAAACTGTGAAATCCTTGAAGCACGGGGACCAAACCTTAGTTCTTTAAGGTGAATTATACCTGGAGAAAATTAACAGACAGAGATTGACAGAAAGGGTTAGGAAGATCGTGCAGATGATTTATGACTCAATTCAGGAAGCGGAAACAAAAGAATATTACGACGACCGTACCGACAGAACATGTCCGGCTTATGTGGTCAAACTCAAGCCATAAATCAACATGAGCCAGGAAATCGGAGTCCCCATGTCTCGCCTAGTGTAAACACACAGCTGTGTGTCAAAAGTAAGAGAAAATACTTATTTCAGAGCACCTAATGTTACATTTAAGTGGTAGTAATTTGTATTTATTTACCAATAAAATTTTAGTATTAAAGAAAAGACGATGGCCATATGTTGGACCTGTGATGAGAAGAGATAATAACCGAATAACAAAGCAAGTCCTCATGTAGGAAACAACAGGTAAGAGGAAAAGAGGAAGACCCAGAGAGACACTGATAAGAACATTTATGAGAGAGGCAATAGCAGCAGGAATCGGCTCCCTCGATGAGATAGAGCTGCTTGCACAGAAAAGAGACAAATGGCGAGATTTGATAAAATATCTTTAAAAGCATTGAAAACTGCTAGAACATAAATTTAGATAAGAGAAGGAATATCTGGGTCTACTCCCTATGGACCGGCTACGGCTCGAAAGGTCAAAAGATAGATATGATTTTTATTACGATATCGTAAGCACAGATAAGTATCGTATTCAAAGCTACAATTTATATTTAGGGCTTCTATACAATTTCTTCATGTCAAGTTCAGTCGTCACGAGGTCTTTAATTGACCCTTCTTTTGTTTTTTTCACCCCTGAAAACAGAAAGGCTCATTAATAAAAAAAAAAAAATCATCGTTTACCTTATTAGATGGAACGATAGGGTTAATAAATGATCTCTCTACAGTTGTTTCTCATTGATACTTTAGATCATTTGCTTATTTGTGTCGAAAGATCACCTTCATAGCACTATAAAGCAGCTCCATGGACGACAGCGATCCCATACTGCCCCTGTGTGAAACACGTCCTCCACACACTAGCGAAAGCATTGAAGATGACATCAGCTAAAATAAACTAACACCGGTGATGATCTTGTCATTTTGACTTATTTGTATCTTCCCATGAAGTTAAATAACACATGGTTCTTCCAGCATGCAATCAATATTATCTATCTATCTATCTATCTATCTATCTATCTATCTATCTATCTATCTATCTATCTATCTATCTATCTATCTATCTATCTATCTATCTATCTATCTATCTATCTATCTATCTATCTATCTATCTATCTATCTATCTATCTACCTACCTACCTACCTACCTACCTAACTACCTACCTACCTACCTACCTACCTACCTACCTACCTACCTACCTATCTATCTATCTATCTATCTATCTATCTATCTATCTATCTATCTATCTATCTATCTATCTATCTATCTATCTATCTATCTATCTATCTATCTATCTATCTATCTATCTATCTATCTATCTATCTATCTATCTATCTATCTATCTATCTATCTATCTATCTATCTATCTATCTATCTATTTATCTATCTACCTCCCTACCTACATACCTTCCTACCTATCTATCTATCTATCTATCTATCTATCTATCTATCTATCTATCTATCTATCTATCTATCTATCTATCTATCTATCTATCTATCTATCTATCTATCTATCTATCTATCTATCTATCTATCTATCTATCTATCTATCTATCTATCTATCTATCTATCTATTGACCTTTCGAGTCGTAGCCGGCCCATAGGACATAGACCCAGGCACTATTTCTCTAATCTACATTTTTATTCTAGCAGTTTTCAATCCTTCTAAAGATATTTTCTCAAATCTCGCCATTTGTCTCTGTTTTGTGCAAGCAACTCTATCTCATTGATGAGGCCGATCTCTGCTGCGCTTCCTCTCTGATCAATGTTTTTCTCAGTGTCTCTCTGGGTCAGCCTCTTTTCCTCTTACCTGTTGTTTCCCCACAATAGGGCTTGCTTTGTTATTCGGTTATTATCTCTCCTCATCACATGTCCAACATATGACCAATTTTTTTCCCCTCAGTATTATTAGAAGAAGCTTTATTTTAAAATAAAATTGTTGTGTGGTTAGCAATTGAATATTGCATCACCCGAAACTCTCTTATGTTTGCCAATCTTTGACCTTTTATTTAAAAGCATAAAAAAAATTACGGCCTTTTCTCATAACTGGAGAATAAAGGCTGCTTGCCCAGTACAGGTGTTCGAATCAGAGTTTTTATTTTATCTCCCCCCCCCTCCCAACCCTCCGATAGAGACAAATGTTTGACCCTACCGGGATTCGAACCTGCATTCTCCTGGTTTGCAGTCTGACAAGCATCGATTCGGCCACCCGCTCTCCTCGAGCAATACACGAGCACTGACTACTAAAATATCATTCACACATTAGACATTAACTGGCAAAAATAAAATATAAGGTTTTGTGTGTAGTACCAGAAATGGCATGTTAAACAGTCAACAACAGAACTGATACAATGCACTGTGGATAGGCGATTGTGGAAAGACATGATCGCCTACGCCAACTGGTATGGTACATGATGATGATGACCAGAAATGAAAACCACTTGAGTCATCATCATGTGCCATACCCGTTGACGTCAGTGATCATGTCCTTCCAAAATCTTCTATCTGCAGTGCATCGTATCAGTTCTGTTGTTGACTGTTTTCCATGCCATGGCATGAAACTATCCAGTATTTTCTCTCTTTGTCGTCCGCGATCTCTCTTTCCTTTTTATTTTGCCAGTTGTAACCAAGTATTCTAACTTTCCTCTTCTCATGATGTGCCCGATAAATGTTGATTGTTTCTTTTTGATGTTTTTAGGAACTCCCTTTTTGTGTTGGCCTCTTTGAGAATTTCCTCAACTTGAATACGATATCAATTTTAAGAATTGGTGGGATGTACTAGGGTCAGGACTTCTCCATTCATAAATACTGTAATATTTCCGAGAGTATAACTAAAGTGCCATTTCTGGATAAAAACAAACAGCCGTGTCTCTAAGCGCTTGCAGACAGCAGTTCACACAACAACCAGGTCAAACACAGAGCATATTGTACACAAGAAATGCAAAAGAAATATATAGGAAAAAATAGTAATAAACACTATTGTTAAAGCTTTACGTTTATTTCGACAACATAAATTAGAACAATGTTTTGGCTCAATAGGCCTTCAGCAGGAGAATACATACATAGATAGGAATTTAAAACATAAAATAATACATAATAATAATAATAACATTATTAAAAATAATATCATTTTCTATTATATTATTATTATTATTTTATTATTATTTGTTTATTATTATAATTTATTTTTTTTGGGGGGTGGGAGGGGGGTTAAATACATATCTGTGTGTGTTTTGTGTTTTTGATTCTGCTGAAGGTCTGTTGAGCCGAAACTGTAATTGTGTCGTCCACCTTATACGTAAAGCTTATATCATACTTTTTTATCTACATATTATTTTTTTCATTTCTCCTAACATTTAACTTTACTGAGTCTTCGAATTTAGTATGCATTTCTTTGCTTTGAAGATATTGTACAAGGCAGCTTTTACCCTCAATATCAAGAGAAGGACAGGTTGGCTAGCTGCGCTGTCGTTGAGGACGGGCAACCGATGGATCGGGCGGACATCATCAATGCACTCCGAGATGTGGGAAGAGCACAGGACTTCGACAAACACAGATCAACGTCACTTCTTCGGATGATGGAAATGGGAGTTAAGATGGGCACAGCCAGAAATGAGAAACTTAGTGGCCGTGTAAGAAGACTTATCAACCAACATAGAACTGGAGTCGTCAGTCGCTGGACACTGAGGGAATTGCTGAGGAGGGGATCTGAGCACCTATGGACATGTTCGGAGTGCAATGATGATGACCCGCAAATAACTCAATAGCTCAATCTAGAGAAGGAGAAATACGACTCACGTTGCAAGTGAACAAAGTATAGGGAGTCTGTGAAGACCTGAAGTTGAAATTCTAGTACATGACCCTTGTCAATTCTATATGCATACGAAGTAAGTAAAGAGCCCTCAACATGCCAAGTGGCGTATAAGGAATATGATGTTAGTGACCATAAATTTTACAGACCTTCAGCACATGATTTTTGGGGTAACGTGGATTTTACAAATCCTTCAACACATGATTTTTGGGGTATCGTGGTCGGGATTACGCCCATGCCGCTTTACTTTCCCAGAAAACAAAATCCGGTACCCATTTAAGGCTGGGTGAACCCGGAAGCCGTTTGTTGGGATCGAACCCTACCTCTTGTCCGTTGTAGCCAGTTCACTAACCACTGAGCTATCGCGGCTCCCCTTCTAGTACATGACCCCTGCCATTCTATATGCATAGAACACGGAAAATTTTGAAAATAAGAAATGTTAATTGTTCTCTCCCGTTCGAGACATTTATTGATTAATTAATATTGCTTTAATAAGAATTGAAAATTAAGATTATTTTAGCATGGTTGCTCCGGCATTTAACGCTACAACAGACACTCTCAGTGTGGACGGTATTTCTGATGCTGTTGTCTATGATTTATGTTTCATTGTTCAATATAAACAGACACGTTTATTTGCCATTTTACCTGCGTCCATTGCCATAGACTTCTTTGTTAACCTATTTATCCTGTCTGTTTTCTACTGTAATAATAAATACAGAAATATTGCACTGTTTTGTCTTCAATTTCAATGCAAGCGATATCCATTTTTAATATGATTTCTTTACAGAGAAGAGTGGCTTTATTTAAATTACTATACCTTAACGTGTATTTATTTTATGCATCGATCTTCTTGTATGGTTGATTTAGAACGGTTTTTTTATATTGAATATTTCATTATGTTATTGCTGGCTATTTAAGCCGAGCTTACTTATTGTTTCTCCTATGGTATTATTGAGTGTTTTCACCACTTTGCCTTGAAATGTTATTCTTATTATTAAAGTTTATGTAAATTGTTACGGTTTTCTGTAACAGACCTAATATTCCAAGGACATAGTTAAATTATGTTCTTTATCTTTTATATTATTGTTAATAGCAGTTCTTTTTCTTTCTTAAATCTTTCAAGCTGTAGAACTGTTGATGGTGTACTTTTCAACGCTAGTTCAGCTTTTGAATAATGTACGACAGTTTATTTATACGCACACAGTTATTACTTACAGGAACTAGTTTAAGTGACACCCTGAATGCAATCAATCGTAGATTAAGCTATAATTTTAAAAAAATACAGATAATTGTTGCAGGAACACGATAACATTACAAACATTATATGCATATACATGTATAAACAAACTAAGATTTTAACGCGTCAAATACTTAGGCACAATCAACACATCAGATGGAAGTTAAAGCACACAAATAAAAAGTAGAATCATCAAGTACGGGCCTTCTGGCGTGGGTGATCATGTCTCTCCACAACTTTCGATCTCGGCAGCTATTTATCATTTTTGTTGTTGACCTTCTGCCAAGCCATATTCTTTTGATCTGTCTGTTATTTTTTCTCTTTGCTTCCCTCTATCTCTTCGTCCCTCAATTTTTTCCAGTTGTTACAATATATTCCAGTTGTTCTCTTCTCATTACATGGCCAACAAATGATGATTTTTCTTCCTAATATTGGAAATTAGCTCTCTTTTTGCTTTGACCTCTCTCAGAACATCTTCATTACTCTTCTTAGCTGTCCATGGTACTCTCAACATTCTTCTGTAAAACCACATTTCTACAGACTCCAGTGATTTTCATGTCTGTTGTCCTATTGTCCATGATTCACATCCATATGTTAAGACTTAAAAAGTAGAATCGCTCAGGAGAAAATAGAATTTCAGAAAATAAAAAACGTTTCATGAAACAAATCTATATCAAGAGAAGTGAGAAAGAGAGCTCATCTATGCTATTTAGAACCAATACTGACCTATGGAATCGAATCATGGACAGAAAACAAACAAATAAAAAGACAATCAACATTTTTTGGGCACATCATGAGAAGAAGAAAGTTGGTATACTTGGTTATAACTGGCAAAATACAGGGATAGAGAGATTGTGGACGACAAAGAGAGAAAATACTATATAGCTTGGTGTCATGGCATGGAAAACATTAAACAAGAGAATTGATACGATGCACGGTGGATAGAAGATTGTGGAAGGACATGATCGTCTACGCGATCCGGTATGGCACATGATGATGATTTCAGATTACTGCCACTACGAAGACATCAAGGTTTACAAGCTAAAAATAGCCCCGCTACAGAGTATGGGCAAGTCACATACGATCAGACGTTTTTAGCAGGTTTAATAAGCATAAGTATATGCCAAACACTGGGGAGCCGCGATAGCTCAGTGGTTAGTGAACTGGTCTACAAAGAACAAGAGGTAGGGTTCGATTCCAACCGACGGCTTCCGGGTTCACTCAGCCTTAAAAGGGTACCGGATTTTTTTTCTGGGAAATTAAAGCGGCACGGGCGTAATACCGACCACATTACCCTAAAAATCATGTGCCGAAGGTCTATAGAAATTATGGTCACTAACACCATATTCTCCTGGCGTGACGGGTGTACTTTACTTTTTTTTAATATGCCGAACATAGTGTGTGAGCCATCAAGTAGGGTCAATGTAAAGAAATGCACATAATACATCAAACAGCGAAGCTGCAGTGAAGCTAAGAGTGAGGATACATGAAAAAAAAAATCATAGTCTATAAAGAAAGTTGCAGACGTCTCAAATAAATATGTAGTTGACATGATTTTCACTTTTTATTTTAGAATGACAGTTGTGGACTAATATAACCAGTTGAACAGATCGTGTCTTGCCAAGAGGCAAAGCCTTCAAAACAACAAGTATGAAGTAACCAAAACGCCTGGTTCATAAAATTCATAATTGTTAAAATAGGAAAAAATATTACAAAACTTATATAAATATGGAAATATACAGAGCAACATTTTCTAAATATAGAAAAATACATTGCTCAATTTTGAGAGTATAAAACATCCGAATAAATCCATTTTTAATTTCTTATTTTAAAATTACTTCTTACACCATCGTGGAAACAAATAGATGGCTGGAATATATAACATAATATAGATGGCCGGAATATATAGCAGAATATAGATGGCCGGAATATATAACAGAATATAGATGGCCGGAATATATAACAGAATGTAGATGGCCGGAATATATAGTAGAATACTCTAACTGTAATGGGGACAAGAATCCAAATGAAGAAATGAGGTGTCGAGTCAAGCATCGTGGGGCACCTGGAATGTGATGTTAGTGTCCGTATTTTTTATAGACTTCGGCGCGTTATGTTTTTTATTGTTGATGATAATATGGTCGGCATTACGCCGTCTTACTTTCCCAGTCAAATCAGGGACCTTTTTATGGCTGGGTGAACCTGGAAGCTGTCGATCAGGCGTTAACACAAACCGCTTTCTCTCAGTAGTCGAGATTGCTTAGCAATTAGCTACCACTCCACCCCATCTCCCTCATTTTTACCTCATGCCAGGATGTACAATCTTACAAACTCACAATCTCACGTGAAGATGATTATTCGAAACTATGAAACCAAAACTGTAGATCATAATATCTGTTTCATCATCATCATCATCATCATCATCATCATCATCGAGTGTCATCTCCGCAACGAAGGTTGGCTACCATGGAGCGCCATTCTGCTCAGTCTCTTGCTTCGATGGTGCGGGTTGTCATAGGCTGACTTGTCCATCTTTTGATGTTACTCGTCCATATTAATTTTCGTCTGCCTCTGCCTCTTTTACCTTGTATTTACAATCTATTAACAGATTTTTAAAAATGCACTAAAAGATTTTAGCTTGTAACAACATGCTTAATAAGCCACATAACTAAAATATTGCATAAGATAGAAATTCAGAATGTAATAAATAAAGATTTATATGTTAAAGTCATTTGGATTTAAGGAAAAATTAAAAAATACAAAAAATGGTATGTTAGAAGCTTTACGTGATAAGTGGACGACACAGACTAAACGACGTTTCGGCCCAATAGGCCTTCAGCAGGAACAAACAAGAAAAACACACACACAAAACTAAAAACGAAACATTCAAAACAAAAATATTCGAAATATGTTAAAGAAAAATGTCTATACTGTGTGTATGAAAAGGAAATGGTAACAAAAGTGTGGCTGTCGTGAATGTGCAGAAATGTGCGCAAATGCACACTGAACCAGAGGAGTTCACACAGGGGTCAGTGTGCAAACACAAAGGAGAAAGGATAGAACAGTAGACTAACAGGTGCTCAAAAGGCGGTAAGAGTGAGATGTCTGAGAGTATGGATTTAGGAAAGCAGATGGACTAGAGAATCTCCACTGTACGTGATGATGCTAATAGAAAAGTTCTCAGGAGTGAGCAAACCGATGTATTCATGCTTCATAGTTTATACAAAAGCTTTTGATAAAGTATAACACATACAACTGATGGAATGCATGAGCTGCATAATGTTGATGATGATGACAGAAGGCTGGTACACAAATTTATGCTAGGGACAGACGACAGTAAGAAGATAAATAGAGAGAACCGGTATCTGTTGCTATACAGAGAGGGGTAAAAGGGATTCTGTGTTCTATCTACATGCTTGTTCTATATATACGGAGGAGACCGTTACTAATGAAGGGTTCACTTTGAACATCAATGCAAAATTAAAAACCTAGACTATACCTATGAAAAGAAAACTACTAAATACAACTCAAACAAGGCAAGTGAGATTTTTGGGGCATGTTAAAAGACACAGCAGTCTACTAAAAATAATCTTCGACGGGAAAATACAGGGTAAAAGAGGCAGAGGCAGACCAAGACTAACATGGACAAGCAACATCAAGAGATGGACAAGTCAGCCTATGACAACGTGCAAGAGACGGAGCGGAATGGCACTAAGCATGGTCAATATATAAGAAAACAAAGAAGAAATTGACGCTCTTAAAAATTAACTTATAGAAGTATGGGAAGAATTGGGCGGACAGGGAAGAAAACAGATAATAAAGATTTTAAATAATTGAGCATAAGAGAAAGTACTATTTAACACATTTCGACTAGACAAACGACAAATGAGGACTACACAAAGAAACGCAATACTCTACAGAAAGTCATCTAGAGACGGCAGAGTAAACGTAGCAGAGATAAAGATTAAATGTGACTGTCAACAACTATCGTCGTCAACCTTCGCTGCGGAGACAGCACAAGATGATGGCAATACTCATGTATATATATACCACAGCTGAAGACTTTATTTTTATTGTCCTTTCATTTCTTCCTCTAGTTCTAAATTATTATATTTTTTATTATTTATTTTTAAAATTTTAAATACATATTTGTACGTGTGTTGTATGTTTGTTATTGTTGAAGCCCTATTGCACCGAAACGTCGTTTTTGGTTTGTGTAGTCCACTTGTTACGTGAAGTTTTAACCAAACTGTTTTTTTTTCTATTCTTTTTTCTCTATTAATTTTGTTTCTTCATTTCTCCGATATATATACCATACCAGCATGCCTAAGAAAAAATGGTGGCTCGTTATCCATCTAATCGAAACAATATTTTTGCTCTGAGAACAAAGACAGGAAGTAGAACTTCGACCTTCATGGACGGGACAATATTCCGGATGAAGCAGATGTAAGACCAGAAAGAGAAATTGATCTCTGGTCTGTAAAACTGGCTGTGGTTTAATGACGCTGCCTGGATTATTGGGCAAGAAGTGGTGTTTGTGTGTGTGTTCTTGACATTTCCTTTGTTTGTGGCGCTCGCTGAAATCTATAACTTATAATTTGGTTGGAATCGAACGGCGTTGTTCAGTCTTTCTAAACACACGACACACTCAACAGGGATCCAAAATTGTCACGCCAAGCAAAAAGATTGTAGAAGCGGTTTATAGAAATAGAAAATAGAAAATACAGTAATATACGCGTATATTGTGTTTGATGGTGCAGATTTCTATCTATCTATCTATCTATCTATCTATCTATCTATCTATCTATCTATCTATCTATCTATCTATCTATCTATCTATCTATCTATCTATCTATCTATCTATCTATCTATCTATCTATCTATCTATCTATCTATCTATCTATCTATCTATCTATCTATCTATCTATCTATCTATCTATCTATCTGTCTGTCTATCTATCTATCTATCTATCTATCTATCTATCTATCTATCTATCTATCTATCTATCTATCTATCTATCTATCTATTTATCTATCTATCTATCTATATGTCTATCTATCTATCTATCTATCTATCTATCTATCTATCTATCTATCTATCTATCTATCTATCTATCTATCTATCTATCTATCTATCTATCTATCTATCTATCTATCTATCTATCTATCTATCTATCTATCTATCTATCTATCTATCTATCTATCTATCTATCTATCTATCTATATATCTATCTATCTATCTATATATCTATCTATCTATCTACCTACCTACCTACCTACCTACCTACCTACCTACCTTCCTACCTACCTACCTAGCTATCTATCTATCTATCTATCTATCTATCTATATATATATATATATATATATATATATATATATATATATTGACCTTTCGAGTCGTAGTCGGCCCATAGGGCATAGACCCATATACTCTTTCTCTTATCTAATTTTTTTTTTACTAGCAGTTTTCAATCTTAGTTAAGATATTTTATCAAATCTCGCCATTTGTCTTTGTTCTGTGCAAGCAACTCTATCTCATCGAAGGAGCCGATTCCTGCTGCTCTTGCCTCATTGATCAATGTTCTTCTCAGTGGCTCTCTGCGTCGGTCTCTTTTTCTTTTCACTGTTGTTTCCCCAATGAGGGCTCACTTTGTTATTCGGTATATCTCTCTCCTCATCACATGTGGTGCATATTTACAGAGGATTAAATAGGTAGTGAATGTTTTAATGATAAAGAAACACAGTACTGACGTAATACTAATCATATACTTTTTTTCAAATGACAAAGTAAACAAAAAGTTGATCCCCTAGAATGTTCCATGTTAGGCTCAAAGAGTGGGTGGAATATGTCTTCTACTACTTCTTTACATCTTGTTTTTTTTTTTCAAATGACCGCACCTTAAATATACCTATTGTCCACGTGAGCCAAAGGACATTGATTCTCAACAGTGTGTCCCACGATCTTTGTTATCAAACATCAGACCTTGCACAGGACCCGCAATGTATCTCGACACACGTTTCTGTTCTGGGCGAGCCGGTAAACTTCGGTGAGGGATCTGTCACCTACTGCCTGCTGTGGTCTCTCGCCTCGTGTTTATTTTAGCATTTCTCTAGATGGGATTTTTTTTTTTTCGTTTACCCTCTGGTTCTAACTTTATTTGAGACTCTCTTCTCATGAGATGACCAAAGTATGCCCGTCCTCTTCTCATGTTATATATTATATTTATTTTGGATAATTTGTCATTTCTTTTATTTCTGCGCTAGTCTGGAATTCAGTCCATGGTATTCGAAGTACTTTCCTGCAACATTTATTTTCAGGTGAATCCAGTATCGATTCTGTTTTTAGTTAGCTGTTTCCCATCTCTCGCATACACTTTAATACTCCATTAAAAATTTAAAAAACAAAAAAAATGAAAAAGAGAGAGAGAGAGATCACTTATTAATCGGTAGCGGTGCGCAGTGTTTTGCACCGTGAGATCCAGTGTAGCCCTTTTCAGTTCAGATTTGTTTGTTGCCAATTCAGTGATTTTTTAGAACCTTTATACCAGTCAGCAGATGTTTGTGGTCAGAGTTATATCTCTTAGGATCACGTCTCAAGTCAAATGAGACGATTTGATCATTTTCGTGTTTGTTTTGGAACGTTCATTTTGAATGTTTGCAAGGACAAACTTGCTCCCCCTGTGCGAATTGTTCTCCCCAATTTCAATTAATTTTAATGTTTTCCTACTTATATATATGTATATACGTATGATACCTCAGATGGTAGATGTACAACAGAGTTGTGATGGAAAATGGTTCAGACAAAAGCAGTTTTCCGGAAATATAAGGAAGATACTGTGCAATCAATTTGTGATTGACAATATACAAAAGTAAGAAAATTCTTAAATGTTATGTAGAGCCGGTCTTAACATATGGATGTGAATCATGAACAATAGGACAATAGACAAGAAAATTATTGGAGGTTGTAGAAATGTGTTTTAATAGAAGAATGTTTATTTTACCATGGAGAGCTAAGAAGAGTAATGAAAAAGTTCTGAAAGAGGTTAAATAAAAAAAAAGAGCTAATATTGAATATTAGGAAGAAACAATCATCATTTTTGGCCATGTAATGAGAAAGGAACAGTTGGAATATATTAAGATAACTGGGATAATTGAGGAACGAAAAGATAGAGGGGGGCAAAGAGAAAATATACCAGCCAGCATAAGAGAATGGATTGGCAGAAGGTCAACAACATAAATGATAAATAACTATCGAGATAGAAAGTTGTGGAGAGATATGATCACATACGCCAGCAGGCCCGGTACTTGATGATGATGATGATAATCTGTAGTAATCCTCTTAAATACCGTATTTGCTTAATAAACCAAATGTCAAAATAAAGAGAACATTGAAATGATTCTTTAATAACCAAGTTTTTTTTTTTTGGTGACAAAATTCGTGAGCGAATCAACTTTACTTCACCTCATCTTATTTTATCATCAATTTATGTTCTTGATTCAACATTTACAAACTTTCAGTTAAGCACATACCAATCTAGACAGCTTTCTCTTTCATAAATCGATCCCCATTTTTTTCCCTTAGAAATTCGTTTTTTTTTCTTTTCAAAAAACAGACTGATTGTCACACGAGACGAAATGCTTTCCTCCCTCACCTCCTCCTCGGTTACTGTGCTTCTCAAGCGTGGTATCCCTTTACAAAGACTAATGTCAATGTTTACAAACGAGAGTGGCATTGAGTAATAGCAAATTGTGTCTAAAAAATGTGCCACCAGCAGTAACGTTATTCACTGATCGCTTAACATTGAGAATTCACCCATTTATTTTTATATCAGAAATTATAACATCTTTGTATTCATGGCAGTCACGCTGATATTTGTTTACTTTGAACAAAGGTGAAATGAATATGGATATCTATATTCATTATCGACAAGGGGTAGAGTTCGATCCCAACCGACGGCTTCCGGGTTCACCTAGCCTTTAATGGGTACCGGATTTTTTTCTGGGAAAGTGAAACGGCACGGGCGTAATACCGACCACATTACCCCAAAAATCATGTGCCGTAGGTCTGTAAAATTTATGGTCACTAACACCATATTCCCTATACGCCACTTGGCGTGACGGGGGTACTTTACTTGTTACTACCATATTCGTTATCGTTATTTTAAAAATCCATAAATGTCTTCTGATGCAAGTGTTTAAATGAATACTCAGTGGGATATTTAGTGGATTACTCAGTGAATTACTCGGTGTATTGCTCACGGGAATATTCAGTGAATTACTCATTGGAATACTCAGTGGGATATCTAGTGGATTACTCAGTGAATTACTTGGTGTATTACTCACTGGGAAACGCAGTGAATTACTTATTGGAATACGCAGTGGAATACTAATTGGAACACTCAGAGAAATACTCAAAGAAATAATCTATACAATATTGAAATCAATAATTATGTCCCTTATAAAAGAAGTTAATATTTTATAAAAATGGTTGTTAAAAAAAAAAAAAGATAAAAACAGAGAAAACAAAATATTTTCTTCATTGGAAACGATACGATATGTGGCATCATACCTTGTAGACATGAGAGAGGAAGACTAAGAAGATGATGAAAGCAAGTTATCACAGCTCTCAAGGGATTTATTTGAATCATCATCTTCATCATTAAGTACCATGACTACTGGTGTAGGTGATCATGTCTCTTCATAATTTTCGATCTCGACAGTTATTTATCATTTCTGTTGTTGACCTTCTGCCAAGTCCTTCTCTTAAGCTGTCTGGTATCTTTTCTCTTTGCTTCCCTCTATCTCTTCGTCCCTCAATTTTCCCAGTTGTTACAATATATTCAAGCTGTTCCCTTACCATTGCATGACCAAGAAATTATAATTGTTTCTTCCTAATTTTGGAAATTATATCTCTTTTTGCTTTGGCCTTTTTCAGAACGTTTTCATTACTCTTCTTAGTTGTCCATAGTATTCTCAAAATTCTTCTGTAAAGCCATATTTCTACATCCTCCAGTGATTTTCTTGTCTGTTGTCCTATTGTCCATGATTCACATCCATATGTTAAGACTGGCTCTAAATAACATTTAAGAACACATTTTCTTGTTTATATTGTGAAAAATGGATTGTCCAGTATGTTTCTCATTTTTTGGAACGCTGCTTTTGCCTGAGATATTCTGCAGCTCAGCTCTGGTGTACATCTACTATCTGAGGTTATCATTTGATTGCAAATAGAAGATGGATATCTCGGACAGGCAACAGGAAACGTCAAAAGAGTATCTCTCATGGGTGCCAGGTAGCGACAGGGATAAGCTAGATTCTTTCATTGGTTGCCGTCTTCACATCGAATTATAGCTACCATGGAACGCAATTTTACTCTGTCTCTTGTATTGTTGGTCCACGTTGTTATAGTTCACACGTCCATTATTTTATGTTTTCAGTCCATTCAGTATGGTCTATTTCTGCCTGGTATACTTTGTACCTTCCCTTGCTAGATGACTTTGAGAAGGCTATTGTGTCTCTTCAAATGCCCATCAAATTGTAGTTGTCTTTTTCGAATAGTGTTTAGTTATTTTTTTTAATTTTCAGCTGATTCAGAATTTTCATGTCTGTCTTCCTTTCCTTCCACCAAATTTTCCCCATTTTCCTACAGATCCACATTTCAGGGGCTTACATTATCTGTTCTGTTTTCTAATAGAATGTCCAAGTTTCTGCACCATGCAGGAATGTTGAGTAAATAAAGCATTTGATAATTCGTAGTTTCAGTTCTAATATTATTTACTTTCATACTTTTGTGAGCATATCTTTCATGTTTTTAAAATGGCTTTTTTGACATTTCTATTCCTTTGTTTTTTTTTCTCTGACATTTTCCATCATTTTCTATATGTCCAAGATATATGCATGAAATCTTTCTAGGTTCCTTCCATCTACTTCAATATCTCCTTGTATGTTTGTGTCTTTTCTATGCTAATAATAATTGTTTCAGTCTTTTTAATATTTATGTCTATCTACATTCTTTGCATGTCTTGTTCATTTTGTTCGCAAGTTGTTTTAGGACTTTAGTACGGTCAGCCATTAAACAAGTATCATCAGCATATTTTAGATTATTGACTATATATCCATAGATGGGAGCCGCGATAGCTCAGTGGTTTGTGAACTGGACTACAAAGTACAAGAGGTAGGTTCGATCCCAACCGACGGCTTACGGTTTACCCACCATTAAATGGGTACCCGATTTTTTCTGGTAAAGTAAAGCGGCACGGGCGTAATACCGACTACATTACCCAAAAAACTATGTGCCGAAGGCCTGTAAAATTGATGGTCACTAACACCATATTCCCTAGACGCCACTTTGCGTGACGGGGAGGGGGGACTTTACTTTACTTATTATATCCACTGATGTTACACCTGTTATCCACGTGATGCCTTGGAAGATCTGTTCAGTGTATAAGTTAAATAGACATGGCGAAGAATGCAGCAGACGAACTCCTATTTTTTAATGAATAGGTACAGAGTTCATGTTCTATTACACCATAGCTGTTTGTTCCTAGTATAAACTACATATTAGTCTTATAACATCATCCAGTTGTATATCTTCTTTTTTTCTTCTTCTGCGATCATGGCTCATTCAGACTAGGATTCCGGACTGTCTTACGAAGACTGTCTGTTTAAGTGATTCTATGCCCCGTATAGTTTCTCTTCCAGGTAGGTGGGTGTGGACCACATTGTCCTTCTCAGGTCTGTGTACTGGGGGCAATCCTGTAGAACATGTTTTGTTGTCATGTTATTCAGTGTACAGTGGCATTGGCTGGTTGTACCTAATTTGAATTTGGTGAACATGTGATTTCTCATTCTATTGTGGCCAGTGCGTAGGCGAAGTAAGATGACTTGATCCCTCCTTGATAGTTGGAGGTATTCATGCCTCTCGTTATACTTTAGTTGTTCTTGTTTCCATTTTTCATGATACTGGCCTTTGATGATGGATTTGGCTTCATCATAACTGAGCGGATGGTTCTCTTGTGGTAATTTCCCTCCCTCTTTAGCTAATTTGTCTGCGTGTTAGTTCCCGTGTATATTACAGTGTGGTGGTATCCACTTTATGACCACTCTCTGGAAGTTGTTGCACAGTTGAAGTTGCATATCTTTCGGGCATTTTGTTTGTTGTTTATGGTGTATTCTGTTAAAAGCTTTGTTGTAGTCTTTGAAGCATGTATACCGGTCAAGATGGAGGATAGGCGGCATGAACCATTGAGGTATAGTCTGAAAAGTGCTCCTTGTTGCGGTTTCCTCATATTCCAAGTCCAGCTTGCTGCTGGAGCTACTGTGTTTAGCGCTCTGTGCACACCGTCAGCTGTGTATTTCATCCGGATCGTGTTTCGATGTTACTATTGCTTACCATGAATGATGATATCGTACGACGAAGGACAATTCAGCTGCGTTCGCTTTCGGTTCCGCTTGGCCTCATGTCTTTTGGCGTGTGCTGAAACTGCTATGATGGGGACAGCAGCTACATTTTTTTGCTTGCATTCTTCAATGAGATGAGTTTTAATTCGGATAATTCAACCGACACAGACGATTTAGCAATTATGGAATTTAATTCGTCAGCAGTGATACCGGGGCCTTCGACTAACCATAACTGTAAGCATGCATTCATTGGGTTGTTTAATTCTATATATTTTTCTATAATAATTCTCACACAGGAGATGGCTTCTTTTGTCCTATAGCTCGTTCTAAATCCAATTGTTATTCTGTTAATTCCATATTGATTTCATTTTAAAATCTTCCACATATACCATTAAGTAAGATTTTTGTTGTATGGCTCATCAAACTTGTTGTTCTTAAGTCACTGAAGCCATCAGCACCTGCCTTCTTGGACAAGTCGACAAATATCAATGTTCTAAACTAGATAATGATTGTCGTCATTACTAAAACTCTTTTCATTAATTCTCTTACCTTTACTTTGTCAATTCCTTTTTGTGCCACACGTTACTCCAAATTACTGAACATTTCTAAAACTGCTACATTAAATACGTGCAGCAGATTACCACTTGCAAATTGCACTCAAAAGAAAAGTTAGAACCAGGCAGTTTACGTAAATGTGCATGAACATTTTACACAGTTACTAATTATACAGTAAGAAATCAAATTAGCCCTTCTTCAGCCGCTTATTCATCACAGAGTGTCCTCAGTGTGGCCTCCATTGACCATAAAGCATATATTTTTACATGTGGCGCTGAGCGTATATTCATCATCATCTTGTGATGGCTGCGTATCATATTAATTCTTAGCTACGGCGGATCATCATTTTATTATCTCTCTTGGCTTCATGCTTCACGAAGCTACAGGTTCTCCTGTCAATCTCTGGATGTTATCAGTCCACGTTTGTCTGTCTTTGCCTCGTTTACCTTATACTTTCCCCTCTAAGTTGACTTTCAGTATCTTGTTGTGTTCTATTATATGTCCTAAATGGTTATTTGTCTTAGTAAAGTAAGTAAAGTACCCCCCGTCACGCCGAGTGGCGTATAGGGAAATATGGTGTTAGTGACCCTATATTTTACAGACCTTCAGCACATGATTTTTGGGGTAATGTGGTCGGTATTACGCCCGTGCTGCTTTTACTTTCCCAGAAAAAATCCGGTACCCATTTAAGGCTGGGTGAACCCGGAGCCGTCGGTTGGGATCGAACCCTACCCCTTGTCCGTAGTAGTCCAGTTCACTAACCACTGAGCTATCGCGGCTCCCACTAATTTTTAGGGAATTAGTAAAACCCAGGTGTCCTCGCCAGGGTACGAACCCCGGCTGTTGCCGTGGTAAGCCAACCGCCTATCGATTGCGCTAACCGGACACCCGGTTATTTGTCTTGTCTTAAATAAATTACATCACCAAGCTTGTGCAATCTATACACTGAGCAAATCTTTAACATCACAGAGATGCCAGGCCTAAACGTTAATGGGAAGATAATCAATAACCTAAGATATGCTGATGATACTGTACTACTAGCAGAAAATCCTAAAGATCTACAACAATTACTTAATGAAGTAAATATGACAAGCAAAAAATACGGTCTCTATATGAAAATCAAAAAGACTAAAACTATGATCATAAACAAAGAAGATTCTAAAGACCTACAATTAAACATCTAAATTGAAGGAATACATCTAGAGACAGTTCAGAGCTACAACTACCTGGGACATACTATAACCAGTGATGGAAAATGTACAACTGAAATAAACAAAAGAATAGGTATTGCAAAAATGAAATTTTAATGCCATGAAAAATATACAAACATCAAAACAAATAACACCAGGGCTAAAACTAAGAATAGTAAAATGTTACATATTCCCAATAGTCCTGTATGGTGCAGAAACAAGGACATTAGACAAGAAAAAAAACAGAAAATTGAAGCCTTTGAAATGTGGTTCTATAGAAGAATAGGTATAATTGGTTGTAACGATGAAGTATTAAAAACACTAAAAATTAAAAGAGTACTACTAAATACAATTAGAACAAGACAAATGAAATTGTTGGGGCATGTCAAACGACACAACAGACTATAATAGTAATATTGGAAGGGAAAATACAAGGGAACAGAGACAGACCAAGACTAACATGAACGAGTAACATCAAAAGATGGACAAGTCAGCCTATGACAATCTGCACCATCAAAGCAAGAGAAAGAGTGGAATGGCGCTCCATGGTAGCCAACCTTCGATATGGAGACGGCACTCAATGATGATGATGATAAATAAATATTTTCTAATTTTCAATTTTTTCAAAATTCATTATATTTCAATCTCCCTACCGAATTCATCAAATCCATATTTACAAGGCTTCAATTTCTATGTCTGTTTTCTAATTTACTGTCCTTGTTTCTGAATCATATCTGAGTATTATATATATATATCACTTTATTATTGTCACTCCTGATGTGTGAGTTCTGATGTTATTTGCTTGTTTATTGCATTATATAAATATATAAATATTTCATTTGTATAAAATGTGTTAATGAGGCTGAACTAATTTTACATTTGCAAGACGTAATTTCATACATGTAATCATTCTGATGTAAAAATGGTTAATTAATTTGTTTAAAATACATTTTTATCATTCATGTTATTGTCTGTTATTTTTGTGTCTCATTTTCTGTAACTTGATATCACATGCTCACTCTCTAGTGCCTTTCTGTTATCGTTATAAAACACGAAGTCTGCATAGATTTGGTGTGAGGCGCATGAAGGTCGTGCTGCCCGCGACGACTGTTACAGTGATCCAGATGTTTGCAACGAGCTGCGTGCCTTTTTTTTTCAGGGTAATCCGTTCACTAGAAAATATGAACGATCATCATGAACATTTCATTGGTTCCTGAAACTGTGACTGAACAGATATGGCGATGACATGCCTGCAGTGACGCCATCGGTTTTAAAACCGGAAGTCTTATTCAGATTTGCATGTTTTGTCTGTTAAATCCTGTATTGCATTTATTAAAGCATTATCATGAACTCAGAATTCTTAATTCAGACGGAAAATATGAGTCCCTCGAGTGACCACCAAGTATATCATACATAGAGATCCATGTATAGATTGTAAATACTTGAAAACATTTAAAGCTGCTCAATAACTATCATAGATTTGTTCGGGGTCTATTGCTTACAAGTTATAGCTCCTTATTTAGGGATTGTTCAATCATGTTACCTTAAGACTACACTGAGGATTCTGGGCCATCGCTACGGTATTTTGTGCGTTCTCTTTTTTTTGTGTGGCTGCATTCACTGGAGTTGTTCGAGCGTTGTGGGCACATCCATTGTTCTGTGTTCTACGTCATCATCATGGACGCATATATAAATATATATGACCTTTGGCGTCTGGACAGACTTTTGGTAGCAAGCAATCATGATAAGTCAGTATATTGGTAAGGCATTAGTGTCTCATACTGAGTGCTGCTTTACTGAACATCTTTTCTCGTGGCTGAATTTGGACAGACAGATCCATCCACAGAACGAGCAAGGTGTACCCGCGGTACCCGACCTTGTCTCCTTTCTCTTGCGCCTTTTGTCTTCTGAATTTGACATCAGCACTGTTTCGAAAGTTGCTGTGCCAATTTTTATGTTTGCTCTCCATGTGCTACGATCCCCAGCCACATTTTCCCAGTTCCTTTCACATAGAAATTTCTTTCAAGGAAGCCCCGTAATCATCCTTATATCTCAGCACTGGTCAACCCTTTCGTCTCTTTCCGTCTCTAAGTTCGCCATACAATATTTAGGTTGGTGTTATTTAATCCAGTGCACATGGTTCTAACGTTTCGTGTGCTGAGTATGAGAGGTTGTGTCTTCCTTCTGCTGTGAATATATCTATATAAAAAAAGTAAAGTACCCCGTCACGCCAAGTGGCGTATAGGGTATATGGTGTTAGTGACCATAAATTTTACAGACCTTCGGCACATGATTTTTGGGGTAATGTGGTAGGTATTACGCTCGTGCTGCTTTACTTTCCGAGAAAAAAAAATCCGGTACCCATTAAAGGTTGGGTGAACCCGGAGCCGTCGTTTGGAATCGAACCCTACCTCTTGTCCTTTGTAGTCCAGTTCACTAACCACTGAGCTATCGCGGCTTATATATCTATATATATATATATATATATATATATATATATATATATATATATCCATAAATCGATAACAATCATAATGAAGTACTAAACGGTGGAGTTTTGTTCGCATTCCCTGGTGCGACTTCCTAAGTTCCATTTTAGTCAAGGGGGATTGCTGATATTCCGGAGAACTGCGAAGAGAACAGGGCACAATGTGTGAACTAGTTTATCGCGAGGACTTGCTGGGGAGGACATCCGAGTGCTTATCGACTGATGTTCGATATACGATAAGTATAGTTCGACGACTAACACATAGCTACCTCGGAAACATGCACTGGGCATGTCGTGTTTGCATCGTGTTTCAACGTCACATCTGTAGACATTATTACCCATTTTTTTCATTTTCAAGGAAAGCCATTTGCTGATTTTTTCCCTCGGTATCTACATTACCTTTCATCAACATAAAAAAGTAAAGTGCCCCGTCACACCAACTGGCGTATAGGGAATATGGTGTTCATGATCAGAATTTGTATAGACCTTCGGCACATGATTTTTGGGGTAATGAGGTCGGTATTACGCCCGTGCCGCTTTACTTTCCCAGAAAAAATCCGGTACTCATTTAAGGCTGGGTGAACTTCCATCAACATATACAGTATCTTTCATCAATATCTACAGTATCTTTCATCAATATCTACAGTATCTTTCATCAATATGTACAATATCTTTCATCAATATCTACAGTATCTTTCATCAATATCTACAGTATCTTTCATCAACATGTACAGTATCTTTCATCAATATGTACAATATCTTTCATCAACATGTACAGTATCTTTCATCAATATATACAGTATCTTTCATCAACATGTACAGTATCTTTCATCAATATATACAGTATCTTTCATCAACATGTACCGTATCTTTCATCAACATGTACAGTATCTTTCATCAACATGTACAGTATCTTTCATCAACATGTACAGTATCTTTCATCAACATGTACAGTATCTTTCATCAACATATACAGTATATTTCATCAATATCTACAGTATCTTTCATCAATATATACAGTATCTTTCATCAATATCTACAGTATCTTTCATCAATATCTACAGTATCTTTCATCAATATCTACAGTATCTTTCATCAATATCTACAGTATCTTTCATCAATATCTACAGTATCTTTCATCAATATCTACAGTATCTTTCATCAATATCTACAGTATCTTTCATCAATATCTACAGTATCTTTCATCAATATCTACAGTGTCTTTCATCAACATCTACAGCATCATTCAACACAATCCATAACAATATGTTGCTATCTAATGACATATCTAGAAATGTATGGATATCTATCGTCATCTACATATACCGTAAATTCATTCATCAATAAATATACACATTTGAAAACTATGTCGTCTGTAGATATTTGTAGACTCTATTAACAACATCTGTAGATATTTGTAGACTCTATTAACAACATCTGTAGATATTTGTAGGCTCTATTAACAACATCTGTAGATATTTGTAGGCTCTATTAACAACTTCTGTAGATATTTGTAGGCTCTATTAACAACATCTGTAGATATTTGTAGACTCTATTAACAACATCTGTAGATATTTGTAGGCTCTATTAACAACATCTGTAGATATTTGTAGGCTCTATTAACAACTTCTGTAGATATTTGTAGACTCTATTAACAACATCTGTAGACATTTGTAGACTCTATTAACAACATCTGTAGACTTTATTAACAACATATATAGACATTTGTAGACTCTATTAACAACATCTGTAGACATTTGTCGACTCTATTAACAACATCTGTAGACATTTGTAGACTCTATTAACAACATCTGTAGACATTTGTAGACTATATTAACAAAATCTGTAGACATTTGTAGACTCTATTAACAATATCTGTAGACATTTGAAGACTCTATTAACAACATCTGTAGACATTTGCAGACACTACCAACGACATTTGTAGACATTGTAGACTCTATCAAAGACATATGTAGGCATTTGTAGACTGACGTGTATAGATAATCGTAATTTCTTGTATTGACATGTACAGACACAAAGACTAAATAAAAACAGAATGTTCAGCTTTGTGGATAAGATAAGACCAATCAAATAAACGTTTCGGTTCAATATATCTTCAAATGCGACAAAATCAAACGAGATTACTGATCTTAAAACTCCGCAATAGAGAATAGCAGAAAATGGATACATTGGTGCAGAAATACGCAGAACACAAGAATACGGTAATTCATGGTATAATGAAAACTGGGTTTACAAAATATACAGAGAGAGAGAGAGAGTGAGTGACTGAGAGAGAGAGAGTGAGAGAGAGTGAATAAGAGAGAGTGTGTGAGAGAGAGAGGGTGAGAGAAAGAGAGTGAGATAGAGTGAGAGAGAGAGTGAGAGAGAGAGGGCGAGTGAGAGAGAGTGAGAGAGTGAGAGAGAGTGAGATGGAGTGAGAGAAAGATTGAGAGGGAGTGAGAGAGAGTGAGAGAGAGAGTGAATGAGAGAGTGAGAGATGGAGTGAGAGAGAGTGAGAGAGAGAGAGAGTGAGTTAGAGAGAACGAGTGAGAAGTAGAAGAAGAAGACGAGAAGATGAGAACAACAAATAAGATGATATTCACTAAAACGTGTAATCGTAAAAAAAAGAGACACGTGTTTTTAGAAAAAATAATGAAAAAAAAAGAGATAATTTCTCTCATTTGCTTGGTTTATAGAACTAAAGCTGACAGAGAGGCGGTTCTGAAGGCAAACCAAGAACCGTCATCCAAGGCGCATGGGAAAATACAGACACTCAGATGTCTCAATAATCAAACAAATAACACGGAGATAATGAATGTCTAAAAGCACTCAGAAAAATCAATAAACAAACAATAGAAAACAGAGAGAATAATAGACAACCCAAATGTGATCGAACTCGTACTCTTTGACACAAGATTTTGCCACCAGAGATCTGCACTTTAGCACGCTGCCAGCACAAAAAGGTAACTTTTGTTGACAATACTTAATGCATGTATCATCATGTGACTAGAGTATAGGGTCAAGCAAACAATTCATGGATTATTTATAGAAACAGTTGGGCTATGAGTTTTCTTCTTTCAATTATAAACCAAACACTCAATTAGTCGTAAATAGTTGCGTTGTTTTTTTTTTACAAAACATGGGATGCACAACACAAGTTTCCTGTTGTTGGACTGAAGGCAATATATTTCCATAAATGTTTGTTACAGATTTGAAACTTCCTGAGTGTGCATAAGTATAGGTCTCCTAACATTAGAAACAAGAAAACGAGTTCTTAATTGTTATGTAGAGCAAGTCTTAACATATGGATGTGAATCATGGACAATAGGACAATAGACAAGAAAATCACTGGAGTCTGTAGAAATGTGGTTTTACAGAAGAATGTTGAGAATACCATGGACAGCTAAGAAGAGTAATGAAAATGTTCTGAAAGAGGTCAGAGCAAAAAGATAGCTAATTTCCAATATTAGAAAGAAACATTCATAATTTGTTGGCCATGTAATGAGAAGAGAACAGCTTGAATATATTGTAACAACTGAAAAAATTGAGGGACGAAGATATAGAGGGAAGCACAGAGAAAAAAAAAATAACAGACAGCTTAAGAGAATGGCTTGGCAGAAGGTCAACAACAGAAATGATAAATAACTGTCGAGATCGAAAGTTGTGGAGAGACATGATCACCTATACCAGCAGGCCCGGTACTTGATGATGATGATGTTAGGTCTCCTAGTTGTAAGGCGCTGTTTCAAGGAGAACGGGTTCGATTCTATAGTAAGCTGTTGTTTCTATTTTCTCAGTGCTTTTTATCGCGTTTGTTTGTGGATTATTTCAAGAGACAGGGTAAAAAGCACAAGCCCTGTCACCCTTTAGCAACACTACCTGAAGATGTGCGGGATGTATATAAACATTGTTGGAAAGCATTCCCGCCACTAGTTTTTTATTTATTTCACATTCGTGGCTTCCAGATAGGCTGATTAGTCATCACGTTCGAGGTTGTGTGGTCAAAGCGGAAAGTGAGGTGGGAGGGTGACATTGTAGGAGAGAAAGAGGGAGAGAGAGAGAGGGAGGGGTGACATTTTACTGTACAAGTATAAAATATCTGTTCTCTGGTGTATTAATAAAAGCTGTGAAATTAAATATAGAAAGAATTTGTTTTATTTGACTTGGTTAATTCACTTGTCAGAGAGAGGGAGAGAGCGAGTGACAGAGAGAGAGAAAGAGAGAAAGAGAGAAAGAGAAAGAGTGACCGGAAGAGAGAGAGAGAGATAGGGATATATATATATAGAGAGAGAAAGAGAGAGAGAGCGAACCAATAATACTGATGAACAAGCGAGAGATAGCACCTACTTTCCTCCCTTTTCAAATCATCACAACACACTATTTATTTACAAGCACACACATATCGTGAGGAAGTGCGCCTCAGGGGTCACCTATGCTCACCGAGGTCTCGCTGTGTTGGTCGATCTGTCTTGTTGCATGTATAGTTTTTATAAAAACAAAAAATGCACCATTTTACCAAGTTTACCTGCGTGTATACTTGTTATATAGACCAAATAACGCTGGAACGGCTAGCATTTTACTGCACCTCTACTGATAATATATGTTAAATCAATATGAAGACAGTACACAACCCTGACCAATAGATCGTTTTAACCGTTGCAATAACCTCAATAAATGTTTTTTTTTCAATTTAGACTATTAGACGCGTTAAGTAAAGATTAAACAGACATTAAATAAAGTTGTTTATTTTGTCCGCTTATAGGTTCAGAATTCCTCAGTTTAAAGATAATAGTTGGGTTATCTGTTGTTGTTTAAATATGTAAAAACTGTTTTAAAGGTAATTTTATTTTTTTAAATATGAAATAAAATATCTGTCCGTCTAAAGTACACATTAAGAGAACTTTGCTTTCCTATTTCTGGGTTAAGGCATAAAAATGCAAAGCTGCAGTAAAGCTGAATGCTTATTGTTTTTGTTTTTGTTGTTTCGTTATTAGTTTTGTGAGTGTTTTTTTTTTTGTTTGCTCCTGCTGAAGGCCTATTGAGCCGAAACGTCGTTTAGTCTGTGTCGTCCACTTATCACGTACAGCTTCTTACATATCATTTTTTTTCTATTTTTTTAATTTGTCCTTTCCTATTTCACTATTTTTTTAAAGTTATCCTTGCTGGTTAGCCTAATACACAACATACTCTTCCCTTCCCACCCCTCCTTCGCTCACACACACGCACATATATCCGCTCCTGTGAAAGGGAAACATCATCATCATCAAATACCGGGCCTGCTGACGTAGGTGAGCATGTCTCTCCACAACTTTTGATCTCAACAGTTATTTATCATTTCTGTTGTTGACCTTCTGCCAAGCCATTTTCTTCAGCTGTCTGGTACTTTTCCTTGTTGTGTCCCTCTATCTCTTCGTTCCTCAATTTTCCCAGTTGTCACAATATATTCCAGCTGTTCCCTCCTCATTAAATGACTAAAAGACTATGACTGTTTTATCAAGATATTGGAAATTATATATTGTAACAACTGCAAAAATTGAGGGACGAAGAGATAGAGGAAAGCAAAGAGAAAAAATAACAGACAGCTAAAGAGAATGGCTTGGCAGAAGGTCAACAACAGAAATGATAAATAGCTGTCGAGATCGAAAGTTGTGGAGAGACATGATCACCTACGCCAGTAGGCCCGGTACTTGATGATTATGATGATTGGAAATTAGCACTTTTCTTGCTTTGGCCTCTTTAAGAACGTTTTCATTACTCTTCTTAGCTGTCAATGGCATTCTCAACAATCTTCTGTAAAGCCACATTTATAAAGACCCCATCAATTTTCTGGCACAGGTACACAGTTGGTGCTAAAGATAACAGTTTATTCCAGAAAGTGAACGTAAAATATAAGGATGAAATTGTTTCTAATTGTTCATTTATTCTATCTATCTATCTATCTATCTATCTATCTATCTATCTATCTATCTATCTATCTATCTATCTATCTATCTATCTATCTATCTATCTATCTATCTATCTATCTATCTATCTATCTATCTATCTATCTATCTATCTATCTATCTATCTATCTATCTATCTATCTATCTATCTATCTATCTATCTATCTATCTATCTATCTATCTATCTATCTATCTATCTATCTATCTATCTATCTATCTATCTATCTATCTATCTATCTATCTATCTATCTATCTATCTATCTATCTATCTATCTATCTATCTATCTATCTATCTATCTGTCCATCCGTCCGTCTGTCTATCTATATATCTAGCTCTCACTCTCTCTCGGTGTGTGTTGTGTGTGTAAAGAATAATTAAAACTGTAGTGTAAGAATTGAATTTTCTGCTCAACAAGGCAAAACCCATCGCCGCGTGAGAAGATAAAATAAATTCTTTTGGGCCTAATCCTATAGTTGTCTTCTCCTGATTCTGCAATATTATTGTAATTATTATTAATCCATGGACATTGTTATTAATTTCTTCACTTTCTCTGACTTCATTCATTGACAACATTTACCGAAGGAGGCAGAGCTATCGACAAATCAACTAATATGTTATGGGAATAGCCTAGGTCGTTATTACACAGAAATAAGATACTCCACTTAATGAGCACTAGTTGACGCGTATTGTAACACTTAAATATGACAACAAGAGATGGTATTGGAAATGGCTTTTATCTAATGTTGCCCTAGAAAACCTTGTTATAGGCACGGCAACTTTATTTAATGTTGATATTTAGATATTTTTACTGTTTTATCTATTATAATGATTGTTATTAATGTTGATATTTAGTTGTTTTTTTTTTGTTTTATTTCTAATAATGATTATTATTATTGTTTGATTTTTAGATATTTTAACGTTTTTTTTATTATAATGATTACTAATAATGTTGTTATTTAGATATTTTTATCTATTATTGTAATGTTTATCTAATGTAATTAAATTTAGATAATTTAGATTGTGTTATGTTTTATTTATTTAAAAGAATTGAAGAATTTTGTTTTTATATTTAGATTTTTAAAAAATGTTCTCTTTATTATAATGAATATTATAATAATGATTTTATGTTGATAATTATATTTCTAAAATGATCTTGTTCATGCAGTGGGTATTTTATAAGTCTTTCTTTATTCTTGTAATGTTTTATTTTACATGTTCCCTTTTGTAAGTAAAGTTAATCTTATAATGACGTTGGTAGGTTTCAAATATATTATGATTTTCTTATTGTCATGAACAAGAGGTCGGGTTCGATCATGATCGACGGCTTCTAGGTTCACCCTGTCTGAAATGGGTACGGGAAGTTTTACAGGGGAAGTACAGCGGCAGGGGTTTTATACCGTCCCCAGTACCCCAAAAATCATGTGGCGAAAGTATATAAAAGTTATGGTCATTAACACCATATTCCCTATACGCCACTTGGCATGACGGGGCTCTTCACTTTTACTATTGCCATGTGTATTTTGTAATGTTGTTATTTAGTATCAAAATGTTCAATTTAGCACAAAAGAAATGTCTAAAACCATTATTTATTGTTTATATATTCTATATTGCATCGTTTCAGATTCCAAGCAGCAGTTCGTGTTAACAAACTCCATTAAGACACATCAACATCCATAATGAATTTGAAAAGTGTACCTCTCCTGACCTTATCGATACTCTACGTCTTTCTGGTGTCTCTAACGAAAGAGATATCTTCAGCAGCAATGATTTCTTCAATAAGTCATAAATTAAGTAACAGACCAATTTCACTAGAGTCGTCAATAGTAGCAGCAAGAGGTAACCTTTTCGGAACAGAAATTTCTAAAATATCTCAGCTCCAACGAGATCATAAACTCAAAAACGGTTTAGATGAAGAAAGTGGGATTGAACATTGGACTGCTCGAGATTTGAGGAACATTTGGGCACGGAGTGGAGTGAACAGCAAGCGGTGGCCAACGTTGACAACTTGGGGGAAACGAAATCTTCCAGAAGACGATGATGGGAAGGCGCTTCCAGAATACGAAGACGATGGTTTTCTGGATAAAAGGAAGTGGTCACGTTTTAACTCCTGGGGGAAAGAAATGGACGATAGCTCTTTTATAGCAGGCGGAGACAAACGGTGGAAGGGAGTGCCTGCGTGGGGAAAACGGGATGAATTAGAGAATGAGAAGAAATGGAAAGTATCTGCCTGGGGAAAACGGGATGAATTAGAGAATGAGAAGAAATGGAAGGTGTCTGCTTGGGGAAAACGGGATGAATTAGAGAATGAGAAGAAATGGAAAGGGAAAGGCGTGTCTGCGTGGGGTAAACGAGATGAAATAGAGAATGAGAAGAAATGGAAAGTGTCTGCGTGGGGAAAACGGGATGAAGTAGAGAATGAGAAGAAATGGAAGGTGTCTGCATGGGGTAAACGAGATGACATAGATAATGAGAAGAAATGGAAGGTGTCTGCGTGGGGAAAGCGGGATGAATTAGAGAATGAGAAGAGATGGAAAGGGAAAGGTGTGTCTGCGTGGGGTAAACGAGATGAAATAGAGAATGAAAAAAAATGGAAAGTGTCTGCCTGGGGAAAACGGGAGGAATTAGAGAATGAGAAGAAATGGAAAGGAAAAGGCGTGTCTGCGTGGGGTAAACGAGATGAAATAGAGAATGAGAAGAAATGGAAAGTGTCTGCCTGGGGAAAGCGGGATGACATAGATAATGAGAAGAAATGGAAGGTGTCTGCGTGGGGAAAGCGGGATGACATAGATAATGAGAAAAAATGGAAGGTGTCTGCGTGGGGAAAGCGGGATGACATAGATAATGAGAAAAAATGGAAGGTGTCTGCGTGGGGAAAGCGGGATGATATAGATAATGAGAAAAAATGGAAGGTGTCTGCGTGGGGAAAGCGGGATGATATAGATAATGAGAAAAAATGGAAGGTGTCTGCGTGGGGAAAGCGGGATGATATAGATAATGAGAAAAAATGGAAGGTGTCTGCGTGGGGAAAGCGGGATGAATTAGAGAATGAGAAGAAATGGAAAGTGTCTGCGTGGGGAAAGCGGGATGATATAGATAATGAGAAGAAATGGAAAGTGTCTGCGTGGGGTAAACGTTCTTCCGACTCACAGAAACAATGGAGAGATCTAACCGATTGGGGTAAAAGAAAGCAAGAAGAATCTGGAAGTAAGTGGAAGCCTATGAATGTTTGGGGAAAGCGAGATTCCGGATCTAGAATTAGCTCAACCTGGAAAGAAATGTTAGGGAAAAGTATACATCAAATGTTGGAAGATGGTAATTTTTTGGAGAAAGTAAACGACCCCTATGCTACGACCGTTTTAAACAAAATGTTGGCTTCTGAGAAAAGGAGTGACAAGAACACAGATAACACAGTTTTAAATGAGTCAAGGACACATGGACAGCAGACACATAGATACATCCGGAACTGGCGTGATCCAAACATATGGACCAAGCGACCCAGCTGGAGCAAAACTGGCTTCACAAGTTGGGGCAAAAGGTCTTCACCTTTCAATGTGGAGAATTATGATGATTACCCATCTCTAGAAAAGTCTTTTTCGGGTAAGTGAAAATAAGAGTAAATATTTCACTATTTCAATTTTTCATTGTAAAAATATAAATTTTTGTATTTGTTAGTATTACTATCTGTGTGATTTTCAGTTTATTTTTCTGCTAAAATGTTGGAATACCATATGTTGTATACCATGGAATGCATTCAATACAGATATGAGAGAAACAAAAAAAAACATTTAAAAAACCATCTATAGTGAAAGGAAAATATGATGGTCATGTTGTGCGAAGAGACAACAAACGAATCTTAATACAAGCCCTCAAATGGGAAGCAGAAGGCAAAAGAAAACGTGGCCGATTCAGAGAAAAGCTGAAAAGAAATCAGAGACAAGAAGCAACAACAGCGGGCGTCAAATTACTTGTCTCGAATTAGCGGCTCGCCAGTAAACCAATGACGTATGCGAAATACAATGCGGGTCCTGTGCAAGGTCTGACACTTGGTAACACATATTGTCGAACATAGAGAGCCTAAAATTACAGCCCTATATACTTGGCTGGAAAGGACAACATAGAGATGAAGACACACACAGAGAGAGAGAGAGAGAGAGAGAGAGAGAGAGAGAGAGAGAAGGTGAGATAGAAGTTATTGATCACGTTTTCCAATTTTTCTAACGGTATTACAAATGTAAAGATGATGTGCTTATTTGTATGCTCTTGAATCTAAATCACAAGATTTGGCTGCTATCATGCAAGTTAATGTGTCTATTTCAAAACCACATTTCATATAACAAAACGCACACGTTTTTACATTGAAATATTATTTAATGTCATCACAATAATATTAATAAATATGTGTGTGTTTATTACGAATGAAATATTCCGAGCCTACACATAAAGATACAATAGAAGTGAGCACGAGAGTTCATCGACCCAGCTGGAGCTATAGAGAGAGCCAATTCTGACACACGGAGGCGAATCATAGACTGTAAACAAACAGATGAAAAGACGATTAGCGGCCACAGTGATGGGATTTCTCAGAAGAATGTTGAAAGTTCCCTGGACAGCTAAAAAGACCAACTATGTAATTATAATTAATATAAAAAAGTCATCTAAAAAAACATCAGAAAGAAACAATCAACATTCTTCGGGCACATCATGAGAAGAGGAAAGTTGGAATACTTGGTTACAACTGGTAAATTTCAGGGAAAGAGAAATCACGGAAGACAAAGAAAGAAAATATTGGATAGTGAAATTTGTGTCATGGCATGGAATACAGTCAACAACAGAACTTATACGATTACCGTTAGATACAAGATTGGGGAAGGACACGATCGCCTCCGCGAACTGGTATGGCACATGATGATGACATATAGTCTATCACAATCTATAGCATTGTGAGCAGGGGTAGTTGTGGGTAGAATGACGTCCTATAGCTCATGTAAATGAAAACGTCACGCTAGTAACCGTGTTTTGCATATAAGTGTATCTTTAAAACAGAATAAGAGAGGTCATTGAAACGTGAATAACATGAGACATATTATTGGTGTTATTTTAGTTTATGTTAAGTTACATGTACTCGCAACAAACAGCAGCAATACGAATTAACAACCAAACAGGACAATTTCAACTTATAAAACAAGGAGTCAGACAAGGCTGTGTTCTGTCGCCGGATTTGTTTTCAGTTTACAACGAACATATTATGAGATAAATAGTAGACAAAAAAGGAATTGAAGTCAACGGTCACAACATAAATAATTTGCGATGCAGGATGACACAGTCTTAATAGCAGAGACAGAGAATGAGCTACAAGAAAGGATAGACATAATAGTAAAAGAAATCAACAAGAAAAGTCTCAGTATGAATAGTAAGAAAGCAGAAGTAATAGTCATATCGAAGAAACAATCATCACCAGCATACAGGATAGAAATAAACAGGACAAATTTGAAACAAGTGCAACGCGTCAAATACTTGGACACAATAATAACATCGGATGGAAGATGCACCACAGAAATAAAAAGAAGAATAGCTCAGGCCAAAATAGCATTCCAGAAAATGAAAAATATCTTATGCAACAAATCTATGTCAATAGAAATGAGAAAGAGAGTTCATCGGTGCTATATAGAACCAAATCTGACCTATGGAAGCGAATCATCGACAGTAGACAAACAAATGAAAAGACGATCAGAGGCCACAGAGATGGGATTTCTCAGAAGAATGTTGAAAGTTCCCTGGACAGCTAAAAAGACCAATGAGGAAATTCTTAAAGAGGCCAACACAAAAAGGGAGCTCCTAAAAAACATCAGAAAAGAGCAATCAACATTTTTTGGACACATTATGAGAAGAGGAAAGTTGGAATACTTGGTTACAACTGGCAAAATAAAGGGAAAGAGAGACCGCGGACGACAAAGAGAGAAAATACTGGATAGCTTGGTGTCATGGCATGGAAAACAGTCAACAACAGAACTGATACGATGCACTGTAGATAGAAGATTGTGGAGGGACATGATCGCCTACGCTAACCGGTATGGTACATGATGATGATGATGTTATAGTTATAGTTATTCGATGGTCCCGGTATCACTGCAAACGAATTAAAATCCATAATTACTCAGCCGCCCGTGTCAGTGGAATTATCTGATTTAACATCTTATCAAATTTCCAAACAATGAAAGGCAACTGCAGTCCCCATCATAGCAAACACAGCACATGTTACGATACATAAGGCGCATCAGCAGCAAAAGTGAACACAGCTGAACTGTCCTTCGTCATATGATATCATCGTTCATTGTAAGCAATCGAAATATAGAAACACCATCCGGATGAAAAACACAGCTCACGGTGTCATCATCATCTTCGAGTGCCGTCTCCGCAACGAAGGTTGGTTACCATGTAGCGCCATTCTGCTCTGTCTCTTGCTTTGATGGTGCAGGTTGTCATAGGCTTTTTGTCCATCTTTTGATGTTACTCGTCCATGTTAGTCTTGGTCTACCTCGTTTACCTTGTATTTTCCCCTCCATGATTACTTTTAGTAGGCTGTTGTGTCTTTTAGCATGGCCCCAAAAATCGCATTTGTCTTGTTTGAATTGTGTTTAGTAGTTCTCTTTTCATTTTTAGTTGTTTTAAGACTTCATCGTTCTGTTTTCTTTTACTTCCATCCAATTCTACCTATTCTCCTATATATCCACATTTCAAAGGCTTAAATTCTCTGTTCTGTTTTCTTGTCTAATGTCCATGTTTCTGCACCATATAGGAATATTGAGAAGATGTAACATTTTGCTATTCTTAGTTTTAGACCTGGTGTTATTTGTTTTGATGTTAGTAAGTTCTTCATGACATTAAAATTGCTTTTTGCCATTCCTATTCTTTTGTTTATTTCAGTTGTACATTTTCTATCACTGGTTATAGTATGTCCAATGTAGTTGTAGTTCTGAACTGTCTCCAGGTCTATTCCTTCAAAGGGTTAAGGCATAAAAATGCGAAGCTGCAATAAAGCTGAATGTGAGGAAAAATAAAGAAATAAAAAAATGGTATGTAAGAAGCTTTACGTGATAAGTGGACGACACAGACTAAACAACGTTTCAGTCCAATAGGCCTTCATCGGGAAAAAACAAAAAAACACACACAAAACTAATAACGAAAATGTGCCAACGATGCCACATGACCTATATTGGTGAGTCTGGGAGAAGATTAGCGGAAAGATTTTGTGAACATCTACGTGATGTCCAACAAAATACTGGTACTCCGGTATCTTCCCACTTCAACTCCCCTGATCACAAGGACAAAGACGACTTCCGTATCACTGGTATTGTCCTTTGTCACTCCGGCGACCGCAGCCGCTATATTTGGAAAATCGCCTTATAGTCCAGTATGGTTCGCTGACCCCGAGAGGTATGAATGTATCACACTCATACGCATAGTTTCCTTTTGGTTGCTCCTTCCCTTTTACATAGCCTTCTCTACTACACATATTTGGGTTCTTTGGTCTACTTACTATGCCATGCTATTTATAGTTCTTCTCCTGTAGTCCCTTATGAGACACTTCGGTGTTCTCCTCTATACCTGTGCTCCTTACCCCTCATTTGTTTTTATTGTACCCCACTCTCAGACATCTCACTCTTACTTTTGAACACCTGTTAGTCTACTATTCGATTGTATTGCAAACCTTTGTGTTTGCACACTGACCTCTGTGTGAACTCCTCTGGTTCTGTGTGCATTTACGCACATTTTGGCACGTTTCTCTACGTTAACGATAGCCGCACTTGGTTGCTATTTTCTTTTGTTTGACAGGATAGTTACTTTTGTTTTCGTTAACACATTTCGATCGTTTTTGTTTTGGTTGTTTCGTTATTAGTTTTGTGTGTGTTTTTTTGTTTGTTCCTGATGATGGCCTATTGGGCCGAAACGTTGTTTAGTCTGTGTCGTCCACTTATCACGTAAAGCTTCTTACATACCATTTTTCTATTCCTTCAATTTTGATATCCACGTGTGGGTTTTGAGTATTTTCTTTCTTTATGATAATAGTTTTAGTCTTTTTGATATTCATATCTAGTCCATATTTTTTGCTTGTCATGTTTATTTCATTAAGTAATTGTTGTAGACCTTTAGGATTTTCTGCTAGTAGTAAAGTATCGTCAGCATATCTTAAGTTATAGATTATCTTTCCATTAATTTGTAGGCCTGGCATCTCTATGATTTTTTTTAAAAGATTTGATCAGTGTATAGATTGAACAAGCTTGGTGATAGGATGCATCCCTATCTTACTTCTCTTTTTATATCAATGGGTGTAGAGTTCTCTTTGTAATATTTTATCATTGCTGTTTGCTCCCAGTATAGATTACATATTATTCGTATGTCCATGCCATCTAGATGTATCTCTTTTAGGCATTCTATAAGTTGTTTGTGGTCTACTCTATCAAAAGCTTTGGTGTAGTCTATGAAGCAGGCATATATTGGTTTGTTTACTTCTGTGTACTTTTCGATTAATGTTCTCATGCAGAATATTACTTCTTTTGTCCCGCTATTTTTCCTAAATCCAAATTGCTGCTCATCTAATTCAGTATTGATTTTATTCTGAATCCTTCCTGGTATAACTTTTAAGCAAGATTTTTGTAACATGGTTTATTAAGCTTATTGTTCTAAAGTCACTGCATTCAACTGTGCCATTCTTTTTAGGCAATGCAATGAAAGTTGATGTCTTTAGTTCATTTGGTATGTATTCTGTGTGGTTTATGTCATTGCATATGTCTGTAATCACTTCAATGCCAAAATCTTCTAGTGCCTATATCTTCTCTGTATGCAGTCAGGTCCTGCTGCTTTTCCCTTAAGATTTTATAGCCTGATGTACATTTTATAACTGGTTTCTTGTCCCTTTGATCATGAAATAGTTATGTTATATATTCCTGCCATCTATCTATAATATCTTTATTGTCTATTAGTATTTTTCCTTTTATGTGTGCGATGCATCCACCTTCTGTGGCTTTTTTTATTTTTATTAGTCATTCTCTTTATTTCTGTGTGCATTCCTCTTAAGTCTTGTTTGCTTTCCATAGTTTCTATTTCTGTACATTTTTGGCTGAGCCAGTCTTCTTTTGCCTTTTTGCACATTTTGCGTATTTCATTATCTACTTTATTGTATTGGGCAGTGATCTTTGCTTGACTCCTTTCTTCCATTTTTTCTAAGATGGTGTTAGTTATCCATTTTTGTTTTTTGTTCTTTTCTCTCTTGGGTAAGGTGTCGCAGGTTTCTTGTATGCTTTTCTTTATGCATTGCCATTTGGTTGTCACTTTTTCATCAGGATTTTCTCTTCTGTATTCACTCTATTCTGTGTCACCGTGTGCACAAAGCAATAAACATTAACTTCAGTAGCTCCGGCAGCAAACTGGACTTGGAATATGAAAAAAATGCAATAAGGAACACTTTTCAGACAGTGCCTCAATGGTTCCTGTCGCCTATCGGCCATATTGACCGACCGATTATTGTTGTATTAATTATGTTATTTATTTGCACCAGCAGTGCCGCAGCTTTTCATATGATTTATAAATATACCTTTGTTAAATACAACCATTTATTTCCTTATTACTTACATTTAACAATGACAGTTGTCAGCATGAATATTTCGGACCCCACTGTCAGTACTTGGATCTCGTTTACAAATACGCCCAAAAATCTTAACCTACTTTCCTGTTTGATAACAACGACACCCCATGTAATCCGGACACTGATTCTACATCAGTTGAGGCAACTCTCAATCAATCTTTGCCGTTCTCCTGGTTTAGGATTTATGTGAATGACTTAACTAATCCGGACAGTTTCACGGTAAAACTAAATGGTTCTGCCTCATGTAGCAATGAATCACGGTTTGTAGTTAGTTCGCACGAGAGTGATCTCTTTTGTCTGATCAACAAGTTACGGATTGAAGGGGCGATAGTTGCAAATATCTGCTCCATCTACTGGCGGGGGTCGGAATGTGGCTCTCAAACAAAACACAAGCCAGACCGACACATTTAATGCTTATTATACAGGAGACGGATGTGGACCAGAGGCCGCAGTTAATGGCAAAACAAAGACCAATCTCTATGACAATGACTGCACACACACACACAATTGAGAAGTGGAACTAATTCTGTTTACTGGTATCTGAACTTTGCCACGCCCCAGAAGACTCACACCATTTGAATTTATCATCGAGTTAGCACTATGATTCGGCTAAAGAATGCCACTCTAAGGGCTTTCTCTGACAGTGGCGGTGTAGTGTTCCAGTATAATGATATATCATACCCAAACATTTCTGTGAACACTATTGTAGTCACCACACAAGCGTCAATGGCACACATTAAGATTGCGTTCTCACCGACCATTTCGCAGGCTGACAGTGCACTGACGGTGTGTGAGATGCAGATATTTACAGACACTTATTATCTGGACGGGCATTCTTGGTCGTTTTGTGCAGTGTGTAGTGGGTGCTGCAAAGGCTAGAACGTCATCATCGGTACGTGTCACGGCAACTGTTCACATGGGATCTATGGACACAACTGCTCCGGGTCTTGTCTTAGTGTCTGTCCTTTATGTGAGGAAAAATCCGGAAAATGCCAACAATGTAGATGTCCTGGCTACACCTGTAATAACACTTGTCCCGATGGTAATTTTGGGCTGCAGTGCGAACAGACGTGTTCTGATGGCTGTGACATCATATGTGACGCGGAAAGTACAGACTGTACGTGCAAGGAAACGTTCTGCACTCTCAGATCAGACTGCACTCTCCAATGTCCGGACAACTGTTTCAACGACACCTGTGAACAGTCAACCTGGAACTGTACATGCAAGGTAACGTTCTATGGGTCAGACTGCACTCTCCAATCTCCGGACAACTGTCTGAACGAGTCTGCCGACTACAACAAACCCAAGCATGTGGATACCTTAATGTGTTTCTGTGCTGGACATGGTTCATTTCTTGGTGTTTTTCCGTGAAGCCATGGCTCATATCTTAATGCGTTTCTGTGCTAGCCATGGCTCATATCTTGATGTGTTTTCTCTGCAAGCCGTGGCTCATATCTTAGCTTGTGTGTTATATTAGATATATCTCATATCTTGGTGTGTCCGTGTTAATCATGTCTCATATCTTTATGTGTGTATGTGTTTAGTTAGTCATATCTCATATATTAGTGTGTATCTGTGTTAGTCATGTGTTATATCTTTGTGTGTAAATGTTTGAGTTAGTGATATCTCATATCTTTGTGTGCATGTTTATGTTAGTCATATCTCATATCTTTGTGTGTGCATGTCTGTGTATGTCACATCTCATATCCCAGTGTGTGCATGACTATGTTAGTCACATCTCATATCTTTGTGTGTGCATGTCTATGTTGGTCATATCTCATATCTTTGTGTGCATGTTTATGTTAGGCATGTGTCATATATTTGTGTGTGCATGTCTATGTCAGTCATATCTCATATCTTTATGTGCATGTTTATGTTAGTCATGTGTCATATATCTTGATGTGTGTCAGTTTTAGTCATGCCTCGTATCGCTGTGTGCATGTCTGTGTTGGTCACATCTCATATCTGTTTATGTGCATGTCTGTGTTAGTCACCTCTAGTGACTCGGGCAGATGGTGCTCGTAAACCTGGAAGGGCCGACCATCTAATGGCAGAATCCCCCTACAGTAAAGATCATCTACTGCCTTGCAGGAAGATTGGGGACAATCAAAGGCTAGGGAATGCAAACCTGAATAAAATGCTGGCTGAAATCGGATGCACTGGGCCACTGGCGCAGAACACAGTGCAACGTTTTAACGGGTGTTCAATCAGAGTGGATCTGGCAGACTCTAATTGTGATGTTCTGTCTGTGGGGGCGATCAACACGCTTAACCTGACAGCTGACATTTATTGTGATAGTCTGGAATCCTACTCTGATTGAGTTCTGATCGCAGAGAGAGAGAGAGACATTTAAGCGGTGATAGCTCAGTGATTAGTGTACTGGACTACAAAGGACAAGAGCGACGGCTTCCGGGTTTACCCTGCCTTAAATAGGTACCGGGTTTTTTTTTTCTGGGAGAGTAAAATCACTGGAGTCTGTAGAAATGTGGCGTTACAGAAGAATGTTGAGAATACCATGGACAGCTAAGAAAAGTAATGAAAATGTTCTGAAAGAGGTCAAAGCAAAAAGAGAGCTAATTTCCAATATTAGAAAAAAGCAATCATCATTTTTTTTTGGCCATGTAAAATAGTAATAGAATAACTGGAATATATTGTAACAACTGGGAAAATTGAGGGACGAAGATATAGAGGGAAGCAAAGAGAAAAGATACCAGACAACTTAAGAGAATGGCTTGGCAGAAGGTCAACAACAGAATTGATCAAGAAACTGTCGAGATCGAAAGTTGTGGAGAGACATGATCTCCTACGCCAGCAGGCTTGGTACTTGATGATGATGATGATAGCTGCACGGGCGTATGATGTGATCTGTAAAAGTACTTAGTTCTGAATAATTACTTTTCCAAGCGCTGAAAACTGAACCATTACTTCTCTGTCATCGGAGTCATCACAATTTTATTAATTTCTTCCCTTTTCTACAGTTGGTGATTCTGCCTGACAGGTTTCTCAGAAAAGTGCTTGCAAAATATCAACTATCAATTAAGTGTCTGCTTTGAATGGTAGTCCTGCAGTTTGGGTTCTCATGACCTGTTTTTTTTCTGTTTCTTTTCGTCAATCCTTTTGAAAGCTGGAAACATTTCTTCTTTCTGTGGAATGTCTGTATTGATGTCAAATTTCATTTTGGCTTCAGGAAATGTGCACAGCATCTGTGGTGATTTCTTGTTGAGTGTTTCTCTGAAGTGTTCTGCCAATTGTTCTTTGCGGCCTATTCCCATAGTGATGAGTGCTTGTCTTTTGTCTTTCACTTGTGTAATGTTTGCGCCTCACTTAACACTAATGTAGTTTGTTGTTGTAAACACTTCGCTTTCTTTCGCATTTCTCAGACCTGTTTTTTTTTCTACTTGTCTTTTAAGACTATCAATAAATATTATTTTATTGGATCTAATTATAGATTTTTTTCTTCATTATCTGTTGATGATTTTCGTTTCCTCGCAATGATTTTGCATTTGTTTTTACCTTCGCGCTGGTACGAATTCCTGGAATTGTCCTCTCTAGTAATACCCCTTCTCGGAACTTGTGTTTCTCTATTTCTGGGAAACAGATTGGTTGGTCGACTTGTGGTTGACAAATCTGGCACAGCTGTTTCGTGTTGCTGTTTTAGTTTCCATGTTCATATGCTCATTTAACAAGTACAAAATGGTGCATATGATTTATCTATGGTACATATGATTTATCTATGGTACATATGATTTATCTATGGTACATATGATTTATCTATGGTACATATGATTTATCTATGGTACATATGATTTATCTATGGTACATATGATTTATCTATGGTACATATGATTTATCTATGGTACTTTCAAGCCGGATGAGTAACTATTATATTTTAATCGTTATCAAAAACTGATTGTTTCATACACAAAAGTGGGACCAAAATTAAATTAAATCTCTCAAGAAAGTGCAGTCAAAATTCATTATTTTTAGCACCAGAAAGTGTAGTCAAAATTCATTATTTTTCGCATCAGAAAGTGTAGTCAAAATTCATTATTTTTCGCACCAGAGAGTGTAGTCAAAATTCATCATTTTTAGCACCAGAGAGTGTAATCAAAATTCATTATTTTTAGCACCAGAAAGTGTAGTCAAAATTCATTATTTTTAGCACCAGAGAGTGCAGTCAAAATTCATTATTTTTAGCACCAGAGAGTGTAGTCAAAATTCATTATTTTTAGCACCAGAGAGTGTAGTCAAAAATCATTATTTTTCACACCAGAAAGTGTAGTCAAAATTCATTATTTTTAGCACCAGAGAGTGTAGTCAAAATTCATTATTTTTAGCACCAGAGAGTGTAGTCAAAAATCATTATTTTTCACACCAGAAAGTGTAGTCAAAATTCATTATTTTTAGCACCAGAGAGTGCAGTCAAAATTCATTATTTTTAGCACCAGAGAGTGTAGTCAAAATTCATTATTTTTAGCACCAGAGAGTGTAGTCAAAAATCATTATTTTTAGCACCAGAGAGTGCAGTCAAAATTCATTATTTTTCACACCAGAAAGTGTAGTCAAAATTCATTATTTTTAGCACCAGAGAGTGTAGTCAAAAATAATTATTTTTAGTACCATAAAGTGTAGTCAAAATTCATTATTTTTAGCACCAGAGAGTGTAGTCAAAATTCATTATTTTTTGCACCATAAAGTGTAGTCAAAATTCATCAATTTTCGCACAATCAAGTGGAGACAAAATTGATAATTTCACAACCAAGAACTGTGGTCCAAACATTGGTCACACAAGAAAGTGTTTAATTTGTGACAACATAATACATTTTGTTTTCTATGATGAGATTTTAACTATCAAAACATCACTAATTCCATAAATATTGACGATTGAGAAGTAGCCGCATTGTTCGTGCCTAGTGTTAGACATTGGTGTCATTTCTTTCAAATATTATTTCTCTGAAGCTGCTGTATGTAGCTGTATAATGTTGTATTTTGTTGTATTCTGTTTTATTATGTTGAATTATGTTGTTTTATGACATTTACATTCATACACACTCTAAATGTGTAGTATTATTGTTGAAACTGTCATTAGAAATTTATAAAAGCAGTTGTGTTTGTGACAGTCTCTTCTGGCACTTTCTGTTGTTTGTGGTAAATCCCGCACCGATTGAATTATTGAGTTATTTGCGGGTCATCATCATCACACTCCGAAAATTTCCAAATGTCCTCCGAACATCAAACTCCGATCCCGACCTTAGCAAGTCCCGCAGTGTCCAGCGACTGACGACTCCAGTTCTGTATTGGTTGATAAGTCTTCTTACACGCTCATTAAGTTTCTCATTTCTGGCTGTGCCCATCTTAAACTCCCATCTCTTTCATCCGAAGAAGTGACGTGGACTCGTGGTTGTCAAAGTCTTGTGCTCTTCCCATATCTCGAAGGGCATTGATGAGATGATGTCCGCCCGATCCATTGGATGACCAGCTTCAAAGACAGCACAGCTAGTCAACCTGTCCGCTCTTTCATTTCCCCTTACTTCGGCATGTCCAGGGAGGTAGACAATCCCGCCCCCATGTCTGCTCTAAAGACAACTTTGCTACAAGTTTATCTCAGTTTAAGTTACACAATGGAGACAAATAATAATAAATAAACATTATTAAATAGGGAAACTTCCGAGGCGATAAAAAGGAATAATAGAAGGAAAAGGGAAAAGCACTCGGGAAAAAATGACAAATAAAAACAGAAAAAAACAAAGAACAATATATGGTCCGAAGGAGGATCGAACCCGTACTCCATGGCACTGCGCCTTGCCACGAGAAGCCGAGCGCTTTGAAATAGTTAGGGAAAGTTCCGAAACTTCCTACACAATGTTTTGTATGTATGTTATCAGAAGTATCATCATCAAGTTTATGACGTTCAACGTCGGCTTACAGTCTAAACATATATGCAAGAGTAAACATAACCGGCGAAAGTACAATTATGTCTCACCACAACTTTCTATATATACAGTTGCTTACGAATTCTGCTGTTGATTCACGCCATGCAACTTTCTTCCTGTTATTATTTTATTTTTGTCTCTCAATCACTTAGGCTTAGTTTCCATCTGCCACAATATGTTGAGCAATTATGGATTTTAATTCGTTTGCAGTGATACCGGGGCCGTCCATAACCACAATCATGTTGCGGCTATTTCACTGTCCTCCCACCTTTAATCTTGGGGGATGGTTCAAGCCCTGTTTACAGGTACATACATCATCAACCTTATTTATGTACCCTATCTTCAGTTATTCTTTGGGACTCTGCAAAGCCTAGATCTGCAAATTCTTTGATGCTATCGCCCCATATCTTTCTCTGTTTAAATCTCATTCTTCTTTCTTTCACAGTTCATTGTACAGTAGGCTTCGCCAAGCCAAATGATCGAAATACGTATATAAAACATTGTATCTTGTGTTTCTTCACACAAAAGTCAAAAGGTCATTACGTACTCCTAATTTTGCTATATCCTTTTGCGATTGTTTTGCATTCATGAAACGATATGGGTAAGAGATGGTCAACACTTTACCATTACATTCGTGATACGATCTGAGTAAGAGACGGTCAAAACTTTACCATTACATTCGTGATACGATCTGAGTAAGAGACGGTCAAAACTTTACCATTACATTCGTGATACGATCTGAGTAAGAGAAGGTCAAAACTTTACCATTACATTCGTGATACGATCTGAGTAAGAGATGATCAACACTTTACCATTACATTCGTGATACGATCTGAGTAAGAGACGGTCAAAACTTTACCATTACATTCGTGATACGATCTGAGTAAGAGACGGTCAAAACTTTACCATTACATTCGTGATACGATATGAGTAAGAGAAGGTCAAAACTTTACCATTACATTTCATTGTCGTAGCTGTAAGTGTAGCTTACCGTAGCTGCTGTAAGTGTTCACGCATCGAAGGCATATAGAATCATTAATATAGCAAGGCTGTGCGTCAGCTTAATCCCATTCTGATTAGAGCAACAAAATGATGAATGTCTCCTCCAGATGTTGATAATAGCTTTTCTACACTTTATAATGCCCTAATTACTCGTTTTCATGTTTCCATAATATTCTCAACTCTGTTTTACTGTAATATATATATATATATATATATATATATATATATATATATATATATATATATATATATGTTTATGGCCTCCATGTAAACATACGGAGTAAGTCTACACCATAATTGTTATTGCTATTCATTATTTCTCAATGGAACCACCAGCGATGACTCCCAAGACTCTGACTGAAGCTAAGTAGACATTTATCTACATAATCATACACATATATGTTGTCTTTTCATACTAACGAACGTCTGTGGCGAAATGTTCATAATGTCATACTGTCTTCTTTTTAGTGAAGTTGCTTTATACGATGTTATATTTATTTTAAGTTTACATAACACAAGAAAGCTTTATTTGTAATCCACACAATAATGGTATGTAATAACTAGTAAAAGCTGTAGAGTGAATCATAATGTATAGCATCAAGTCAAAACGTCAACAAACTCATGTACCCAGTAAAAAATAAAGTAGAGCCCCTGTCACGTCAAGTGTCCTATAGGGAATATGGTGTTAGTGACCATAAATTTTACAGACCTTCGGCACATGATTTTTGGGGTAATGTGGTCGGTATTATGCCCATGCCTGGTTACTTTCACAGAAAAAAAATCCGGTACCCATTAAAGGTGGGTGAACTGGAAGCCGTCGGTTGGGATCGAACTCTGCCTAATATTAGAAAGAGATACCTATCAATGTTACACGGCCTTAATGTTACTATATTCAAGTGCGCCCTTTTCGGCGTTTCCTCTTTGGTATCTTCACAGGGCTATGACTAAAGCTAGGTAGAAATCTATCTATATAACCATTTTTCACGTGTTTGTTGTCTTGTCATACTGACGAAGATCTCTTACCGAAGCGTTCATAATTTTGACCGGCCTTCGTTGTAGTAAAGCTGCTATAAACAGTTTTATATTTATCTTTCATGGTATCACTTGAGCATCACGTATTTCACATTCACATTATTTCTGTATTTAAGGTTACCTTGGCTTAAACCGTAAAGAAGAGGACTGGTTGGTCTCGAGGTAAGACGCCGGCCTCGAGATGGAGAGGTTGTGAGTTCAAATCCCGGCTGAACCAGACGATTTTTATTTTTAATTTCTTTTTGGTAACTACCCCCAGGTTTCAGCAGGGAGGCCCGGCTTCAAACCGTCAATTACTCTTGGACGGAAAAAAAAATATGAGTACCTCCAAACACGGAGTTATCTGCCTGTATGGCAAGGGACCCCTATATACACGGCTGCCAGAGGAAAATGGATTAACACACAAAATTCAGTTCCTAGTCTCTAGGGACTTCGCCCGAAGTGAAAGCTGGCGAACGAATACAAAAACCGTAAGCAACAGTTATCACCACGTGGTGTCGATTCGTCATACAGAGTGGAATACAAATCGTTGGTGAGAATTTAGCTCCACTGATACTCTGTTATTGTCAGTAAAGTAAAGAGTCCCGTCACGCCATGTGGCGTATAAAGAATATGGTATAAGTGATCTAATTTTTACAAACCGTCGGCACATGATTTTTGGGGTAATGTTGTAGGTATTACGCCCGTGCCACTTTACTTTCCAAGAAATAAATCCGATTATATTTCCATTTTTAAAATACCCATTTAAAGCTGGGTGAACCTGGAAGCCGTCGACATGATCAAACCGATCTCTTGTCCTCGGTAGTCCAGTTCACCAACCACTGAGCTATCGTGGCTCCCACTCTGTTATAGTAAAGGATATAAATCACGTTGCCACGGGAAGAGCAAACTTGGATGTTTTAAACATTAGAAGTCATTATCGACTATCTGAACCAGAATCTCTTTGGGGGTTCGGAAAGGGTTGGGGTTATTGAGTTCTTAGCGGGTCATATCACTGCACTCCGAATTTGTCCATAGGTACTCAGATTCCCTCCTCGGCAAGTCTCGAAGTGTCCAGCGACTGACGACTCCAGTTCTGTGTTGATTGATTAGTCTTCTTACGCGCCCATTAAGTTTCTCGTTTCTGGTTGTGCCCATCTTAACTCCCATCTCTTTCATCCGAAAGAGTGACGTGGACTCATAGGGTTGGTGTGTCTAAAGGTAAGGCGTCGGTCTCATGACAGGTATTGTACCTTTTTCGAAACAAACCCTAGGCGGTGGACATTTAAAAAAAAATACAGTTAGTGGTTTCGTCTTGGCTTTACCTTCCTCTGGTCACTGGTTAGTGAAATTCCATGTCTAGCCCTCTCTGGGTTGTAAGATCCGATGTCTAGCCCTCACTGTGTAGTGAGATCCGATGTCTAGCCTTCACTGGGTTGTAAGATCCGATGTCTAGCCCTCAATGGGTATTGAGATCCGATGTCTAGCCCTCACTGGGTATTGAGATCCGATGTCTAGCCCTCAATGGGTATTGAGATCCGATGTCTAGCCCTCACTGGGTATTGAGATCCGATGTCTAGCCCTCACTGGGTAGTGAGATCCGATGTCTAGCCTTCACTGGGTAGTGAGATCTGATGTCTAGCCCACACTGAGTAGTGAGATCTGATGTCTAGCCTTCGCTGGGTAGTGAGATCTGATGTCTAGCCTTCACTGAGTAGTGAGATCTGATGTCTAGCCTTCACTGAGTAGTGAGATCTGATGTCTAGCCTTCACTGAGTAGTGAGATCTGATGTCTAGCCTTCACTGAGTAGTGAGATCTGATGTCTAGCCTTCACTGAGTAGTGAGATATGATGTCTAGCCCTCAATGAGTAGTGAGATCTGATGTCTAGCCCTCAATGAGTAGTGAGATCTGATGTCTAGCCTTCACTGAGTAGTGAGATCTGATGTCTAGCCCTCAATGAGTAGTGAGATCTGATGTCTAGCCTTCACTGAGTAGTGAGATCTGATGTCTAGCCCTCAATGAGTAGTGAGATCTGATGTCTAGCCCTCAATGAGTAGTGAGATCTGATGTCTAGCCTTCACTGAGTAGTGAGATCTGATGTCTAGCCCTCAATGAGTAGTGAGATCTGATGTCTAGCCCTCAATGGGTAGTGAGATCTGATGTCTAGCCTTCACTGAGTAGTGAGATCTGATGTCTAGCCCTCAATGAGTAGTGAGATCTGATGTCTAGCCCTCAATGAGTAGTGAGATCTGATGTCTAGCCCTCAATGAGTAGTGAGATCTGATGTCTAGCCTTCACTGAGTAGTGAGATCTGATGTCTAGCCCTCAATGAGTAGTGAGATCTGATGTCTAGCCCTCAATGAGTAGTGAGATCTGATGTCTAGCCCTCAATGAGTAGTGAGATCTGATGTCTAGCCTTCACTGAGTAGTGAGATCTGATGTCTAGCCCTCAATGGGTAGTGAGATCTGATGTCTAGCCCTCAATGAGTAGTGAGATCTGATGTCTAGCCCTCAATGAGTAGTGAGATCTGATGTCTGTGCCGGTGTTTGATACAAGTTTGTTTCTTATTCCCATTTTGAACGGAATTATTGCTAACTATTTTACTGCGACTGAGTTCACATTGATCACAATACAACTTATTAATAATATTTTGACGTAACCAACAATCACAGACGAGGAATAGGATTTATGCAATTGAATGTATATAGTGGGGTACCTCAACATTTTAAGATCAATGTTCTTGATTTATGTTACTCACGAGGTTTTCACCCATGTTTATAGAGCTATCCTTTAGTACTTATTGTCTGTGCCTTTTCATCTCTGAAAGACTTCTCCATCTGTGAAAACGACTGGCAACATCTGGCAAGTGATCGCACATCATGGAGAGCATGTATAAGGAACGGTATAACAACATTTGAGACTGTGCTAAGACAGGACTTAGAAGAGAAGAGACTCATGAACAAGGATAGTAAACACTGTGGACCAGCGAGCCTGACCTGTTCATTATGTGCCCGCGTGTGTTTGTCAAACATTGGTAGAATTAGCCACGAGCGAAGCTGTTCGGCAAAAACAATACCTCAAAAAAATACGCAATAGCCTCCACTAGACCGTCTGACAAGACGAAAAGGGCCATATATATATATATATATATATATATATATATGCCTTTTATAATTCTATCTTTCATTCACAAATTATCTTGGCAATACTTTTATTCTATCTTTATGTCTTAACTCTTAATCGCATTATAACTACTTACCATTGTTCACTGGAGAACACAACTTTTGAATATAACTTGAAACACTTCAATACTAAACTCTATCTTCCTGATTGACTTATCCCTGGTCTTCCTTCTACATCTCTATTAAATAACAACTAACTAACTTGTGGAAGTTCATAACTATCACTTCTGCCTTCAAGCAACTTCTGCCAAAGCCGGACTATGCACGTCTAAGCTACGTTTCTGAACCTTTATTCTGACTTCTTACTGTGACTGTTCTGACTGCTTCTGCTTAATTACGTGTGAGCATGAGATTAACTACCTCTGTCTCATTTGCATAGATTCTTGGCTGAGTCTTCGCGTGGGTTATCCTGCAGTGAATAAATGACCGCCAAGGTGAATTATATATGACTTCTGTGTCGAAATTTACAAAACTAAACTCCATCTTGACATATTGTTAACCATCAGCTTTAAAAATAACGCCACCATTAACTCTCAGAGTAATATCGATCTCAAAAATGTGACCTACCGTGGAGTTTGTTCAACCTAATTTCTGGACATGTTGACAGGTCATGTCATGTGACATCAATCTCCACACCTTTTCCAATAACACTTAAAAATGCCCAGTATCCCAAAACTGGACACTATTATTCCGTGCCTGAGTTATACTTGTACTGTTATGTTACTGTTATAACCCATCGAATTTGTAGTAAAAACTAAGCTATTCGACCGTGCTATCTATCTCCCATTATGTGATCTATTCCTTCATCGTTTATTTACAATTACAATATCTAGCTTTCTCTGACTATTGAGATCCGATGTCTAGCCCTCTCTGTGTAGTGAGATCCGATGTCTAGCCCTTTCTGGGTAGTGAAATCCGATGTCTAGCCCTCTCTGGGTAATGAGATCCGATGTATAGCCCTCACAAGGTAGTAAGATCCGATGTCTAGTCCTCTTTGGGTAGTGAGATCCGATGTCCAGCCCTCTCTGGGTAGTGAGATCCGATGTCTAGCCCTCTCTGGGTAGTGAGATCCGATGTCTAGCCCTCTCTGGGTAGTGAGATCCGATGTCTAGCCCTCTCTGGGTAGTGAGATCCGATGTCTAGCCCTCTCTGGGTAGTGAGATCCGATGTCTAGCCCTCTCTGGGTAGTGAGATCCGATGTCTAGCCCTCTCTGGGTAGTGAGATCCGATGTCTAGCCCTCTCTGGGTAATGAGATCCGATGTCTAGCCCTGTCTGGGTAGTAAGATCCGATGTCTAGCCCTCTCTGGGTAGTAAGATCCGATGTCTAGCACTGTCTGGGTAGTAAGATCCGATGTCTAGCCCTGTCTGGGTAGTGAGATCCGATGTCTAGCCTTCTCTGGGTAGTAAGATCCGATGTCTAGCCGTCTCTGGGTAGTGAGATCCGATGTCTAGCCCTCTCTGGGTAGTAAGATCCGATGTCTAGCCCTCTCTGGGTAGTGAGCTCCGATGTCTAGCCCTCTCTGGGTAGTAAGATCCGATCTATCTATCTATCTATGTTTCGTTCGCTCGAAGTATTGTCTATATCAGCAATGTCGTTTTCTGTATGAATTTTACTGTCTTTTGTAATTCTTGCAGTGGCCCATATAGTTTTGTCTGTAGTGTTGTATCTATGGGCCAATGGATTTTCCTCAGTCTACTATATTCAGTGCAGTCTTGAAGTATGTGTTCAGCAGTCTGGGGTGCCTGTCCACATGTACAAGTAGTTGATGTGCCGATCTTGAATTTTGTATACATGTGACTATGGAGTCGATTGTGTCCTGTTCTTAGGCGTATAATGATAACTTGTTCATATCTATTCATATTATGAAAGGCATCCTGATATGGGGCTTGTGGTCCTCTGATTGATTTGATTATCTGTTTCTTATGATGGTATGTGACTGGTGTATCTAGTTGTGTGCCTGTTGAACCTTCCTTTGCCAATTGATCTGCTTTCTCATTTCCTGGTATTCCACAGTGAGACGGGATCCACTGCAGGGCAACCCTGTGGTGCTTGCAGAGTTCAGTCAATAAGGTCTGTAGATGTGGTAATTTTCTGGATTGTAGTGCCTGGAGTACTGATCTTGCATCTGTCAAAAACACTACAGGCTGTGGGCTAAGATTACTGTTCAGCAGCTTTTCTATTGCCAACTTTATTGCTTGTATTTCTGCATCATAATTGTGACAATATTTCCCTGTTGCTATTTTATTCATATCCCTAGTGTTATTTGGGTACTCTATATATGCACCTGCTCCCCATTCTTTACTGCATTCTGTGCTGATCCATCTGTGTACACACGGATCCATAGGTCTTGTGGGTATTCTTCATCCAGGAAACTGAGAGTTATTGTTTTTCGCTGTAGACTATTTTGTTCCTCTTTGTCAACTATTCCTTTCACATCTGTCCGTATTTGAACTGATAATCCTGATTCATCTGTCCAGGGAGTCTGTTCTGGTATGGGCAGAAGGGGTTTAACAACTCTTGGCATGTCTGGTGTTTGTCTACTAATACGCTTGGCTTGGTGGATAAAGCTGCTTCTCTTAAGTCGTCCCAATGCAAGATTTTGGAATCTGTCCTTCATTGGATGTCTCGGCATGCATACAAATTTTTCTGCCTGTATCAGCACCTTTGTGTCTCTCCGTTCTCTCAGTGCTGGTATCCTCCAAAATTTCTCCATCTCCAATATTGGTGTTGATTTCAATGCTCCTGTTATGACCCTAAGTGCCTGGTTTTGTACTTTATCCAGTTCTTGCAATGTGGTGTTTGATGCTGAGCACCATGCGGATGATCCATATTCTAAATGTGGGCGTATACTCTGTTGGTAAACTTTACTGAGTATTTTCCCACTCGCACCCCATGTGGTTCCACACAACTTTCTTAGAATAGCCAATTTCCTCCTTGCTTTTTGGGTTGCCTTATTTATCTGCTGTTTCCAAGATAGTTTGTTATCAAATGTAACTCCGAGATATGTAGCTTGTATGTCTTCTTTCACAGGTTCATTGTTTATGTAGATGGCTCCTGCTTTTTGTTTTGGGGAGAGTGTGAAAAGTGTAGTACTGCATTTGTCTGTATTGATGCTGATACACCATCTATTTGTCCATGAATTCAGTGCATTCATAGCTCTTTGTAGCAATTTGGAGGCCACTGTTGCATACTCCTCTGTGCACCACATTACCAAGTCATCTGCATACATTGCCACTTTGATGCCATGTGGTAGTTCAGTAACTAGGTCATTGATGTAGATCAGAAAAAGTGTTGGAGATAGTACCCCTCCTTGTGGAACGCCCTGGCGCAATAAGACCTTCTTACTCTTAAGACCATCCAGTTGCACTCTGGCTCTCCTATTATGCAGGTATGCTTTGACCCATTTGTACATCCTGCCATTTACTCCATAATTTCTCAGTTTCTTCAAAAGCCCTTCCTTCCATACCTTATCAAATGCTTTCTTTAGGTCTATCCATGCTGCTAGTACCAGTTTCTTTTCTTGAAACGCATCTTCAATTTCCTGGGAAAGATAGGTTGCTTGATCTTCGGTAGAGTAACACTGTCTAAAGCCTGCTTGTTGTGGGACAAGGAGATTTTCACTTTCCAGGTACCACTGCAGTCTGAGATTGATTATACGTTCCATTGTTTTACACAAAAAGCTTGTAAGGCTGATTGGTCTATAGCTGGATGTCATTGAACCATCTTTTCCTGGCTTTAGTAATGGTATCATAATTGCTTCTCTCCATGCTTGTGGCACTCTACCTGTGATCCAGCAAATGTTGTAGATCGGCAGTAGTTTTGCTTTAGCTGCAGTTCCCAAGTTCTTAATCATTTCATTGGACACTCCATCACTGCCTGGTGACTTTTCATTTTTAATTTGGATATTGCCAGCTCTAGCTCTCTTTGTGTAATGGGTGTTTCCATTACTTCATGTGTGGTCTCTTCTTGTCTTGCATTTTGTTGTTTTAAACGGGTCTTTTGTCGTTTTTCTAGGCTAGTTTCAATATTATTGTCATTTGCAAAGGAGTCTGCAAAGTAATTTGCTGCATGTTTACCTGTTAGAATGTTTCCATCCTTCTTCAGTGTAATTTTGGTGTTCCTTTCTGTACCCTCATCATTCAGCTGTTTTACAAGCTTCCACACTTTTCTTGTGTCTCGTTCAAGATTCAAGGACTCTGTTTTCTCTTTCCAGCTTCTCCGTCTGGCTTGTAGTTTAGCCCGTTGAAATTTGGCTTTGGCATGCTGGTAGTTGTTGTGGTGTTCTTGGCAAGGGTTATTTTCTGCTTGCTTTCGAGATGTTTCCATGTCATTGTGTAGTTGCTCTAGTTCACTACTCCAGTATGGTTTGTAGTGTTTCCGTGCCCCTCTAGGTATTGTTTCACTGGCAGCTTGTATTATTAGTCTACTGAATTCATCAACTATTTTGTTGATGTCTCTATCTGTATTTATATCTTTAGTCAGTACACTGGTGTAGTGTTGATACATTTTCCAGTCTGCCTTTTTGTAATTCCATCTGGAGAGAGTGCTGCTCTCCCTGATGGCCTTATTTTGTACCACTAAAAAGACTGGTCGGTGGTCGCTGCCTCCAAGTTGTTTCCCAACAATTCGTGTGATATTCCAATCCAGGTCTGGTGTAAGATCCGATGTCTAGCCCTCTCTGGGTAGTGAGATCCGATGTCTAGCCCTTTCTGGGTAGTGAGATCCGATGTCTAGCCCTGTCTGGGTAGTAGGATCCGATGTCTAGCCCTGTCTGCGTAGTGAGATCCGATGTCTAGCCCTCTCTGGGTAGTGAGATCCGATGTCTCAGCCCTCTCTGGGTAGTGAGATCCGATGTCTAGCCCTCTCTGGGTAGTGAGATTCGATGTCTAGCCCTCTCGGAAAACGGCGAAAGCATTAAATCCAGTATGCACTCGCGCGCGTAATCCTTAGCAGTTAATTGACGCAAACATTAGTGAAAAAAAAAATAGCCGCGTCCAGGGCAAAAATCATTAAGTAAGTCTACTCCTGCCGAAGACGGATATGCCGGGTCTAAAGCTGCAATATCGTGGCTTTGCCTTTAATTAACGACACAACGCGTCTACACCCAATTAACTGGTGAACGCTAAGAAAAAGAAAATAATTTGTTATATTATTAACATTATTCTCAACACACACATCTCTCCCATCTCGGGGTCCTCACTATAAATACACCGTTTTCACTGCACCAATTGTGCTCAGTTTGAATACACTGGCATTATTTATAACAATTATTCCAATAATTAAAGTTAGTGAAGTAATCACTCACCCTATTCGTTACCTATCATCAGTGTAATCGCCGTCTCGTCCCTGTAATTTCTGAATTCATTATAATCCATCATTTAATTGACTCATGGTCCAAATTCCTATATCTATTAGAGCTATTTAAGTTTACATGTTCTTCTAATTACTACAAAATCTACTTGTCTGTCTGTCTGCCTTCTTGTCTACCTGTCTATCTATCTATCTATCTATCTATCTATCTATCTATCTATCTATCTATCTATCTATCTATCTATCTATCTATCTATCTATCTATCTATCTATCTATCTATCTATCTATCTATCTATCTATCTATCTATCTATCTATCTATCTATCTATCTATCTATCTATCTATCTATCTATCTATCTATCTATCTATCTATCTATCTATCTATCTATCTATCTATCTATCTATCTATCTATCTATCTATCTATCTATCTATCTATCTATCTATCTATCTATCTATCTATCTATCTATCTATCCATCCATCCATCCATCCATCCATCCATCCATCCATCCATCCATCCATCCATCCATCCATCCATCCATCCATCCATCCATCCATCCATCCATCCATCCATCCATCCATCCATCCATCCATCCATCCATCCATCCATCCATCCCACCCCACCCACCCACCCACCCACCCACCCACCCACCCACCCACCCACCCACCCACCCACCCATCTATCCATCTATCTATCTATCTATCTATCTATCTATCTATCTATCTATCTATCTATCTATCTATCTATCTATCTATCTATCTATCTATCTATCTATCTATCTATCTATCTATCTATCTATCTATCTATCTATCTATCTATCTATCTATCTATATATCTATCTATCTATCTATCTATCTATCTATCTATCTATCTATCTATCTATCTATCTATCTATCTATCTATCTATCTAAATACCTGTATGTCTGTCAACCTGTCTAGCTGTCTGTCTGCCTGCTTGTCTACCTGTCTGTCTGTCTAACGTGCTCATAAGGCATAGACTCAAATACTCTTTCCCTGTTTTGAAATTGTTCGTCTTGCAGTCTCAATCCTTGCAAAGATCTTTCCTCAAATCTCGACATATGTCTCTGTTCTGTGCAAGCACTTCGATCTCATTGAGGGAGACGATCTCATTGAGGGAGACGATCTCATTGAGGGAGACGATTCCTGCTGCTTTAGCCTCTCTGATCAATGTTCTTCTCAATGTTGATCTGGTCGACCTCTTTTCACCCTACCTATTGTTTCCCACTTGAAGGCCTGCTTCGTTATTCGTCTCAGCAATGGTTATCAATTTTATTCTAATGGAACTTATTCTCCGCCTGACGTAAAGCTTGTAACACACACTAGTAGAGTCTAGTCCACACATCTTCATTTCCCAAATTAGAGCTCCACAGTGCTCAAACCATTTCCTCAGCACGTCCCACAATTTGAAGCACACTCGCTGAACGATAGCGAAAGTACTGAAGATGTCTTCAGCTCGTATTCACAAATGTTCCATTGCGCTGGTAACGATCTTCACACCATTCATCTTAATTGCCTTTAACGACATGTTTGGTAGGTGAAAGTTGTTCAGTTGTTTTTCCACCTGTAGACAAAACCCCGATCGCTGTAGTTGATCAATTCAGCCACTCCTTTCACGGGGAATTGAATTTAAAGATAATATTGGTCCTTTATAGCAATGCATTGGATGTGAAACATGGAGAACAATAAAATTAGAATCATGAAGATACACACCTTCATCAATGGATGCTTGCGCACTATAAAAGGATGGGAATTGCAGGACAAAATCACAAACAAAAATATGGAAAAGTACCAGTCAAATATTTGTGGATACAGATATACAGCGAAGACGATGGCGCTGAATAGGACATACACTGCAGAAGCCAACTGAGAGTATTACATAATAGGTCCTTTTTGGAATCCCCAAAGAAAGAGACAAAAAGGAAGAACCAAAATATTCTTGGAGAAGACAGATAGAAGCAGAGGTGAAGATTATGGGGAAGACATGGAATGATCATGAAAGAATGGCAAGAAGCAGAACGACTTGGAAAGTGTTTGTTGAAGACCTATACTCCATAGGGAGCTGAAAGGTAGAAGAAGATAGCAATACAGTCATTATTTCTTTTCGTGTCCTTTACAGAACGTTGCGCCAATCACTACCAGTCAAAGGAACCTCTGTCTCCAGCCATATCATCCATTTTCTCTGTGACTATTTCAAGTGTCATATGTTTTGGGAAGCTTTTATAATTTATTTTCGTAAGTATTTGGGTTTTTCCTGTATTTTTTTTAACATGTGGGTCTCAAGACAATGCTTCTCTTGCTATGGCAGCAAAACATTTTCTTGCTGCTTGTCCAATCCATCTATATTTTCTAGACATAATCTGTACTTTCCAAATGGCCCCTGTTTTTTGCTACATATCTTTATGTCTAAACTTATCTTACTATCTGATTATTCAGAATTCTCCCCAGGCAGGTGTTTCTAATTGTCCGTGAGTTTTGTTTGTTGGCTTTGATCATCGCTGACTCTGAGCTATATAACAGAAGAAAAGAACACGTCGCGTCATCTGGTGGCTATAGATAATATATAATAGTAATGTCCATATTTTTAATAGACATTTCTCTTTTGATAATTCTCGTTTGAGTAGCGTGGTTGGTATTACGTCAGTGCCGTCTTTCTTTCCCAGAATGATCAGGTACACATTTAAGTCTGAGGGAACATAGAAACCATCGATCAGGATCGAAACCTATCTCTTGCTTTCAAAGGTCTAGCTTTCTTACCACTGAACTACCATAGTTCACGAGCCATAGACTACACTGTTTTTACGCCAGTACTTATATTATGTCATTTTTAGCTTTGCGTTTACTTTTTAACGTTATTTTGCAACCTATATTTTATATTTGAGTTATTTATGAGTCAATGACTGGTAGCACATATATTTTTGCCAACAATCACCCTAGTTCGATAGTCTCAAGAAGGTTAATTGGAAAACCGCTGTTATAAGTGGCACGTATTGTGAATTTGTCTCCGTTTACGCTTCACTTCTTTATCATGCAAATCATTTCTACTGCAGTAACCGCCCCTGTATTTAATTACGTCACAATTATATCTTATTTCGGTGATAATTGTCACATTCTAGTCACCCAGATCACAGCAAGTAATATTAACTGTATCCCAACATCGCTGCAATGTTATTCCATCATCACTTTTTATTTTTTGCTGAAGAATAAATGTCAGCACATTTTTTTCCTGATATAATCATGTGGTATTTGCTCAATTATGTACCTATTTTTTAAAAACAACATTTTTTTTTGGTTGCGAATTTAAAGTTTGGATGTTCGTCATTTAAATATTCTTATTTATTTTTTTTTAGTAAATGTAGCTGCAAATAGTAACAAGAATATTGAAACAAATGTCTGAGGATGGATACAAAAAAGAACAATGTTGAAACTCAGTATTTTGTCAAAGTTGTGCTATAGTTGTAGGAAGGTTACTCTTTGTGACGAGTCACTGACACCATTTTGCGCCTGCGTGATCATGAAAGGAAATTGTCATAGCACTGTTCGTGCAGATGTAGCAGCACAATTAATGCATGAACGTAGCGAACGTGAGATTATGAAATATACCACTGATATGGCGTCAGTTAGACAACTCACATCTCTATTTCAGCAAGGGTAATTGTTTCTTTATCCCTCTTAGTTATATCTCGTCGAGCAGTGGGCTCTCTTCTCTATGGTAGAGTTATCTGGAACCTGAAACGAGACACACCAGTGTCCGCGCGAGCAGATGTGTTCTTTTAAAACTGTGCATCTAACATGAATACGGATCGTCATCAAGTACCATTCCGTCTGGCGTAGGTGATCAAGTCTCTCCACAACTTTCAATCTGGACAGTTATTTATCATTTCTGTTGTTGACCTTCTGCCAAGCCATTCTATTGCTTGCCAAGCCATTCAATCTCTGTCTGTTTCTCTTTGTTTCCCTCTATCCGCCTCGTAATTGTTCTATTTGTTATAATATATTCCAGCTGTTCATTACACATTACCTTGTACATTTCCTTCTCATTACAACGACCAAAAAAATATGATTGTTTTCTTCCTAATATTGGAATTTAGCCCTCTCTTGTTGCTTTGGCTTCTTTCAGAACGTTTTCATATCTTTTCTTTGCTGTCCATGGTAATCTCAACATTCTTCTGTAAAACCACATTTCTACAGACTCCAGTGATTTTCTTGTCTATTGTCCTATTGTCCATGATTCACATCCATATGTTAAGATGGCTCTACATAACATTTAAGAACTTTATTTCTTGTTTATATTGTCAAAAATGGATTGCATAGTACCTTCCTTGTTTCTTTTGAAAGCTGCTTTTGTCTGAACCATTCTGCATCTCACATCTTTTGTACATCTTCCGTCTGGGGTTAACAAAATTCCCAAAAATTTAAATTCATTTACCTGTTTTAATATTGCTCCACTTGTCTTTATTTTGCACTGAAGTGATGTTTTTTTTCTTTGTTGTTACCATTACGTCTGTCTTGCTGCTAATAAGGCTAAGTCCTTTATTTTTGCTCTCTTTCACTATAAAGAAAACCGTCGTAACTGCTTTGTACAATCATGAATGGTCACAATAGAAATCACAACATGTTAAGTACTCAATTACATAGATCTAAAAGGCAATGAGAAAATCAGATAACGGAGCGGAATTAAACTTTGTCTGTTTATATATATATATATGAATACTAACAATGAAGGAGATAGTTCGACACTTGGATGAAAATGAAACCAGACCAACGAGCATTAAAAAAGCGTTCTTCTTCAAAACACCAGAACAGAGAGCAAAACGGATACGAATAAAAACATGGATAGACGGAATATAAAACATAAGCAAGAGCCTAATCATTTCTATCCTAACAGTGTCAAGACACACCCAAGATTAACACAACATCTACAGACACAAGATTATATTATACATTCTTCCTTTCTCCTGTGATGCTTCAAGACCACAGCAGATGAATAAAAACAAAGAACTTATTTACGACATAAAAAGGCGAAAAAGAGTAGAAATAGAGAGGAATGGTATGGGCCAAACACGCGGCATTCAAAGAATTAATACTGATCCCACAAAACGGTAGGATTTTTTAAATTTCCCTATAAGTCGTCAATGGGTTCAGTGACCACTGACTCGATTGTCGGTACGCAGTCAAGATAAAGGATATACCAGAAAAAGAATATACCAGAAAAAGGATATACCAGAAAAAGGATATACCAGAAAAAGGATATACCAGAAAAAGGATAGCAAATGCGAGAGGAGGATTCATTGCTCTGTAAAACATATTGAAGTCTAAATAAATTATGTTTAATACACAAATTAAAAATTTGAACTTCAATTTTAAGTCAGTATTATTATATGGCTGTGAAACATGGAGAACAACTAAATTGACAATCATAAGAATACAGACCTTCATTAATGGATGCTTACGTAGAATAAAAGGATGGAAATAGCAGGACAAAATCACTAACATAGAATTATGGAAATGTACCAATCAAGTACCAGTGGATAAAGAGATACAGCGAAGACGATGGCGCTGGATAGGACACATATTACGGAAGCCAACTGAGAGTATTATATAACTGGTCCCTTTGGAATCCCCAAGGAAATTGACATAACGGAAGACCAAAATATTCTTGAGAAGACAGATGGAAGCAGAGATGAAGATGATGGGAAAGACATGGAAGACCAAAATATTCTTGAGAAGACAGATGGAAGCAGAGATGAAGATGATGGGGAAGATATGGCAGACATGAAAGACCAAAATATTCTTGAGAAGACAAATGAAAGCAGAGATGAAGATGATGGGGAAGATATGGAATGATCTTAAAAGAATAGCAAGAAACTGAACGGCTTGGAAAGTTTTTGTTGAAGACCTATGCTTCACAGGGAGCTGAAAGGTAGAAGAAGAAAAAAGAAGACGAGTCAAGGAAAAAAACCACTAACCCAGTAACCTCAAAGAGTATCTCAAACACTTTGTATCTTCGTCTAAAGAAGAGTTCTAACTACATATGTGTATTTATAAACACCATCTCACATCTTGTTAACATCCTTACTTTTCATATCTTAAATGATCGCTTCATGTCTTTAACAGTTCATGCACGTTCATGACGTAAATTCCCACAATGAGAGAACGTCTCCCCCAGCAACAATGCAACGAGCTCTACATTACGAATGCTTCCTACGTGATTTTCTGCATACATAAATTCCAGATTATTATTATAAATTCCAGATCTGGAAATCGACAACAGGATTATTTTATAAATAATTCATCGCAATACGAATTGATCGTTAGTCTCGGCTTAATGTTATTCAAAATAGGAAGACTCCAAAAGGACCAGTCGATACATAATTATAAAACACGAGAGCTGTGTTTATGCAGGGCCGGATGAGCAAGTTTACATCTTCTTTATGCATATAGGGAGCCGCGATAGCTCAGTGGTTAGTGAACTGGACTACAAAGGACAAGAGGTAGGGTTAGATCCCAACCGACGTCTTCCGGGTTCACCCAGCCTTTAATGGGTACCTGATTTTTTTTCTGGGAAAGTAAAGCGGCACGGGCGTAATACCGACCCAATTAACCCAAAAATCATGTGCCGAAGGACTGTAAAATTTATGGTCACTAACACTATATTCCCTATACGACACTTGGTGTGACGGTGGCACTTTACTTTACTTTTTTTATGTATATAAATGTATATCTTCTCTCTATATATAAACTTACATCTTCTCTCTCTCTCTCTCTCTATATATATATATATATATATTCAATGAGATAGAACTGCTTGCACAGAACAGAGACAGATGGCGAGATTTGATAAAATATCTTTAAAAGAAAACTGCTAGAACAGAAATTCATATAGGAGAAGGTGTATCTTGGTCTACGCCCTATGGGCCGGTTACGGCTCGAAAGGTCAATAGATATATATATATATACATTTACATCTTCTCTATATATAAAAATTAACATCTTCTCTCTATACATAAATGTAGATCTTTTCTCTATATATAAATGTGCATCTTTTCTCTATATATAAATGTGCATCTTTTCTCTATATATAAATGTGCATCTTTTCTCTATATATAAATGTGCATTTTTTCTATATATATAAATTTACACCTTCTCTCTATATATAAATTTACACCTTCTCTCTATATATAAATTGACTTATCTATATATAAATGTACATATTTGCTCTAAATATAAATGTACATCTTTTATCTATATATAAATTTGCAACTTCTCTCTATATATAAATTTACATCTTCTCTCTCTATATATAAATTTACTTCTCTATATATAGATATAATATAATAAAACAATGGAACAATAAGCCTAATGAGCCATGTTACAAAAATCTTGTTAAAAGTTATACAAGGAAGGATTCAGAATAAAATCAATACTGAATTAGTTGAGCAGCAATTTGGATTTAGGAAAATTAGCGGGACAAAAGAAGCCATATTCTGCATGAGAACATTAATCGAAAAGTACACAGAAGTAAACAAACCAATATATGCCTGCTTCATAGACTACACCAAAGCTTTTGATAGAGTACTTAGTTTCAGCCCTGGTGTTTTTTGTTTGATGTTAGTATATTTTTCATGGCATTAAAATTACTTTTTGTCATACCTATTCTTTTGTGTTTTTTTTTAAGTTGTATATTTTCCATCACTGGAACCATCAAAATGTTGATTGCTTCTTTCTGATGTTTTCTAGGAGTTTCCTTTTAGTGTTGGCCACTTTGAGAATTTCTTCATTTGTCTTTTCAGCTGTCCTTGAGACTTTCAACATTCTTCTGAGAAATCCCATCTCTGTGGCCTCTAATCGTCTTTGTTTGTCTACTGTCCATGATTCGCTTCCATAGGTCAGAAATGGTTCTATATAGCACCGATGAACTCTCTGGCTTAGCCAGATGTTATCAGCTGAACTATAAAATCCTAATTCGTAGCGCCTTCACCCAAGACTCACTCACTCACCGTAGTTGTAACCACATATCTTGACCTATTCAAAACGTTACCTCTGGTCTCCATATTTCTTGTGTCTGAATGAAGAAACATCCTCTACATTACATAAACGTGACCTCTTGTCTCCATATTTCTTGTGTCTGAATGAAGAAACATCCTCTACATTACATAAACGTGGCCTCTTGTCTCCAAATTTCTTGTGTCTGAATGAAGAAACATCCTCTACATTACATAAACGTGGCCTCTTGTCTCCATATTTCTTGTGTCTGAATGAAGAAACATCCTCTACATTACATAAACGTGGCCTCTTGTCTCCATATTTCTTGTGTCTGAATGAAGAAACACTCCTCTACCTTACATAAACGTGACATCTGGTCTCCATATTTCTTGTGTCTGAATGAAGAAACATCCTCTACATTACATAAACGTGGCCTCTTGTCTCCATATTTCTTGTGTCTGAATGAAGAAACACTCCTCTACCTTACATAAACGTGACCTCTGGTCTCCATATTTCTTGTGTCTGAATGAAGAAACACTCCTCTACATTACATAAACGTGAACTCTGGTCTCCATTTACCTTTCGATTAGATTGTCAAGATCTGCATACAGACCCGATGATATAACTCCTCTTGCACTGGATACCTGGATCGCCTGATCAGTCGTACATTCAAACGGCTCTCAGAGTGCTATTGGCCCCTAGTATGAGATACCTAAAATTAATATTTTTTAAAATAGCATCCGATTTAAGATCCTTATAAATTCTACTGCAGATATCCATATCTCACAAGCTTATAGCAATATGCCATTAGGCTGACCCCAGTAATGGGATAATGTCGTAAACATACATTTGTATTTTTACATAGAAAATTGCATAAAAGAAGCTGATCAATCATCATCATCATGTGCCATACCTGTTGGCGTGGGCGATAATTTACTTCCACAATCTTCTATCTATAGTGCATCGTATAAATTCTGTTGTTGACTGTTTTCTATGCCACGACAACAAGCTATCCAGTACTTTCTTGCTTTGTCGTTCGCGATCTATCTTTCCCTGTATTTTGCCAGTTGTAACCAAGTATTCCAACTTTCCTCTTCTCATGATGTGTCCGAAAAATGTTGATTGCTTCTTTCTGATGTTTTTAGTAGCTTCCTTTTAATGTTGGCCTCTTTAAGAATTTCCTCATTGGTCTTTTTAGCTCTCGAGGGAACTTTCAACATTCTTCTGAGAAATCCCATCTCTCTGGCCTATAATCGTCTTTTCATTTGTCTGTATACTGTCCATGATTCGCTTCCATAGGTCAGAATTGGTTCTATATAGCACAGGTGAACTTTCTTTCTCACTTCTATTGACATAGATTTGTTGCATAAGATATTTTTCATTTTCTGAAATGCTATTTTGGTCTGAGCTATTCTGCTTTCTATTTCTGTGGTGCATCTTCCATCTAATGTAATTATTGTGCCCAAGTATTGTACTTGTTTTAGATTTCTCCTGTCTATTTTTATGCTGCACGATGGTGATGATTGTTCAATCTAATATTTCATTTATTAAAATTTATAAAATGTGATCTTAGTTTCAATATTCATCATCATCGAGTGCCTTCTCCGCAACGAAGATTGGCTACCATGGAGCGCCATTCTGCTCTGTCTCTTGCTTTGATAATGCAGGTTGTCATAGGCTGGTTTGTCCATCTTTTGATGTTACTCGTTCATGTTAGTCTTGGTCTGCCTCTGCCTCTTTTACCTTGTATTTTCCCTTCCAGGATTACTTTTAGTAGGCTGTTGTGTCTTTTAACATGGTCCCAAAAATCGCATTTGTTTTGTTTGAATTGTTCTTAGTAGTTCTCTTTTCATTTGTAGCTGTTTAAAGACTTCATCGTTTGTTTTCTTTTCCTTCCATCCAATTCTACATATTCTTCTATATATCCATATTTCAAAGACTTCAATTCTCTGTTCTGTTTTCTTGTCTAATGTCCATATTTCTGCACCATATAGGAATATTAAGAAGATATAACATTTTGCTATTCTTAGTTTTAGCCCTGGTGTCATTTGTTTTGATGTTAATATGTTCTTCATTACATTAAAACTACTTTTTGCCATTCCTATTCTTTTGTTTATGTAAGTTGTACATTTTCCATCACTAGTTATAGTATGTCCAAGGTAGTTATAGTTCTGAACTGTCGCCAGGTCTATTCCTTCTATTTTGATATCAACTTGTGGGCTTTGAGTATCTTCTTTGTATATGATTATAGTTTTAGTCTTTTTGATATTCATATCTAGTCCATATTTTTTGCTTGTCATGTTTATTTCATTAAGTAATTGTTGTAGATCTTTAGGATTTTATGCTAGTAGTACAGTATCGTCAGCATATCTTAGGTTATTGATTATCTTTCCATTAATTTTTAGGTCTGGCATCTCTGTGATGTTTTTAAAGATTTGCTCAGTGTATAGATTGAACAAGCTTGGTGATAGGATGCATCCTTGTCTTACTCCTCTTTTTATATCAATGGGTGTAGAGTTCTCTTCGTTATATTTTATTATTGCTGTTTGCTCCCAGTATAGATTACATATTAGTCGTATGTCTATGTCATCTAGATGTATCTCTTTTAGACATTCTATAAGTTGTTTGTGGTGTACTCTAACAAAAGCTTTGGTGTAGTCTATGAAACAGGCATATATTGGTTTGTTTACTTCTGTGTATTTTTCGATTAATGTTCTCATGCAGAATATGGCTTCTTTTGTCCCACTATTTTTCCTAAATCCAAATTGCTGCTCATCTAATTCAGTATTGATTTTATTCTGAATCCTTCCCTGTATAACTTTTAACAAGATTTTTGTAACATGGCTCATTAGGCTTATTGTTCTAAAGTCACTGCATTCAACTGCACCATTCTTTTTAGGCAATGCAATAAAAGTTGATGCTTTTAGTTAATTTGGTATGCATCCTGTGTGGTATATGTCGTTGCATATGTCTGTAATCACTTCAATGCCAAAATCTTCTAGTGTCTGTATCACCTCTGTCTGTATGCTGGCAGGTCCTGCTGCTTTTCCCTTTCTCATTGTTTTTATAGCTTTTTCCACCTCAGATTTTAAGATTTTATAGCCTGATGTACATTTTATAACTGTTTCCTTGTCTGTTTGATCCTGAAATAGTTCTGTTATATATTCCTACCATCTATTTATAATTTCCTTTTTGTCTGTTAACATAGTTTCAATATTAGTCAACCAAAATAATCATGTGCCATACCGGTTGGCGTAAGCGATCATCTTTCTGCAGTTCTCTCAAATCGGTGCATCTTCTCAATTCTGTTGTTGACAACTTACAGTGTGCATCGTCTCTATTTGTCGTCAGCGATCTCTCTTGCTCTGTATTTAGCCAATTGTAACCAAGTATTTCATCTTTCTTCATTATATGATGTGCCCGAAAAATGTCGATTTTTTCCTACTGTTTTTTTTTTCAAGAGCTCCCTTTTTGTGTTGCCCTCTTTGAGGATTTCCGCGTTAAGTCTTTTTTAGCTATCCAGGGGACATTCAACATTCTTCTGTGAAATTCCATCTTTGTGTCCTCAAATCATCTTTTCATTTTTTTTTACTACTATCCATGATTCCCTTCCATAGGTCAGAATATGCTCCATACAGTTTCGATAAACTTGTTTTATCACTTCTATTGACATGGAATTTTTGCACAAGAGGTTTTTCATTTTCTAAAATGTTGCTTTGAGCAGTGCTATCCTGCTTTTTATTTCTATGGTGCTTCCTCCTTCAGATGTAATTCTTGTGCCAAGTATTTTAGACTCCGCGCTTTTTTCAGATTTGTCCTTCTTATTTTAATGTTTCAAGATAAGATGTTTGTTTCCCACCGGTACATCAATTCGCAAAGTGCGTAGTACTGCGATTGTACTGTCTCTTTTCATGAAAACAAAGTAGTCTGATGTACCCTTTTAAGGCTGGTAACTTTTAGAAGCCGTTGGTCAGAATTGAACTTAAATATTGTCCACAGACTCTTTTACGTTTGTATTGTAGCTGCAACATTAATATAAGGGTTATATCATTTTCTGAAAAATGGAAAGAAATAACTGAGCGTCGTTTTTTTTTCTTAAATGGTCATAATGATATGCAAAATATGCTGACGTAGTATCTTATATTTTCATAATGGGAAACTGATACTCTAGAGATAATAAGAGCAACAATAAATTTAGTTGTTGGTGAAACAGGTAGCTGGGAGCAAAGGTTGTCAAGAACCGTAGGCTTCATGTAAGGTTTATTTAATTAGTTTCTTTTAATGAGGCGACAAAACATTGGAATCGTAATTGGCGTTTAGTAAGTTAGGAAGTGTGTTAGTTGATGGGGTGAGTGAATGAGTGGATGAGTGAGTAAGTGATTGAGAGAGTGGGTGAGTGAGTGGGGTGAGTCAGTGGGGTAAGTAAGTGAGTAGGGTGACTGAGTGAAGTGAGTGAGTGAGTGGGGTGAGTGAGTGAGTGGGGTGAGTGAGTGGAGTGAGTGGTTGAGTGAGTGAGTGGGTGCGTGAGTGAGTGAGTGGGTGGGTTGGTGAGTGAGTGAGTGCGTGAGTGAGTGAGTGAGTGAGTGAGTGAGTGAGTGAGTGAGTGAGTGAGTGAGTGAGTGAGTGAGTGAGTGAGTGGGTGGGTGGGTGGATTGGTGAGTGAGTGAGTGAGTTGGTCAGTCAGTCAGTCAGTAAGTAGGTATAATAATCAAATATTCATCATCCTCATCATGTGCCATACCGGTTGGCGCAGGCGATCATATCCTTCCACAATCTTCTATCTACAGTGCAAGGTATCAGTTCTGTTGTTGACTCTTTTCCATGGCATAACACTAAGCTATCCAGTATTTCCCCTCTTTGTCGTCCACGGTCTCAATCAAATGCTAGCCACAGGAAAGAAGCGTGAATTTTTTTTTTAAATTAATACACAATGCAATATTTTACAAATTAATTTCTTTTGCAAACATTATACTACCTATTATCAAACGAACACTAAAAACAAACGGCATTAAAGAGATCGTTAGCCGTGTGAAGTGATGTTATTTCAAAGTAAAGTAGGAAACAATCAGGTTGAAAACTAATTCCGTTATGTCTAGAGAATGAAATGTCGAAAATATTGTATTAATTTCCATAATTGTATGACCATTGGCTTAAATGTGGGTTACGTCAGCACAACACAATGCCGATTTTATTTCCCAACTAAAACCTCAGATTACGGTTTATGGACGGGTGAACCTAGGAACTGGCTGGGCAGGAGGAGAGAAAGTTAAGCCCTTGTTCAAGTTAGTCCCAACCACTAGTCAAAGGCCGGTTCATTCTATCCTGATTCTTTATCAAGAAGCGACATATAGCAACCGGATGTAGTAATATGTAGGGATAATGACGACAATACATAGGGTGGATTAGTGAATAATCGGAGAATAAATATAAACTACCATTATGAGAAAAATAAGGTGAATATTATCATATCAGGTGACAGGGGGTCTGGTTGGTCTCGAGGCAAGGCGCCGGCCTCAAGACAGAGAGGTTGTGGGTTCAAATCCCAGCTGTTGAGATTTTTATTTATGATTTCTCTCTGCGGCAATCACCCCTGGTCTCAGCAGCGTGGCCCGGCTTGAAACGTCATTACTCATCGACGGAAGGAAAAAATATGAGTACCGCCGAAGACGGAGTTATCTGCATTTGTGGCGAGGGAACCATGTGTACACGGCTGTTATTTTAAAAAAAAATGGATTAACACGCAAAATTCAGTTCCTAATCTCTAGGGACTTCGTCAGAGGTCAAAACCTGGCGAACGAAAAAAAAATTTATCAGGTTACAGAATGTTGCATTCACCACAGCCTGTCTGAAAGAATTTCTATCTTCAGTCAGATTCCCCACAGAATATTGCATTCACCACAGCCTGTCTGAAAGAATTTCTATCTTCAGTCAGATTCCCCACAGAATATTGCATTCACCACAGCCTGTCTGAAAGAACTTATGTATCTAGCCAGGTCACCAACATATTATCATCATTATCATCAAGTACCATACCTACTGGCGTAGGTGATCATGTCTCTCTACAACCTTCGATCTCGACAGTTATTTATCATTTTCTGTTGTTGACCTTCTGCCAAGCCATTCCCTGAAGTTGTCTGGTATTTTTTCTCTTTGCTTCCCTCTATCTCTTCGTCCCTCAATTTTCCCAGTTCTCACAATATATTCCGGCCGCTCCATTCCCATTACATGGCCAAAAATGATGATTCTTTCTCCCTAATATTGGAAATTAGCTATCTTTTTGCTTTATCCTCTTTCAGAACGTTTTCATTACTCTTCTTAGCTCTCCATAGTATTCTCAACATTCTTCTGTAAAACCACATTTCTACAGACTCCAGTGATTTTCTAGTCTTTTGTCCTACTGACCATGATTTACATCCATATGTTAAGACTGGCTCTACATAACATTTAAGAACTCTTTTTCTTGCATCTATTATCAAAAAATGGATTGCGCAGTATCTTCCTGATTTTTTTGGAAATCTGCCTTTGCCTGAGCCATTTTTCCTGTCACCTTTGTTGAAAATCTACCATCTGAGGTTAACATTGTTCCCAGATATTTAAATACTCTTACTCGCCAACATATGCTGTTGTCATATTCAAGGTCTCTTTGGTGTCTTGAAACCATAGTCTTCGTGTAACGGAAATACGTCATCTTCAGTTGGCACAGTCAGACAAACAATCATTGAAGAAGGAGAAAGAAGAAAAAATCAGGAGTGAATGAGAGAAAGAGAAAGTAGAGAGAGAGGGAGAGAGAAAAGTGGGAACAGAATAATCAAACCACAATGAGTGAACTAAAAAATAACACAATTTACTTAATATACGCATGAAATCACAATCGAAATGTAACTGTTATGAAACGGTCGTGAATTATTGTAATAATCTGGAACTATAATGTCCACTGAACGGATCCAGACAAAAATACATTCATTCTACTGATGAAATTAAAATCTTTGGAAACGTCAAAAGACACTGCAGGCTAGAAAGAACAATAATGGAAATTGTGGTTCCATGAAGACACGACAGCGGCAGACCACGGAGAAGTGGGTTTCAAGACATCAAACGTCCTTGAACTTGACAACAGAAGAAGTTGGAGATCTGGCGAGAGACATACATTTTTCCAGAAGGGCTTTTAAGAGTTTAACATTGTGTGGGATATCTGGCTAGACACAGAGATTCTTTTAGAAGGTTTGTGATGAGATCAATGTTCTGTAGGAGATCTTCCTAGAGACATATTCTTTCAGACGTGCTATCATGTGTACAACGTTTACATCATAACGGACATGCGACCTGATGATGGCCGTATGCAATGATAATCGTAATATTAAATATTAATGCGCGCCTACCAGCACCAGAGCTGGAAGTTGTCAGCGACCCACAGCTGATGGCTTGCGCCAGGATCGGTGAACCAAAACCATCCAGACCCTGCTCCAGCTCTCCGCGGTGCCTCCAGTAACAGACTAACCTGTCTAGTCTGGCCAAGCGTGCAGGGATCGAAGAGGGAAGACAACCCGGTACTCAAAAACGTCGTGATGAAGTTGGATGTGTTGGGCCGAAAGGCGCAAATATAACAGTTATACTGCAAACAACAACACAACGCAGACACGTCCCCTACGTCCTTGTAAGGGCGGATGATGAAGAGGAATACTCTAGTCAACCACGATACTCTAGAATACTTTAGTCATCGGTCGAACGCAACCAACCAACCATATTAAATATATTTTAAAAGAAGCAAAGAAAATACATTTTTTGGTGGAATCACCCATTTATGAAAGTATTTATTATTTCACGTTGCTTTTTTTTTTTTTAGGTTTACATGACAAACTATGACGTGAATTACAACATATGTAATTTGAACTAATTCGCGGTGAAGTTTCTTAGCTTTGCATGTATTTTTCTTCAATTCATTTTTTCAATAAATATTTAGATACTCACGTTCATGAATGAATTCCCTAAGGGATAGAGCCCAATTCAAGATTAAATTTGCTACAGCAGAATGTGTCCTGTACCGACACATTATTGTCATGTTCTGCTCTTTTCTCGATTAGACGCTGGACAGATCTAATTCACATGTTCACCTGCTATTTTTTTCAATGGATTTTAATTTCCCTAAACGCCATTCTCCGCCTGGCCGTCCTCAGTTGCCTTACAGCGTTGAGCGTAGATCCAGCAACCAATTTTTGGCCATTTGTTGGCCTGTTCTGCTGTTATTTTTCCCACTTAATTCTTTCTGTCTTTTCACGTGCCTAATTCATTCTTATATTTTGTAGACAACGGGCTAATAAATGCAGTCCTGCGTCTCTTTCATTTCATCATGTCGTCTCTTATCTCTTGGTTGACTTCTCCTTAACGTGCTTGTTCCCTTTGCCTGTCACCTTTGTTGTACATCTACCATCTGAGGTTAACATTGTTCCCAGATATTGAAATACTCTTACCCGCCAACATATGCTGTTGTCATATTCAAGGTCTCTTTGGTGTCTTGAAACCATAGTCTTCGTGTAACGGAAATACGTCATCTTCAGTTGGCACAGCCAGACAAGCAAGCATTGAAGAGGAAGAAAGAAGAAAAAATCAGGAGTGAATGAGAGAAAGAGAAAGTAGAGAGAGAGGGAGAGAGAAAAGTGGGAACAGAATAATCAAACCACAATGAGTGAACTAAAAGAAACACAATTTACTTAATATTCGTCTGAAATCACAATTGGAATATAACTGTTATGAAACGGTCGTGAATTATTGTAATAATCTGGAAATATGATGCCCACTGAGCGAACCCAGACAAAAATACATTCATTCTATATCCTAAATGTAGTAATAGTTATCTCTCTTTCATTGTTTGTTGTCGTTCTTCTCGTTTTGTCAAGAAGGTCGCATGTTGACCGAAACGTCAGTGTTTTGTTGTGTTCCTTTTTTGTAAAGCTGTCACCATACCTTGAGCCGCGATAGCTCAGTGGTTAGTGAACTGGACTACTACGGACAAGAGGTAGGGTTCGATCCCAACCGACGGCTCCGGGTTCACCCAGCCTTAAATGGGTACCGGATTTTTTCTGGGAAAGTAAAGCAGCACGGGAGTAATACCGACCACATTACCCCAAAAATCATGTGCTGAAGGTCTGTAAAATATAGGGTCACTAACACCATATTTCCCTGTACGCCGCCACTTGGCGTGACGGGGGGTACTTTACTTTTTTTACTTACTTTGTCACCATACCTTGTTAGGAGTGTACGTAGTAGTGCCACCCTACTGCTGGCTCCTTTATATTTGGTATATTCATGTTATGTACGTTTTAAAAGGTAGGTTTTATCCCCAGCCTTCTTGTTGTTTGCGTACACCAGCTAGCGAAGTCCCAAGTAACAACATTTTGCAGGAATACCGTTTTTCACTACATCTCACATCTGCGGTCGTGTCATTAGCTGTCCTTTGTCATTAAGTGCTCCTAGTCATTAGTTGTCCCTCGTCATTAGGTGTCCCTCGTCATTAGGTGACCCTCGTCATTAGGTGTCCTTCGTTATTAGTTGTCCCTGGTCACTAGGCGTCCCTCGGTATTAGGGGCCCCTTGTCAATTAGGTGTCCCTCGTTATTAGGTGTCCCTCGTTATTAGTTGTCCCTCGTCATTAGGTGTCCCTCGTCATTAGGTGTCCCTCGTCATTAGGTGTCCCTCATTATTAGGTGTCCCTCGTCATTAGGTGTCCCTCGTTATTAGTTGTCCCTCGTCATTAGGTGTCCCTCGTCATTAGGTGTCCCTCGTCATTAGGTGTCCCTCGTTATTAGGTGTCCCTTGTTATTAGGTGTCCCTCGTCATTAGGTGTCCCTCGTTATTAGGTGTCCCTCGTTATTAGGTGTCCCTCGTTAATAGGTGTCCCTCGTTATTAGTTGTCCCTCGTCATTAGGTGTCCCTCGTCATTAGGTGTCCCTCGTCATTAGGTGTCCCTCGTTATTAGGTGTCCCTCGTTATTAGGTGTCCCTCGTTATTAGGTGTCCCTCGTTATTAGGTGTCCCTCGTTATTAGGTGTCCCTCGTCATTAGGTGTCCCTCATCATTAGTGCCCCATGTCATTAGGTGTCCCTCGTCATTAGGTGTCCCTCGTCATTAGGTGTCCCTCGTCATTATTGCCCTATGTCATGTGATGGTTTGCATTAAAACTGTCATATTCCCGCCTCTCGGCTCACTAGTCAACTTCAACGCGCCTTTTTGCAAACTTGGTTGCCGTCCCTCGATTAAGAACCCCTTTTACTTGGCATAACCGAACCTGTTTGTTTGTTTCTAGGAGCACCACGAACAGGTGGGGTAGGATCAGGATAGTTCTGGTTGATCGATCCTAGCGCAAGCTATCAGCTATGAGTCGCTGATAATTAGCAATGACGGATCCGGGCCTGCGAGCACCGGGAAAATTAGAGGCTTTAAACGATATCAGAGGGTTGCTTTTGTCAAATTGAGATTTTTGCTATTTGTTTCTTGATCTTTCCGTGAGACTAACAGAATGGTCTGTGGTTGGTACAGCTGCTATTGTCTTCACTACCAACAACAAAGTTTCTTCACTTCGACTGTTACCTTGGTCATCCGTCGGAGAATACCTCAATTATGGCTCAAACTATTCAATCGTTTCCACTGTCCTCTTGCCAGGTTGTCCACAAATTTGTCAATATTTCTTGGCTACCTCCTGATTCTACGTCACATCACTTCTCATGACTGGCTCCGGACGTCTTACAAGAACATGAGCCTCCATCTACATCGTGTGCAAAAGATTAACTTTCTGCACTATTTTCTTTATTAATTATATTTTAAATTTAATATTTTCCATTTGCTAAACATTTTTAAAATATCTTATTGTCTTACTGATTACACGTTTCCTTTCTTAGTTCTGCTTTGTTTTGTCCCTAGTTGACAAGTTTTTTTTCCCTCCTGAAATGTTAGAAATGGATTTATCATGCCTCAGTTAAACATAAAACATTAAGCATGAATTGTTTATTTTTTTGTGTCCCTTGTATTCTGGTACCTTTATTAAAAAAGTAAGTAAAGTACCCCCGTCACGCCAAGTGGCGGCGTATAGGGAAATATGGTGTTAGTGACCCTATATTTTACAGACCTTCAGCACATGATTTTTGGGGTAATGTGGTCGGTATTACTCCCGTGCTGCTTTACTTTCCCAGAAAAAAAAATCCGGTACCCATTTAAGGCTGGGTGAACCCGGAAGCCGTCGGTTGGGATCGAACCCTACCCCTTGTCCTTTGTAGTCCAGTTCACTAACCACTGAGCTATCGCGGCTCCCTGTTACCTTTATTGCTGTTCCAAAACTCATTTTTACAAAAGCTGCGCCTAAATATATTCTAGTTCACAAAACAAAAGTGTTTGATTTATTTAAATCGCAGAAATTATAGTGTCAATGGTATCAACGACCACATCGATACACAAGGCCTATAATACAACACCGCAGGTATTTCAACGCTTCATGCCATATGTTATTAACCCAAGCTAGATAGACAACCTGTAGCAGTCTAGTATATGAGAAGCCACAGTTGCCTTTAGTGGTAAGGCTAACGGGCAGAGAAGGATATCCAATAAAGTCCTCCCTTCCCCAAATCGTGACGTCTTCAACCATCCCCATCTCTAGAAGTAAGCCAAAGAGCTGGAAGGAAAACCCCGAAAAACACCAAGTAATCTGACGATTCGATTGTATTTGATCTACTTACTGTTTGTTCTCTCGGCCACAAGACTTCTGAAAATAAATTTGAACACTTCACAAATAAATTGTTATTACTGACTGACTTATCTCTCCTTCTCTATATCGAACTCCGTTCTCAATGTTTCTAATTCTACTTGTTCTTTTCTTGTTCTATCTACTTCTCAATTTACTTTCTTCTCAACTAACTAGCTCTCCCTGACTAACTGACTTTTATTACTTAGAGTCCACACTGTTGTCAAATATAATTTGGCCGAAGCCGAACTAAGCTTACAGTTAGTTTAGTTTACATTTCTGACTCTACTTCTAAATAACTTCAAAATTACTAATTCCTTCTGTACATGAACTTAAGTACCCCATCTCATTTGCATAAGCGTTTGGCTTACTCTTTGCGCAGGCCATACGCAGCCAGTCATTTGACACGATGTTGAACTATATTTGAACTTTGTGTCAAAATTGGCAAAACAAATCGTCACGTTGACACTTTATTTAACTTGTAAGTTTTTTTCTTCTTCTCCTGCGATCATGGCTCATTCAGAGTAGGATTCCGGACTTTCTTATGAAGGCAGCAGTCGGTTTAAGTGATTCGGTTGACCCGTATAGTTTCTCTTCCAGGGACGTTGGGTGTGGACCACATTGTACTTCTCAGGTCTGTGTACTGAGGACAATCCTGCAGAACATGCTCCGTTATCATGTTGTCCAGTGTACAGTGGCACTGGCTGGTAGTACCTATTCCGAGTTTGTTTAACCTTTAAGTTTAAAAATAACGCTATTATGAACTCTTAATAGTGATATTTACCTCATGAACTTGACCTGCCCCGGAAGTTATTTGTCAACCTAATTCCTGACCATGTTGACGAGTCAAGTCATGTTACCATTCCCACCTTTTCTGAAAACAATTGGGAAAATTTCCATCGACTACTGTTAATTTTCTGTGTGTGTAATGTATACCAGTATGTTTACAGATCCGTAACTGTTATTTCTTTTATTTCAATCTATAATTTGTCACATTCCGTTCCTTCGGCTGGCCTTACAACTATGGATGGCTGTGTGGAAGAGTGTTCTTTTGAACAAGTTCTCAGACGTTTCAAGTTCGCAGTACCAGATCAGCAAGAATGGAAAAAAAAATGTCATTCTACGGATTTGCCGCAAAGGGCATAATCATATTTTAATGTCAGTATATTTTATGATCATTTAACATTTTTAGGTAATTTGGTCAGTACTACGCCATGCAGATGGTCTCAAAAAAAAAACTCCAATATCATTTTAAGGCTGGTTGAAGCTAGAGACCAATCTGTCTAGCGACTCGGCCTCAGGTCCTTGATTCACGAACTGCTGCTTAGTGCAGCATCTACTCTTCCAAAAGAAATTCTGAAATTGGTTTAGAGGTCCAGATCTATAAACTGGCCAGGAATTTTTGAGAATTAGAAGTTAAAGGTAGTCCCATGGCAATTACCGTGTGGTAATGAAGTGTTAACTACGAAGGATTAGAGGTTTCGTTCGGTCCTGATCGACGGCTTCCGGGTTCACCCAGCCTTAAATAGGTACAAATATTTTGCTGGGAAAGTAAATCGGTACGGGCGTAATACCGACCACATCATCTTCATCATGTGCCGTACCGGTTGGCGTTGGCGATCATGTCCTTCCACAATCTTCTATCCACAGTGCATCGTATGAGTTCTGTTGTTGACTGTTTTAAATGCTATGACACCAAGCTACCTCTCTTTGTTGTCCGCGATCTCTTTTTCCTTTTATTTTGCCAGTTGTAACCAAGTATTCCAACTTTCCTCTTCTCATGATGTGCCCAAAAAATGTTGATTGCTTCTTTCTGGTGTTTTTTTTAAAAGCTCCCTTTTTGTGTTGGCCTTTTGAAAACTTTCTCATTGGTCTTTTTAGCTGTCCTGGGAACTTTCAGCATTCTTCTGAGAAATCTCGTCTCTGTGGCCTCTAATCGTCTTTTCATTTGTTTGTCTATTGTCCATGATTCGCTTCCATAGGTCAGAATTGGTTCTATATAGCATCGATGAACTCTCTTTCTCATTTCTATTGACATAGATTTGTTGCATAAGATATTTATCATTTTATGAAATGTTATTTTGGCCTGATCTATACTGCTTTTTATTTCTGTATTGCATCTTCCATCTGATGTTATCACTGTGCCCAAGCATTTCAAACGCTGCACTTGTTTGACCACAGTACCCCAAAAATCATGTACCGAAAGTCTGTAAAAATTATGGTCACTAACACCATATCCCTATTCGCCACTTGGCGTGACGGGGGCCTTTACTTTACAATGAATTGTTAGTGGCCTCATTGTATTAAACGTCAGTGGCAGTTCCCAGCCTCGCTACCATTCCTTCCCATGGGTTGTTTATGGTCTCCATTTCAAGAGGATGAGTGGACCCTGATGGCCTTTTAACTCGGGAAGTGCCTCAACCGGCATTTGAACCTAGAACCTTGATGTCGGCAGGCGACGGCATTAACCACAGCGTAGCCGGTACGACATTTGCCAAATAGATTCTAGAATTTATTTATGGTTCCACAGAGTGACAAAAAACACAAATAAAATAGTAGGGATGAGATTTAATATTATGTTTTTTATACTATTTGTCAAGTCTGCTGGCAGGAAATAGTAGGTAGGTCTTTAAGGATGGAGAATTAAAGACTCTAGTCCAGTGAAGTCGCCTCTCGTTAAAAAAAAATATAATAGGTGAAGTCATGATGAAGAAAGGGCTCGCTACCCCGAGATAAAAACCTATAGTTCCGCCTATGAAAATAATGGCATCAATAAATCCTAACGGAAGAACAACTGCTATTTGTGGATACCTCAATCATGTGAGCGTTTCATTCAGAGATATTCAGGTCATTAAATTATAATCCCAGCGTACGATATGCCAGGTTGGCTTTAGCCCGTTTCTGATCATTCTCGCAGAAGCCAAGTTATTACATTAACACACATGATTTAAGAATGCTCAAAATAGCTATATTTGGCCATAATATGAGAATGGGCTCTGTGTCTCTAGTAGCGATGCCAGGTTTAGATACCTGTCTGAGGTCAGAAGTTCCAAACTGGCTAATTTTTTTGTATACTAAGTCCGTAGCCATCAACATGTTCCAATCATCATGTTCCATGCCCGAAAGCGTGGAATATCTTATCACACCCGCCATGATCTCCCTTAAACCTTCTACTCTTGTTTCATTTCCCCAAGCTCAAATGTTGAAAAGTCGAGTTTTTTTCGTACTTTGTCATTTTTGACGTCCCTTTCTGTCTTGTTCTCGCCGTTATTGCGATGTTTACATTTTTTTTCTCTTGCCAAAAAGGTAGACTACTTTTTCTTTTCGAGTGCGCTTGAAAAGTTTTTTGTGCACGTTCTTCGTTCACGACGCACATCTTCAACACTCTATCAACACTCTATCAACAGTATTTTCAAAATTGTTCTGGTTAAACTTCTTACTTCCAATAATCTTCATACTTGTTCACGAATTGTCCGCAATTCTCTTCAAAAAGTAATTTTAATGTCATGAAAAATATACTAACAACAAAACAAATAACAGCAGGGCTGAAACTAAGAATAGCAAAATGTTACATCTTCTCAATATTCCTGTATGGTGCAGAAACATGGACATTAGACAAGAAAACAGAACAGAAAATTGAAGCCTTTGAAATATGGATTTACAGAAGAATAGGTAGAATTGGATGGAAAGAAAAGAAAACTAACGATGAAGTTTTCAAACAACTAAAAATAAAAAGACAACTACTAAATACAATCAAGACAAGACAAATGACATTTTTGGGGTATGTTAAAAGACACAATGGCCTACTAAAAGTAATATTGGAGGAAGGGAAAATACAAGGTAAAAGAGGCAGACCAAGACTAACATAGACGAGTAACATCAAAAGATGGACAAGTCAATCTATGACAACCTGCACCATCAAAGCAAGAAACAGAGTGGAATGACGATCCATGGTAGCCAACCTTCGTTGCGAAGACGGCACTCGATGATGATGATGATGATGATGATGATGATGATGAAAATGATGATGAGAAACTGGAAAATGCAGTAAATATACAACGATATGTTTTAATTTCTTCACAACATGAATGTTCAAGATTTGAGCCGTATTTGGAGCAATCGATTTTTTCATTGATTTACATCAAACGTAGGTGATCTAGTCTTATCAGCAATGCTCGCTTTTAAAAAAAAGAAAAGAGAAATGAGAGGTCCTAAATTGAGATTCGAAATCAATAGTTCGATTCCTTCTGTCTAACAAAAGTAAAAATGAAAATTCCTACGCTTTAACAACAATACCAGTATATTGAGACTTTACTGTGGAGAAAAGAGGAGAGATTGCCAGTATTTCAGTGGTCGGGCATCGTGTTGAGATGTTCAGTACCTCTCAGCGAGGAGATCTGACTTATAATGAATATTCTCCGAGACAACCGATGATGGTCTTAAAATAAAAACTATTATTATAAAGTGAATATGGTTCTTCATTGTCCGCCTGTATCTCTTTTCCAAATTTCTTAATATTATACTTTCTATTCCGACAATATCTGGGAACAATGTTAACCTCAGATGGTAGATGTCAACAGAGGTGGGGTGCAGAATGGCTCAGAAAAAGCAACTTTCCAAAAAAATGAGAAAGATACTGTGGCGGTATACATTTTTGACAATATAAACAAAAGAAGAGTTCTTCAATATTATGTAAAACCAGTCTTAACATATGAATGAGAATCATGGACAATAGGACAAGTGACAAGAAAATTACTGGAGTCTGTAGAAATGTGGTTTTACAATAGAGCGTTAAGAATACCATTGATAGCTAAGAAGAGTAATGAAAACGTTCTGAAAGATGCCAAACCAAAAAGAGAGCAAGGAACAATTATCATTTTTGGCCATGTAATGAGAAGGGAACAGCTGAACAGAATATATTGTAACAACTGGGAAAGTTGAGGGAAGCAAAGAGAAAAGAAACCAGACAGCTTAAGAGAATGGCTTGGCAGAAGGTCAACAACAGAAATGATAAATAACTGTCGAGATTGAATGTTGTGGAAAAACATGATCACCTACGCCAGCAGCACGGCACTTGATGATGATGATATTCATAAAACAACACAAGAAAAACAAGCCATTACATTTCTATCTTCCATAATTATCTACAGTGCTAACTTTCGAACATAACAATTCTCATTGTAGACTGTGAAAATGCCATCGTTAAATCATTTTATGTAACGTTATTTTTTTTTTTAACGTGGTCAATCAAAGAGATCTTGTCTCATTGATCTGTGACACTTCACCAGTTCTGGAAGTTGTATCGATCTACGACAGCTCTCTAGTTCATGAAACATACACCTGGATCGCCATGATGAAAGACAAACATAGGAGAGTTCACAAGCTAGACCTTCATAAAGACATTTAATCACTCATCGTATTCTCGTTCAAAATTAAAAATATCTTTTCTTCTGTACCTTTTTTCTGTGCTCAAGTCCTTATCTTGCTGTTTATGCTTCTTGAGTCGACAGATAAAGTTTCCAGTTCATTCAGGTTTGGTCAGCATCGGCCAGGAATTTCAGTTCAATGTCGATGCTTTGGTCAACCTTTCTTTAATCAATGACAGAATTTAACGACACCTCGGTGCTGAAGTGCATTTCTCTAAATCCCATAAGGGAATGAAAGCCGTCCCTCTGTTTGTTACTTGTCGAGCAGCTATGTCAGCGAGAGCTAAAATTGTGTACCTTCTAGTTGCATGTTAATCTTGTATAACAGTTCAGGGACTCGTCTTAAACAAACAAACAACGCAAGCATGCAGCGATCATCTTTATTTTCTTTTTATTATCTGAATTTAGCCACTTTGTAAAAATGTCTAGTTGTCTCGATTCCGCACAATTCACATAATTGAGATATACTCGTATACTCCACACAGTTGATTATCATTGAAACCTTAGTTTATTTGCTCATTTGTTTCTTTCTATGAAGATAAAATACGCATCTCTTTTATTATATACAGAGGCGATATCTTAAATAACAAAAAATGTGTACGGTTACAAATCAACAAATTCACTATTTCTGTTAATCAGAAAAACTCTCATATATGCCAATCTTTGATGCTTTTGTTGCAAGCATTAACTACTAAAATATCATTACAATATAAATATTGACTTTAACTTGAAGCTGTATATTTTGTATGTTGTGTCACAATATTGACTTTAACTTCAAGCTTTATACTTTGTATGTAGTGTCACAATATTGACTTTAACTTCAAGCTTTATACTTTGTATGTAGTGTCACATTATTGACTTTAACTTCAAGCTTTATATTTTGTATGTTGTGTCACAATATTGACTTTAACTTCAAGCTTTATACTTTGTATGTAGTGTCACAATATTGACTTTAACTTCAAGCTTTATATTTTGTATGTTGTGTCACAATATTGACTTTAACTTCAAGCTGTATACTCTGTATGTAGTGTCACAATATTGACTTTAACTTGAAGCTGTATACTTTGTATATAGTGTCACAATATTGACTTTAACTTCAAGCTTTATATTTTGTATGTTGTGTCACAATATTGACTTTAACTTGAAGCTGTATACTTTGTATGCAGTGTCACAATATTGACTTTAACTTCAAGCTTTATACTGTGTATGTAGTGTCACAATCTGCAATCACTTCCTGAAATATACCCATTTTACGAGTGAGTGGAATGTACTAGGCTCTGGACATCTTCATCCATATATGCTGCAAACATGTCCAGGATTGTAAACTATAATGCCACTTTGATAATACTTTAATACCACAAAACAGCTGTGCCCTAGTTCTTGAGGGAATTGTCTAAATTATACAAGATATAAGATATCTACCACATATGGTATGCCATTACAAGATATAAGATATCTACCATATAGGGTATGCCATTACAGGATATAAGATATCTACCACATATGGTATGCCATTACAGGATATAAGATATCTACCATATAGGGTATGCCGTTAAATAATATAAGATATTTACCATATATTGTATGCCATTATAAGATATAAGATATTTACCAGGTTTGGTGCACCATTATAAGATATAAGATATTTACCAGGTTTGGTACACCATTATAAGATATAAGATGTTTGGGATTTTTATTTATGTTTTCTCTCTGCGGCAACCACCCCTGGTCTCAGCAGCGAGACCCGGCTTGAAACGTCAGTTACTCATCGACGGAAAAAGCATGAGTACCTCCGAAGTCGGAGTTATCTGCCTGTGCGGCGAGGGACCCCTGTGCACACGGCTGCCAGGGAAAAATGGATTAACACGCAAAATTCAGTTCCTAGTCTCTAGGGACTTCGTCAGAGTTGAAAGCTGGCGAACGCAACAACAACAACAACAACAAGATATAAGATATCTACCATATTTGGTATGACATTATAAGATATAAAATATTTACCATATTTGGTATGACATTATAAGATATAAAATATTTACCATATTTGGTATGACATTATAAGATATAAAATATTTACCATATTTGGTATGACATTATAAGATATAAAATATTTACCATATTTGGTATGACATTATAAGATATAAAATATTTACCATATTTGGTATGACATTATAAGATATAAAATATTTACCATATTTGGTATGACATTATAAGATATAAAATATTTACCATATTTGGTATGACATTATAAGATATAAAATATTTACCATATTTGGTATGACATTATAAGATATAAAATATTTACCATATTTGGTATGACATTATAAGATATAAAATATTTACCATATTTGGTATGACATTATAAGATATAAAATATTTACCATATTTGGTATGCCATTATATGATATGATTGATCGATTACTAATTTGTATATTATTTTGCCAAATTCTATTTATTGTATGTTGCGATATGTTTTGTTCTTGTCATCGCCGCATTCCAGACACATCGTTGCTTGTAACTTTCTCCTCAAATTAATCAGAACCTCTGAGGAGAACCCAAACCCATGTCCACTGTCTTCGTTTCACGACATAGTAAAAAAAAAAAAAAAGCAGTAAAGAGCCCTCATCATGCCTAATGGCGTATAGGGAGTGTGTTGTTTGTTAGTGAACATATATTTTACAGACCTTCAGCACAGGATTTTTGGGGTAATGTGGTCGGTATTACGTCCGCGTCGCTTTACTTTCCCAGAAAAAATCCGGTACCCATTTATGACTGGGTGAACCCGGTAGCCGTCGGTTGTGATTGAACCCTACCTCTTGTCCTTTATAGCTCAGAGCACTAACCACTGAGCTATAGCGGCTCCCATTTCACGATATGTGATCCATTAATTGAAAGTATTTGTTAATGATCACATTTGAATGCGTGAAATCTAACACATGAGTAACATTATCTGTTGGGTTATACTTTTGTATGGTGTCAGATCTGACAGGCTGTGGAAGAGACCGTTACAACTGTCTCATGCCACGCGTTATTTGAAGGCAGATATGCTACAAATTATGATAAGGCATGTACACCACACATTATATTACAGCAGGTATGCCACACATTATATTACAGCAGGTATGTCACACATTATATTACAGCAGGTATGTCACACATTATATTACAGCAGGTATGTCACACATTATATTACAGCAGGTATGTCACACATTATATTACAGCAGGTATGTCACACATTATATTACAGCAGGTATACCACACATAATATTACAGCAGGTATGTCACACATTATATTACAGCAGGTATGCCACACATTATATTACAGCAGGTATGTCACACATTATATTACAGCAGGTATGCCACACATTATATTACAGCAGGTATGTCACACATTATATTACAGCAGGTATGTCACACATTATATTACAGCAGGTATGTCACACATTATATTACAGCAGGTATGTCACACATTATATTACAGCAGGTATGTCACACATTATATTACAGCAGGTATGTCACACATTATATTACAGCAGGTATGTCACACATTATATTACAGCAGGTATGTCACACATTATATTACAGCAGGTATGTCACACATTATATTACAGCAGGTATGTCACACATTATATTACAGCAGGTATGTCACACATTATATTACAGCAGGTATGTCACACATTATATTACAGCAGGTATGTCACACATTATATTACAGCAGGTATGTCACACATTATATTACAGCAGGTATGTCACACATTATATTACAGCAGGTATGTCACACATTATATTACAGCAGGTATGTCACACATTATATTACAGCAGGTATACCACACATAATATTACAGCAGGTATGCCACACATTATATTACAGCAGTTATACCACACATCATATTACAGCAGTTATACCACACATCATATTACAGCAGTTATACCACACATTACATTACATCAGTTATACCACACATTATATTACAGCAGTTATACCACACATTATATTACATCAGGTATGTCACACATTATATTACAGCAGTTATACCACACATTATATTACAGCAGTTATACCACACATTATATTACAGCAGTTATACCACACATTGGGAGCCGCGATAGCTCAGTGGTTAGTGAACTGGACTACAAAGGACAAGAGGTAGGGTTCGATCCCAACCGACGGCTTCCAGGTTCACCCAGCCTTAAATGGGTACCGGTTTTTTTCTGGGACAGTAAAGCAGCACGGGCGTAATACCGACCACATTACCCCAAAAATCATGTGCTGAAGGTCTGTAAAATATAGGGTCACTAACACCATATTTCGCTATACGCCACTTGGCGTGACGGGGGTACTTTACTTTACTTATACCACACATTATATTACAGCAGGTATGCTACTTTGATTTTTTCTACTTTCCACCTACTTCTTTATACATAAACTGAACGCCTCAATCATCAAAATAATTTCAAACAAAGCTTTAATCAGTGAAGTATTACTGATTCTACATTATCTTGCAACCATTGATCAGTGAAGTATTACTGGTTCTACATTATCTTGAAACCATTGATTAGTGAAGTATTACTGATTCTAAATTATCTTGCAACCATTGATCAGTGAAGTATTACTGGTTCTACATTATCTTGAAACCATTGATTAGTGAAGTATTACTGGTTCTACATTATCTTGAAACCATTGATCAGTGAAGTATTACTGGTTCTACATTATCTTGAAACCATTGATTAGTGAAGTATTACTGGTTCTACATTATCTTGAAACCATTGATTAGTGAAGTATTACTGGTTCTACATTATCTTGCAACCATTGATCAGTGAAGTATTACTGGTTCTACATTATCTTGAAAGCATTGATTAGTGAAGTATTACTGATTCTACATTATCTTGAAACCATTGATTAGTGTAATATTACTGATTCTACATTATCTTGAAACCATTGATTAGTGAAGTATTACTGATTCTACATTATCTTGAAAGCGTTGATCAGTGAATTATTACTGGTGCTGCATAATTTTGAAACCATTGATCAGTGCGAAGTATTGCTGGTATTATCCTCTTATTGAAAGCATCTTATTAGCGAATTATTACTGAAACCACCATCATGTTGAAAGCTTTGATCAGTGAAATATTACTGGTATTGCCATTGTCTTGTCCTGAAATAGCACTGAGGATACACGAGTGTTCTTTTGTCATCGAATGTTAGGCATTTTAATCATAAGATTAGTTACCTGCTTCATGACATCCATTAATCACTAGTCTGCTATCATTAGTCTGCTATCATTAGTCTGCTATCATTAGTCTGCTATCACTAGTCTGCTATCATTAGTCTGCTATCATTAGTCTGCTATCATTAGTCTGCTATCACTAGTCTGCTATCACTAGTCTGCTATCATTAGTCTGCTATCATTAGTCTGCTATCACTAGTCTGCTATCACTAGTCTGCTATCACTAGTCTGCTATCATTAGTCTGCTATCATTAGTCTGCTATCATTAGTCTGCTATCATTAGTCTGCTATCATTAGTCTGCTATCACTAGTCTGCTATCACTAGTCTGCTATCACTAGTCTGCTATCATTAGGCTGCTACCATTAGGTTGTAGAATAAAAACCATGTTTTACCTGCAATTCCTTCTTCGATATTCTGGATATTCCTTGTTTCGTTTTGTGTGTGTGTTTTTTTTAGAGAATTAAAAAGTAGAATAGCTCCAGTCAAAACAGCATTTCAGAAAATGAAAAACATCTTATGCAATAAATCTATGTCAATAGAAGTGAGAACGAGAGTCCATCGGTGTTATATAGAGCTAATTCTGACCTATAGAAGTAAATCATGGACCGTAAACAAACAAATGAAAAGACGATTAGTGGCCACAGAGATGGGATTTCTCAGAAGAATGTTGAAAGTTCCCTGGACAGCTAAAAAGATCAATGAGGAAGTTCTCAAAGAGGCCAACACAAAAAGGGAGCTTCTAAGAAACATCAAGAAGAAACAATCAACATTTTTCGGGCACATCATGAGAATAGGAAAGTTGGAATACTTGGTTACAATTGGCAAAATACAGGGTAAGAGAGATCGTGGACGACAAGGAGAGAAAATACAATACAGCTTGGTGTCATGACATGGAAAACAGCCAACAATAGAATTAATACGATGCATCGTAGAAAGAAGATTGTGGAAGGACAAGATCGCCTACGGCAACCGGTGTGGCACACGATGATGATGATGATGATTATGATGATGATTATGATGATGATTATGATGATGATGATGATGATGATGATGATGATGATGATTAGAGATCTTCGAGAAACAATGGGATATAAACAGAAACTGATACAGACTGAAATATACCTGCAGATGCAAGGAAAGAAAAGGAAAGACAAGACAGAAATACGTCAAACCTTGAGTATGGCGTTTAGACAATATGATGTCAGTTTGTTTTTTTTTACCATGCTACTTTTGTTCAGTAATTTGGTCAGCACTAAGCCACGTCCGTTATGGGTAAACAGAGAAATAGATAAAGTAAGAAATAAATGTAAGTGTTGGCTTAATGAGTTAAATACAGACAACTTGAGAAAGGGAGACATAATTAAAAAGAGCGGACAGAAGCAGAGATGTATATGGTGTGAAATAAATAATGATTATGTTGACACATACAGACCAATAGAGAGGTAAAAAGAGATACCGAGGAGAGAGATTCAGGGCAACTAAGATGTGAACAGTGCAAAACCCACGCACATAGAGAGAGAGAGAGAGAGAGAGAGGTGGATAGATAGTAAGATAACAGATACCGACAGAAATGATAGATGGAGGTATACAAGTTAACGATCAGAGGAAAATAGCAACACAGGAAGAGAGAGAGAGAGGCAAAGATAGAGAGAAGGAGAAAGAAATATACATAGATAAATAGACAGAGATAAAAAAGTACATAAATAAATGAATTACAATACAGCCGAACAGAGAGAGAGAGAGAGAGAGAGAGAGAGAGAGAAAGCCACACGACGTGGAGCAACGTGAGAAAATACGTGAACGGGCACAAATGTCATGAATAAATAAACAAGAAGTTTAGCTCCAGTGTGGGTGGTACAATCCTCGGCTGCACAGTCCAGCAACAATAACAGGAAAGAAACAAAGCCCAGAACTGACCCGCACTAACAGACTCCGACCACGTAATCACATAATCAGATTTAACTTACTCACGGATAGCAAAAGCCACTGAATGCTGTCACCGGAAGTGTTTCCATGGCACACGCCCTTATTATTTCGGACCTTTTCCCCACCCAGCTGGGATATTTGCATACAAAATTAAAGCCATTAACTTGTCCCTTCAGGGCTACTATGAAAGTGTCGATGGCTGGAAGATACATATTGAAACAGGGAAACGAACACAAACCACACGTCAGGGTGAAAGCCCAGATATTGGAACCACAAGTGGACAGTACGTCACTTAAAGTGTCGTTTTAGAGGTTCCATTTAACCGACGTGCCACTTGGTGTGGTTTGCTAAAGATTTTAGTGGAATAACAGTACTATACTTCCAAATCAATTGAACTAGTTAAATAGAGAAGAATTTGAACATTACGTCTGTGGGGTCATGAACATCAGAACCTGTGTACTCTGTGTATGAATGTCCGCTAAGTTCACAGGCCTTGTTCATCTTTTATATTTCAAAAGTTGCACAAATCAAGGTTGCCACATGTCAAGATATGCAAATTTGTGTAAATGGTATCACAGCATAAAGCACAAGATGTGGCAACTTCTTTGTCCAAAGACATAGAGGACATCAAGAATCAAAAAAGATATCAAGCCAGACGAGGTTTTTTTTTTTTTTTTAATTTTGCTGAGTGGAAAATTCTATAGTGCAGACAGTGAATCAACCCAGAGGAAGAGGTATGTTGACAGCAATCGGAAAAAAATGACAAATAATCATGAGCAGAAAAAAATGACAAATAATCAACAACAGAAAAAATAACGAATAATCAACAACAGAAAAAATGACAAATAATTAACAACAGAAAATACTTATCCTCTGGACTGATTCGCTGATTATCGCCTCGGAAGTTTCCCTTTTTTGTTGTTGTTGATTATTTGTCATTTTTTCCGAGTGCTGTAAACATACCTCTTCTTCTGAATTGATTCGCTGATTATCGCGTCGGAAGTTTCCCTCTATAATAATATTCATTTATTATTATTTGTCTTTAGTGAAGACAGTGAATGATTAGAGTGAAAATGAAAAATAACTTATGCAACAAATCTATGTCAATAGAAGTAAGCACCTTGTTCATCGGTGCTATATAGAACCAATTCTGACCTATGGAAGCGATTCATGGACAGTAGACAAACAAATGAAAAGACGATTAGAGGCCACAGAGACGAGATTTATCAGAAGAATGTTGAAAGTTTCCTGGACAGCTAAAAAGACCAATGAGGAAATTCTCAAAGAGGCCAACACAAAAAGGGAGCTACTAAAAAAATTCGGGCACATCATGAGAAGAGGAAAGTTGAAATACTTGGTTACAACTGGCAAAATAAAAGGAAAGAGACATCGCGGACGACAAAGAGAGAAAATACTGGATAATTTGGTGTCTTGGCATGGAAAACGGTTAACAACAGAATTGATACAATGCACTGCATATAGAAGATTGTGTAAGGACAAGATGCATACGCCAACTGGTGTGGAACATGATGATGATGATGATTGAAGACAGACCACTTTTATGTGAAGTTGAAATGGCAAACAACAGGTTGGAATACGTGGGGGTGACTTTTATTATGGAAGCTTTTTAGGATGTAAACGAAATTCGACAGTAAACAGTAACGCCGCTGGAGCGTAGACTACATGTTTTGTAATATAATCATCTGCTCTTGACTGTATTTTTACACATATATATAGATATAGATACTATACAAATCATTCTTGACAAGACAAAAAAAAAGTTGTTAAATGTTATGTAGAGCCAGTCTTAACATATGGATGTGAATCGTGGACAAAAGGACAACAGACAAGAAAACCAATGGAGTCTGTATAAATGTGGTTTTACAAAAGAATGCTGAGAATACCATGGACATCTAAGAAGAGTAATGAAAACATTCTGAAAGAGGCCAAAGCAAAAAGAAAGCTAATTTCCAATATTAGGAAGAAACAATCATCATTTTTTGCCATGTAATGAGAATAGAAAAGCTGGAATATATAGTGACCACTTGGAAAATTGAGGGACGACGAAATAGAGGGAAGCAAAGAGAAAAGATATCAGACAGCTTAAAAGAATGTTTTGGCATAAGGTCAACAATAAAAGTGATAAATAACTGACGAGATCGAAAGTTGTGGAGAGACATGATCACCTACACCAGCAGGCTTGGTAATTGATGATGATGATGTTCTTGACTGTGATGAATTACGAGATGGACATTCTTACACTAGTCTGCTCACATTGTGAACGGTTAGAAGGTACCCACAATGCAGCCGTTAGAGTTCTCCTAAGCTGGACTAAGTAGATACCCATCGCCATGATGTGATACACACTTGAAACGTCATATAGCTCTCACAATATCCTTAGAGAGTAACAATTCGTACAGAGGAATAATATTGGCACTGGTGAAAAGAGGGGAATAAATCATGTAAAGAGATAATCGTACAACGAAATAAAACATATTATCCCACTCAAATCAAATGATTAACAATAAAATTTAGGAGTTTGGCGGACACAAAAGTAAACCAAATTGGCAATCCGAACCGACCACCTGACAGTCGTGGGTTGGGAGGGGGGGGGGGGGTGTAGGTGTATCAAGTACTGTCCGAATTCCAAAGCAAATGTTTGAATACATATTAGATTTGTACGAATTCCGAATTGTATGTGTAGAGAAGGTTCACTGGCACTAGTATTCCACTATGTGCATGTACCTCGATCGTATATATCATTATCATCATCAACATCATAAATATCATCATCATCATCAAGTACCGGGCATGCTAGCGTAGTGATAATATCTCTCCACAACTTTCGATCTCGACAGCTATATATCATTTCTGTTGTTGACCTTCTGCCAAGCCATTCTTTTAAGTCGTCTGGTATCTTTTCTCTCTGCTTCCCTCTATCTCTTTGTCCCTCAATTTTCCCAGTTGTCATAATATATTCCAGCTGCCCATCTTATCACATGGCCTAAAAATGATTATTGTTTCTTCCTAATATTGAATATTAACTCTCTCTTTGGGCTTTGGCTTCTTTCAGAACATTTTCATTACTCTTCTTAGCTGTCCATGGTATTCTCAACACTCTACGGTAAAACCACATTTCTACAATTTCCATGCTTTTCTTGCCTGTTGTGCTATTGTCCATGATTCAAATCCAATATGTTAAGACTGGCTCTATATAAGATTTAAGAACTCTTTTTTTGCTCGTATTCAGGTTACATTATATTGTCTAAGACTATATTAGACGGTGAGAGGTGGTTACACACGCTTATACAGCAACGAACAGTATCCAAAAACCTATTTACTTGTTTTGAAATGCTTCTGTTCTCATGAATGGGTTTTATGTAACCGGTTTTTTCCTTTCTTCTTGTCTTAACCGCCATTTAGAAACGAAAGCATAAATAAAGGGGAAATAATTACCCGATTATCTACTCATCATTAGCGCATTAAACGCCCGTCAGAAAATCTATACCCCAATTTTAACGATATGGCCTGGGAAATGTCCCAGATCTACATAAAATGGAGGACTTAAACTCTGTTTATTCTAGGCCATAGAATGATGTTAATAGTGAGTACATCAGTTATTTCCCTTGTATTGACCTTTATTTATCCTAAAAATACTCAAGTGGGTACTTGGTTCATCCCCTTGATCACGTGAACGTATATACGGAACTATCGGACTTTCAGTGTTCAATGAAAAATAAAGTCGAAATTTTAATAGTCACTGCAGTGCATTTGGTGTTTAATTATTCAGGGTAAATTAACTATAAAAATGTACATTAAATTCAAGATGTGACTATAACCGCGGAACTAAAATAGCAAAACAGTTTTGTTGCAATTATTGATGGCCAACTAATGCATTATTTATAGTAACGAACATTATTTCACTAAAATTGGTTCTAATTATCACTGTTTCGAATAACATGAAACATGTTTTCCTTATTGTAATTCTAATTTGACGAATGGCGATGTTGTGAACGGTATTGGTGATCTATATATATAGATCACCAATAGATCACCAATACCGTTCAATTATGTTATAGATATATAGAACAACAACAATTTAAATGGTTTGGCCACCTGGTCAGAATGAATCCTCACCAATCACCATCAAGGGCGTTCTTCTCGAGAATGCATGGGAAAAGACCAAGAGGAAGACCCAGAAGAAGATGGATAGATGTAGTGACAGAGACATGTAACAACAAAGGGAAATCACTAATTCAGACAATTCGAGCAGCTCAAGAACAACAAATGATATAAACCACGACACCTTTTAGGTATCAGTGAAAGAGAAAAGAAGAAAGAAGAAGATTGGTGATCTTTTCTTCTACTTCTTTCCTTCCTCTATTGCTGTTGGCGTCGAGGGGAGATACAATCTGCGATTCTTTGCTCTTCTATTGGCCTCTTCTGGTGGTATCCCTCCTAATGACTCTAGTATTCCCTTTATCCATCTCTTTCTCGGTCTTCCTCTTAATCTGGCGTTTTATTGTGGCTCTTTGAGTCATTGTTAGTTATTTTAGTCTTGTTATGTGGTCGAACCAATTTATCTGTTGTTTCTTTATGTATTCGATGGCTGGTCCAGTTTCGAGTTTCTTTCTCAGGTCAGTGTTTTCTTTTTTACTCTATTCCTTAAGCGGTTTCCTGTCACTCTTCTGGATAGCACAGTTGGTAGAAAAATTGATTTGTATATTGCCCTTTTTGCTTCTGTGGTTATTTCTTTGTTTTTCAATAGTGTTGATACTTGGCCTATAACTTGGCATGCTTTTGGTGGTAGACATAACAAAACCTCTCGTTCTCCAATTGAAGTGGGCGAGATTTTGATTCACGAAAGTGTCAAGAGATTGTGTGTTTCTTAAGTGAAATAGGATTTCAGATTATATCACGTTATAACTTGCACTGGGCCATGTGCTTTTTAACTCCCCAGCTGGTAGGATACCCATCGAGAGGCCCCCCAAAATAGGATAAATACCGTAACAAACAGTTATAAATAGTTTTAGTTTATATGTTTTATTTCTTGTGAGAATTAGTCAGACCACAGCCAACTAGATAGATGACCCGCGAGCAGAAAATAAAATGGGAAAACACCCCAACCAGCGTGACGTTTTCAGTTACAGGCGTTATCGCGTACTGACGTCACTCTTTTTCCAACCTCCCCTGTTCGCAAAGTTGAAAACGTCACAAAGCTGAAAACGTTACGAAGCTGAAAATGTTACGAAGCTGAAAACGTCACAAAGCTGAACACGTTACGATGCTGAAAATGTTACAAAGTTGAAAATGTCACAAAGCTGAACACGTTACGAAGCTGAAAATGTCACAAAGCTGAAAATGTTACGAAGCTGAAAACGTCACAAAGCTGAACATGTTACGAAGCTGAAAACGTTACGAAGCTGAAAATGTTACGAAGCTGAAAATGTTACGTAGCTGAAAACGTTACGAAGCTGAAAACGTTACGAAGCTGAAAATGTCACAAAGCTGAAAATGTCACAAGCTGAAAATGTCACAAAGCTGAAAACGTCACGAAGCTGAAAATGCGACGAAGCAGTTAAAGCAGTCCAGCATCTCTTTCATTTGTCCACCGCTGTCTCGCTGGTCTTCTGTTTGTCCTGCTGTTACTGAGTGCTCTAACTCGCATCTTCTCAATACGGGTAAAAATATAGTCAAATCTCCTCAACATGTGTAGAAATATGGTCAAATCTGCTCAACATGGATAGACATATGATCGAAATCTCCTCAACATGTGTAGAAATATGGTCTAACCTGCTCAGTGACCGGTAATTGATTTTTCATGACTTCACGTACTTCACATAATATCTGAATGTCCTAATAGTGAAAGCGCGCTCTCTCTCTTTTTCTCCTTCAATCAGTATCATTTGTTTGTCTTCTGTTTGAGTGATTTCTCATTATAGCTGATTATCTACCTACCTGCCTATCTATCTATCTATCTATCTATCTATCTATCTATCTATCTATCTATCTATCTATCTATCTATCTATCTATCTATCTATCTATCTATCTATCTATCTATCTATCTATCTATCTATCTATCTATCTATCTATCTATCTATCTATCCATCCATCCATCCATCCATCCATCCATCCATCCATCCATCCATCCATCCATCCATCCATCCATCCATCCATCCATCCATCCATCCATCCATCCATCCATCCATCCATCCATCCATCCATCCATCCATCCATCCATCCATCCATCCATCCATCCATCCATCCATCCATCCATCCATCCATCCATCCATCTATCTATCTATCTATCTATCTATCTATCTATCTATCTATCTATCTATCTATCTATCTATCTATCTATCTATCTATCTATCTATCTATCTATCTATCTATCTATCTATCTATCTATCTATCTATCTGTCAGTCTATCTGTCTGTCTGTCTGTCTGTCTATCTATTTTAGCTTAAACTGCCAATACTATTTTATTCTTATTTTGTCCAGTTTTTCCATCTATTTTCTACATCTAGTTCTATCTAGTTCAACATTATGCATCTAACCATAAATTTCTGCCTATGCTCAAGCCTTTAATTAGTCTGGTGGATGATCAGACTTTATAGCCCACATCATCGTCTCTTATTTGATTTATATAAATATGCTCCTTATCTTTCTTTACTAAGCCATTTCTAGAACCTGAATCACCTGTCAGATCGACAGTGCCCGTTAAGCAGGCTTATATTAATACATAACATATTGATGTTATTCATGGACAATAGGACAACAGACAAGGAAATCACTGGAGTCTGTAGAAATGTGGTTTTACAGAAGAATGTTGAGAATACCCTGGGTAGATAAAAAGAGTAATGAAAACGTTCTCAAAGAGGCCAAAGCAAAAAGAGAGCTAATTTCCAATATTAGGAAGAAACAATCATCATTTTTTGGCCATGTTATGAGAAGAGAACAACTGGAATATATTGTAACAACTGGGAAAATTGAGGGACGAAGAGACAGAGGGAAGTAAAGAGAAAATATACCAGACAGCTTAAGAGATTGACTTGCCAGAAGGTCAACAACAGAAATAATATATAACTGTCCAGATCGAAAGTTGTGGAGAAAAATTATCACCGACGCCAGCAGGTCCGGTACTTGATGATGATGATAATACAACACCGCAGGTCCTTCATATGATTAATACAGATGACATTCATTATCATCACCATCATGTGTTATATTGGTTGCAGTAGATTGTTATGTCCTTGAACAATTCTCTGTCAACAAATGAGTTATTTGCGGGTCATCATCATTGCACTCCGAACATGTCCATAGGTGCTCAGATCCTCTCCTCAGCAAGTCCCGCAGTCTCCAGCGACTGACGACTCCAGTTCTGTGTTGGTTGATAAGTTTTCTTACACGCCTACTAAGTTTCTCATTTCTGGCTCTGCCCATCTTAACTCTAATCTCCATCATCCGAAGAAGTGATGTGGATCTGTGTTTGTCGAAGTCCTGTGCTCTTCCCACATCTCGGAGGTTATTGATGATATCCGCCCGATCCATTGGTTGCCCGTCCTCAACGACAGCGTAGCTAGCCAACCTGTCTAAACATTCATTTCCCCGTACTCCCGCATGTCCAGGGACATAGATCTGTCAACAATGCATCGTATCAATTCTGTTGTTGACTGTTTACCGTGTCACGACACAAAGCTATCTAACATCTTCTCTCTTTGTCGTCAGCGATCTATTTTTCCATGTATTTTGCCAGTTGTAACCAAGTATTCCAACTTGTCTCTTCTCCTGATATGCCCGATAAATATAAATTATTTCTTAATAATGTTTTCCATGAGCTCTCATTTTGTGTTGTCCTCTTTGAGAATTTCCTCATTGGTTTTTTTAGCTGTCCAGGGAACGTTCAACACTCTTCTGATAAAACCCATCTGTTTCCTCTAATTGCCTTTTTCTGTCTTTGGCAATTGTTCGTGATTTTCTTCCATGCGTCAGATTTGGCTCTATAGATACAATTACTGTTATTTTCATCCGGGGAACTGGTTGGTATCGTGGCGAGACGCCGGCCTCGAGACAGAAAGGTTGTGGGTTCAAATCCCGGATGCACTTGTTGGGATTGTTATTTATGATTTCTCGCTGCGACAACCACCCCTGGTCTCAGAAGCGAGACCCGGCTTGAAACGTCAATTACTCATCGACGGAAAAAATATGAGTACCTCCGAAGACGGAGTTATCATAAGTGGCAAAATATTCCCCTGCCACTTCTGAGGCAAACATGATTACATTGGTCACAGGGTGTGTTCGTTGTTTCATATTTTTAGTGGCACATGTGCGTGTGCGTGTGTGTGTGTGTGTGTCTGGAGTGCCTCCACCTTCAGGTATTTCTCTTGCCATCATTTTAAATTCCGTTCTCATCTCGTTACCTGGATGCCATATGGGCACTACTGACAGATGTCACCAACCTTTTTATGTTCACCTCTGTCTACAGACACTTTTTGGGGATTGTTTCAAGATGATGTCTGTCAATTATTTGACATAATCGTCCATGCCTTTTTTCTGTCTACCTATTAATCTCCTTCATTTACCATTCACCCCCCCCCCACCACCACCCCAGAATAGTCTTTGCTAGACCACGTGATCGAGACAGCAGCCAATCCTATTAATTTTGGGTTTCTTCATCGTCATCATGTGCCATACCGGTTGTCGTAGGCGATCATGTCCTTCCACAATCTTCTATCCACCGTACATCGTATCATTTCTGTTCTTGACGGTTTTCCATAACATGACACTAAACCATCTAGTATTTTCTCTCTTTGTCGTTCGCAATCTCTCTTTCCCTGTATTTTGGCAGTTGTAACCAATTATTCCAACTTTCCTCGTCTCATGATGGGCCCGAAAAATATGAATTGTTTCTTTTGAATATTTCTTAGGAGCTCCCTTGTTTCCTTTTGCGAACCTTCCTCATTCGTGATGCGAACCACATAAGATATGCCCAAAATCTTTCCATAACATTAAGTCACTATACGATGAATTATGATATTGTATAACGGGGAACAAATGACTGTGTTCACTTACTGAGCGGTTTCGCATTATGTCTTTTGGCGTGTGCTGAGACTGCTATGATGGGGACTGCATCCTTTCTTTGTTTAGGAGATGAGATATTAATTTGGATGATTCCACGGACGGTTGAGCAATTATGGATTTTAATTCGTTTGCAGTGATAGCGGGGCCTTCCATAACCATAACTTTAGTCTCTATAACTTTATTACTATAACTCTGTTTTATTCTATAGCTCTCCCTCGCCATATATAATGACAAATAAAGCAGACACTAAACAACTGCAACGGTAATCTTTGGTTTGGCCTCGAGATTAATTTTTCGTCATCAATTTTATTATTTTACCCATAAAACAATATGTGGCTGTACTCCTGTGGTTAATCATAAACCGGAAAACGCGCACAAACGTGATTACGTTGCACGATGGAAAATTTAAAGACACCGATTTCGATGCAGTAAAAACGTTTTCTGTAGCGGTCATATCTGAGAAGTTATTTCCTCTCAAAACTTGAGTAATTATTTTCTGTGACCCCCCACGTAATGGGAGATAATTACAGTAATCATAATTAAACTGAGCATGCGGGTTACAGTGTGGATCGGGAAGAGTTATCCCTAATATCTTCCACCAGATCGAATGATCTCATCCATGAATTACAACTAAGCTCCTCATTATAAATTATTGTCACTATATTTTTTTTTCTACCTGGTTGCATTTTTTTTAACTCTTTCATTGTCCTTTTCCTTTCAGAGTGTTTTGTGTTCATATTATGTTTTACTACTTCTTTCATTTTGTTTTTTTAATTCTCTCATGAACGATCTCTGCTTGTAAAATAATCAGACAACTGTCACCAAAGATGCCCAACATGGAAATAACAACAGAGACAAAACAGACACTAAACAATACAATCTTCTTGAACTTGTTTAAGCTGTCGTTTTCTTTCTCGTATCTCCATGTATCCCTCTCCATCATTCTTTCTTTCTACCTGATTTCAGGATTGTCTTTTTATTATCTATCTATCTATCTATCTATCTATCTATCTATCTATCTATCTATCTATCTATCTATCTATCTATCTATCTATCTATCTATCTATCTATCTATCTATCTATCTATCTATCTATCTATCTATCTATCTATCTATCTATCTATCTATCTATCTATCTATCTATCTATCTATCTATCTATCTATCTATCTATCTATCTATCTATCTATCTATCTATCTATCTATCTATCTATCTATCTATCTATCTATCTATCTATCTATCTATCTATCTATCTATCTATCTATCTATCTATCTATCTATCTATCTATCTATCTATCTATCTATCTATCTATCTATCTATCTATATTTTTTTTTCTACCTGGTTGCATTTTTTAAACCTCTTTCATTGTCCTTTTCCTTTCAGACAGTGTTTTCACTAAACAATACAATCGTCATCCAACCGTTGTGCTACCAATGTCAATCTTGCACGGTAGATTCATGAACGACAAAAATAGCAACTTATTTCCTCTCCTTTTTCTTTTATCTTCCTCTTCTTCATCAACGATTAGTTTTTGTTATCCGTCAGACGTTTAGACCAGCCTGGGTCACGATCAAGACGGTACTTTTGAGGTTGCCCATTGCTGGTTCCCCATCACCGGTTCCCCATCGCCGGTTCCCCATCACCGGTTCCCCAAAGCTTGTCATTTAGGGTTGTTTCTTTCGGTCATATTTGTGTTCTTATCGTGCTGCACTCGCGTAGACTCAGGAGACTGCATACTCAGTGACAAGTTGCAAAGCCACACAATCCTGTCGTGTCGAGGTGGATTCTGTGGCCTGCTTAGAGTATCGGCCTGCTCATGGTCTGCTGAACTTCTTTCTCGTATTTCCATGTATCCCTCTCCATCATTCTTTCTTCCTAGCTGATTTCAGGATTGTCGTTTTTATTATCTATCTATCTATCTATCTATCTATCTATCTATCTATCTATCTATCTATCTATCTATCTATCTATCTATCTATCTATCTATCTATCTATCTATCTATCTATCTATCTATCTATCTATCTATCTATCTATCTATCTATCTATCTATCTATCTATCTATCTATCTATCTATCTATCTATCTATCTATTTATCTATTTATCTATCTGTCTATCTGTCTATCTTTCTGTCTGTCTGTCTATCTATCCGTCTATCCGTCTATCCGTCTATCTGTCTATCCGTCTATCTATCTATCTATCTATCTATCTATCTATCTATCTATCTATCTATCTATCTATCTATCTATCTATCTATCTATCTATCTATCTATCTATCTATCTATCTATCTATCTATCTATCTATCTATCTATCTATCTATCTATCTATCTATCTATCTATCTATCTATCTATCTATCTATCTATCTATCTATCTATCTATCTATCTATCTATCTATCTATCTATCTATCTATCTATCTATCTATCTATCTATCTATCATCTTAAGAGAATGGCTTGGCGGAATATCAACAACAGAAATGATAAAGAACTGTCGAGATCGAAAGTTGTGGAGAGACATGATCACCTACGCCAGTAGGCCCGGTACTTGATGATGATCTATCTATCTATCTATCTATCTATCTATCTATCTATCTATCTATCTATCTATCTATCTATCTATCTATCTATCTATCTATCTATCTATCTATCTATCTATCTATCTATCTATCTATCTATCTATCTATCTAATCTACCTATTTAACTTCCACCAAAGCACAGCACCACCACCACGTGTTAACGAAAGTACTAAAGATGGTTTCAGCTATGATTCACGAAATCTGTAGCACCGTTGAATACCTTTCAAAATGGAGGGGGAACTAGGTAGATTTGTTTGGGTCTTGATGTTTGCTCAGGCAGCCGTTATATATATCAACTCCTTCCAATTACATGACTGCTAAGGATTCAATAACGTGCGCAGAGTTCACATGGAGCCTTTAGTTTTTCATCGTTATCAGTGAAGGTTAGACATCGGGTCAAACTAGCCAGAGTCTTGGGAACAAGTATTGCAGAGAAAAATACACGAATCTTCTTCCTCCTCTTCTTTCCTTCCTCATTTGCCTTTCAGCGTCGAGGGGAAATATAATTTGCGGACTTTTGCACTTCTGTTCGCCTCTGCTGCTGTTATGTTTCCTTGTGTTTCTAATATTCCGTCAATCCGTCTTTTTCATGGTCGGCTCTTAGGTCTGGCGTTCTCGCAACGTTTACTGATTTAATGGTTAATTGTGTTGTGATTTGATCGTTCTGCCTTGTCACGTGGCCAAACCATTTTATCTGTTGTTTCTTTATATAAATAGTGGCGCGGGTTTATTCCTAGTTTTTTTTCGCAGTTCTTCTTTTCTGATCAATTCTCTCAGGCTGTTTCCTGCCATCCGTCTAACACATTACATCTCAGCAGAGTTTATTTTTTCGTATTGTTCTTGTATCCAGGACTGGCATTGGTAGCACAACGTTGGGATGAAAATTGTATTACAGAGTGCCCGTTTTGCCTCGAGTTATTTTCTTGTTGAACAATTTTTGACAAGATTTGTTGCATGTAGAGTCCATCTCTGCTGTTTGTGATTTGTCGTTTGTCACTAGACTTCCTATGTATTTTAATTCATCTCGGGGCCTCGGTTGCCAAGTTGGGAATAAACCACCCAACTGAGCTACCGACAACCCATGTTCAATTCCTGCTGGAAGCAGTGTGGGTTGTATACGTGGTTGGGGAATAAAATACTCCCACGGTCGACCCAGCCGCTGGCAGAAATGGGTACCAGGGTACTATTCTGGGAAGATGAGGAATGTCGCCTTGCATCGTGAGTTTCGATACATGAAGCGACACTATCCAGAAGTCTCCGAACACTTCTGGATAGGCGGCCGAGCACATATGGGTGAAAACTCACGTGCTAAGACGCTGATTCAAATCACGTACTTGACGGTTACATTTAAATGCCTCTACATAGTTGACATGTTTTAGTTGTCTACCATCTATAGTATTGTTGATGTTCTGTTTCTCTTTTTCGATATTCATGACTTCTGTTTTGTTGATGTTCTGTTTCTCTTTTTCGATATTCATGACTTCTGTTTTGTTGATGTTCTGTTTCTCTTTTTCGATATTCATGACTTCTGTTTTGTTGATGTTCTGTTTCTCTTTTTCGATATTCATGACTTCTGTTTTGTTGATGTTCTGTTTCTCTTTTCGATATTCATGACTTCTGTTTTGTTGATGTTCTGTTTCTCTTTTTCGATATTCATGACTTCTGTTTTGTTGATGTTCTGTTTCTCTTTTTCGATATTCATTACTTCTGTTTTGTTGATGTTCTGTTTCTCTTTTTCGATATTCATGACTTCTGTTTTGTTGATGTTGATTTTCATGTTGTATTTAGTGCCTTGGCAGTTGAGAACGGATAACGCGGGTTTAATTAGACAAATCCCCAGCGTCTGTGATGAGATTCAAACCTGGGAACGGGGACTGGTTGGTCTCCAGGCAAGACGTTGGCCTCGAGACAGAGAGGTTGTGGGTTAAAATCCCGACTGCATCAGTTGGGATTTTTATTTATGATTTCTCTCTGTGGCAACCACCCCTGGTTTCAGCAACGAGGCCCGGATTGAAACGTCAATTACTCATGGACGGAACAAAATATGAGTTCCTCCGAAGACGGAATTATCTGCCAGTACGACGAGGTACTCTTGTGCACACGGGAGAAACGGATTAACACGCAAAATTCAGTTCCTAGTCTCTAGGGACTTCGTCAGAGGTGAAAGCTGCGACCGAAAAAAAAACCCGGGAACTTCCAGTCCAAATGCCGACGTCTTGATCAAACTATGTCCTATTTTAATCGCCTGAAAGAACGAAAGTTCATGGTTTGCAAAAGTGCCATTTCAATACTACAGTGTACTTTACGTGGTATTAAATATATCAACAATCTTTACTAGTATATTCTCATTTTTTTGGTAATAATAGCGCATGCGTGTCTCAATATATATCATCATCATTGAGTGCAGTCTCCGCAACAAAGGTTGGCTACCATGGAGAGCCATTCCACTTTGTCTCTTGCTTTGATGATGCAGGTTGTCATAGGCTGACTTGTCCGTCTTTTGGTGTTACTAGTCAATGAAGTCTTGGTCTGCCTCTGCCTCATTTACCTTGTATTTTTCCTTCCAATATTACTTTTAACAAGTACAGTTGTCATTATCAACAATGTTACATAACGATTTTTTTTTATGTTATGTGATTTCATTTATAATTTTCTTTGAAGTCATTAAGCTTATTTTAAAGTTTGTTTTGTATCTATAATTTAGACATTTGTTACATAATTTAGAACATCCGGTATTTGAAGATAATCTATTTACCCGGTTGACAAAATGTTTGCGTTTTTCTTTTGTTTTAATAGTTCATGTCATTATCGTATCATAAGTTTCTCTCGCTGTATTTCATTTATATTTAATTGCTCATTATTTTGGTTTCCGTTATTTTATCCATAAACGTAGGTTGTTTTTGGTTGTTTTAATTATTTCTTCCGGTCTTATTTAATTTTTTTTTGTAAATTGTGATTTTATCTTGTCATTTAAAAAAATACTCGTCAGTAAAGCTCAAAATAAACTATTTGAGTGAATCTTTTTTTTTTTTTATCTTATTTTAATCATCATGTATATTTTTTTTTCCTTCTCCACTTATCACCATATTGCATTGCATTGTGTCTGGCACATTACAGTCCAGTGTCTAGATCAACAACGGTGGTTCCCTAATGTTGTTATCTCACCTGCCCTTTTGAAGAAACAAATTTGCTCGCCGACACTCAGATAATCTAGCTTCCTCGAGCAAACAAAGAAGAAAATGTACTGACAAATATGTTCTTCTGTTATGTATTTATATTTCTAAGGTCAAAGCAAATAAACGCATAAAAATGCGAAAGTTAATTGTAAAATGTATAAAATTGCGAAAGTTAATTGTAAAATGTATAAAAATGCGAAAGCTAATAGTAAAATGTATAAAAATGCGAAAATTAATTGTAAAATGCATAAAAATGCGAAATTTAATTGTAAAATGTATAAAAATGCGAAAGTTAATTGTAACATATATAAAAATGCAAAAGTTAATTGTAAAATCTATAAAAATGCGAAAGTTAGTTGTAAAATGTATAAAAATGCGAAAGTTAATTGTAAAATGTATAAAAATGCGAAAGTTAATTGTAAAATCTATAAAAATGCGAAAGTTAATTGTAAAATGTATAAAAATGCGAAAGTTAGTTGTAAAATGTATACAAATGCGAAAGTTAATTGTAAAATGTACAAAAATGCGAAAGTTAATTGTAAAATGTATAAAAATGCGAAAGTTAATTGTAAAAATGTATAAAAATGCGAAAGTTAATTGTAAAATCTATAAAAATGCGAAAGTTAATTGTAAAATCTATAAAAATGCTCTCATTCTAGTCAAAAATATTGTTATTATTTTTTAAATATTTTTTTCTGTTTTGATTATTGATTATTTTTTGTTGTAAATACATTGTGTGTTGTATGTTTGTTTATACTTGCTGAAGACGTTTTTGGACCGAAACGTTGTTCGAATTTGTGTCGTCCAATTATGACGTAAAGCTTTAATCACACTGTTGATTTTTTTCCTATTTTCTTTAATTTTTTTTTTTTTCATTTCCCCATCTATATTTCTCTCTACACACTACACATCATTGTAAAGAGTAAGTAAAAAAGTAAAGTACCCCCGTCACGCCAAGTGGCGTAAAGGGAAATATGGTGTTAGTGACCCTATATTTTACAGACCTTCAGCACATGATTTTTGGGGTAATGTGGTCAGTATTACGCCCGTGCTGCTTTACTTTCCCAGAAAAAAATCCGGTACCCACAGATACATAATAGAACCTCAATTAAGTAATAATCAATTCGGATTCAGAAAAGGCAAAAGCTGTACTGATGCTATATTTACATTGAGACAACTATGTGAAAAAACAATAGAATATGACAGAAACCTAAATATAGTGTTTATAGATCAGGAAAAAGCGTTTGATCGTGTGGACAGGAACAAACTTTGGCAAACTTTAGAAACCTACGGGGTAGCAGGACAACTACTAGAAAATATAATAGCACTATATAAAAACAGTCAAAGTGCCGTCAGAACATCGGAAGGTCTGTCAGAATGGTTTCAGGTTACAACAGGAGTAAGACAAGGATGTGTCCTCTCACCACTCCTCTTCATCATATATATGGACAAAATAAATCAGGAAACAACCAACAACAAGGACAAATCAAATAATAACATAGAGGTAGAAAACTCCAACATCAATGAGCTACTCTTCGCAGATGACCAATGCCTAATATACGAGGATGAAAACCTGCTACAACAGCATTTAACATCTCTAGATAAAAGCTGCACAAACTACAGTATGAAAATTAACACAGCAAAAACAGAGGCTATAAGAATAAGCAAATTAAGACACCCATTAAACATCAAGATCAAAGACAAAGAAATAAAACAAGTAGAGGAATTCAAGTATTTAGGCACAATGTTCACAGAAGATGGAAAACTAGACAGAGAAATTGACATGAGAATACAAAAAGCAAATGCTGTCACATACCAGCTTTCACCATTGTTAAGACATCCAAACATTTCTATGCCAGCTAAACAACAAATGATAAATAGCATCTTCATACCAACTTTGTGCTATGAAAGTCAAACATGGACCCTTTCTAAATCACATTTAAGAAAGATCAATACATGTGAGATGCGATGCTTGAGAAAAGTAACAAACAACACAAGAAGAGATAGAATACCAAATGAAACCATAAGAAAAATGGTAGGAACAAAACCCTGCCAAGAATATATAGAACAACAACAACTTAAATGGTTTGGCCACCTGGTCAGAATGAATCCTCACCTATCACCATCAAGGGCGTTCTTCTCGAGAATGCATGGAAAAAGACCAAGAGGAAGACCCAGAAGAAGATGGATAGATGCAGTGACAGAGACATGTAACAACAAAGGAAAATCACTAATTCAGACAATTCGAGCAGCACAAGAACGACAAATGATATAAACCACGACACCTTTTAGGTATCAGTGAAAGAGAAAAGAAGAAGAAGAAGAAGACCCATTTAAGGCTGGGTGAACCCGGAAGCCGTCGGTTGGGATCGAACCCTACCCTTGTCCGTGGTAGTCCAGTTCACTAACCACTGAGCTATCGCGGCTCCCATCATTGTAAAGAGCGATGTATAAACACACAAAAACAGATCAAAGTATACAAATTATTCACCAATATCAACTACAAAGCATTCAAATTGTACACAAAATATGTAACATAATGAAAGATAATAGTTGCTTTTTTAAAATACGAATTTTTTTAAATGCTAATGAGAAAGTTAGAAATTGTGCGTTGCTATCACTTTTGTTATGGTCGAATCAAATGTTGCCAACAGCAATCTGAAATTTACTTCTGAGAGAAAAGTACAAATCAAATACCAGAGGATTAAGAGATACAACAAAGACGATGGCGTTGGATAGGACACACCCTGCGGAAGCCAATTGAGAGTATTGAGAGTACATGCTCTTTTGTTTTGAATCCACATGGAAAAAAACAAGGAGGAAGAAAAAATATTCTTGGAGAACACAAATGAAAACCGAGATGATGGGGAAGACAAGGAATGATCTTAAAAGAATGGCAAGAAACAGAACGGCTGGGAAAGTTTTTATGAAGACCTATACTCCACAGGGAGCTGAAAGTGTTTGTTAAAGACATAAGCTCCACATGGATCTGAAAGTTTTAGTTGAAGACCTATACTTCTCAGGGAGCTGAAAGTGTTTGTTGAAGACCTATGCTCCACAGGTAGCTGAAAGTGTTTGTTGAAGACCTATGCTCCACAGGGAGTTGAAAGTGTTTATTGAAACCCAATGCTCCACAGGGAGCTGAAGGTGTTTGTTGAAGACATATGCTCCACAGGGAGTTTAACGTGTTATTGAAAACCAATGCTCCACGGGGAGCTGAAAGTGTTTGTTGAAGACCAATGCTCCACAGGGAGCTGAAAGTGTTTGTTGAAAACCAATGCTCCACAGGGAGCTGAAAGTGTTTGTTGAAGTCCTATGCTCCACAGGGAGGTGAAATGAATATGAATAAATAAGAACCTTAAATCACCACGATTACCTATTTGCAGTTGGTTTATCTTTTTACTAAACAGAACAATGAATATATTGAATCTACACCCCACTAAATATGATGAAAGAAATGCAATCAACAAATTTGTTCTAATAGTCCGTCATCAAAGATAACGTTCTGGTTATATGCTTTTGTAGCCAGAACTATTGGTACCGTCTTTTAATTTAAATTTAAATTCTTCATTTCCTGTAACGTGTACTGTACTGATACTTCTGTGTGTCTGCCTGAAAAAGAATCCCAAACCCAACCATGTGTGTTCATTTTTTAAGAGCATCTTCAAATCGTTGGTTGAAATCAGAATGAACTTCTCCAAATGCTGACATTAGGTACATTATGTTTTCAGCATGTTTTTCAACTGTTGATAAATTTTAAAAATGGCTTAACTCTCCACGTCCTTGTTAATCTAAAGTAAATAGAACATGTGTGTTACCGGGGCCTCATTATGAGGGGAAGTAAAGAATAGTGACACTGTGACCTTTCAGGCATGTTGTAAGAGGCGACTAAGGAGATTGATCGATGGCTTGACAAGCTGTCATTGTAAAAAGTATTGTTATGGAAACAGTGCCATAGATTTTAGAAGCAGTGATCTCTGCAATATGTGCCATTTTGGCACGCAAGGTTTCTGTTTTTGAGATTGTGGTTCTGCCCTATGTGCCGTCTTCGGCTCGAAAAAATAATAGATAGATTGGTTTACGCTATTGCGTTTCTTTAATGTTTGTACAAGCCAGCAGTTATACCCAAAGTTAGAAGTCCTCATAGTAAATGTTATAAACGTGAGTCCGAATGGCGACATATTTGAAGCACAGTTATCTTTACTGAAACCAAATCAGCTCTGAAGGCGCTAGGAAGTAGCATAGGAAATCAGGACCCTAACATATCATATAGGCAAATATAAGCTCATTAATGCATACAAAATAAGGGGATGCAATGTATCCCAGGACTCTAACACACCAGGAAATGATAAAGCTGATAATTAACAAAGAAATGATCCAGACAGACACAATTTCACACCGACATTTTATTAAGCAGCCAAAGAAATAATAAACTACAACAGTAGAGAAGTTTTGCTAAATGGATGGGACCGTGGGAAAACAGATTGAGGTGGGTCGTGGGAAACAAGAGTGAGATTGGCAATTGGAAAACAGACTGAGATGGGAAAATATAGTGAGATGGGCAATGGGAAAACAGAGTGAGATGGGCCATGGCAAAACAGAGTGAGATGGGACATGTTAAACAAGAATGAGATTGGCCATGAGAAAACAGAGTGAGATGGGCCATGAGAAAACAGAGTGAGATGGGACATGGGAAACAATAGTGAGATTGATCATGAGAAAACAAAGTGAGATTAGCCATGGGAAACAAGAATGAGATTGGCCATGAGAAAACAGAGTGAGATGGGCCATGGGAAACAAGAATGAGATTGGCCATGAGAAAACAGAGTGAGATGGGACATGGGAAACAATAGTGAGATGGGTCATGAGAAAACAGAGTGAGATGGGAGATGGGAAACAAGAGTGAGATGGGCCATGAGAAATCAGAGTGAGATGGGACATTGAAAAACAGAGTGAGATAGGCCACGGGAAACAAGAGTGAGATGGGCCATGAGAAAACAGAGTGAGATGGGCCATGGGAAAACATAGTGAAATGAGCCATGGGAAAACTGAGTGAGATGGGACATGGGGAAAACAGTGAGATGAGCCATGGGAAAACAGAGTGAGATGAGCCATGGGAAAACAGAGTGAGATGAGCCATGGGAAAACAGAGTGAGATGGGACATGGGAAAACAGTGTGAGATGGGACATGGGGAAGGCAGTGAGATGAGCCATGGGAAAACAGAGTGAGATGGGTAATGGGAAAATATAGTGAGATGGGACATGGGAAAACAGAGTTAAATCTTTTCAAATTAGTGTCAAGGCCAAAGCCCCATGACAAGGTTAAGAATCTAAAATAACAATAACTTGTCATGTACTGCCACTAAACAATCATATCATTAGAATACAACGAAACCAAACTCCAGTATGTCCACTCAGTGAACACTCACATGAAACTGTAGAACATTACCTGTTTGACTGTCAAAATCTCACCGACATCAGAGCAACTCTACATCATGAAAGACCTGATAAACAAATCACCTTGTACGGAGCTACAAAGGAACTCAGAAATACCTGCAGATGTAATTACATGGCATTGGGTCGAAGGACGCCAGCTCCCTGCCCACTGGATGCATAACAACAACAACAACAATATAATAAAAAGGCCTGCAATATGAATGTAGATAATGGAATTACTTTCTTTAGAATTTGGCATGGGCAGGGGAGTTAAATAACTTTAAACACGATTTGTCAATTTTGATGGTTAGACATGATTACATCACGAAGATACAACTACTTTGACCTCTCTCTCTCTCTCTCTCTCTCTCTCTCTATCTATCTATCTATCTATCTATCTATCTATCTATCTATCTATCTATCTATCTATCTATCTATCTATCTATCTATCTATCTATCTATCTATCTATCTATCTATCTATCTATCTATCTATCTATCTATCTATCTATCTATCTATCTAAATCTATCTATCTATCTATCTATCTATCTATCTATCTATCTATCTATCTATCTATCTATCTATCTATCTATCTATCTATCTATCTATCTATCTATCTATCTATCTATCTATCTATCTATCTATCTATCTATCTATCTATCTATCTATCTCTAGTTTATATCTTTCAGCACCATGTGGAGCATAGGTCTTCAACAAACACTTTCAAAGCCGTTCTGTTTCTTGCCATTATTTTAAGTTAATTCCATGTTTTCCGCATCGTCTTCATCTCTGCTTCTATCTGTCTTCTCCAAGAATATTTTGGTCTTCCTCTTTGTCTTTTTCCAAGGGGATTTCAGAAAAGGGCATGTTGTGTAAAACTATATTTTGACTTTTCACTTATCTATAACTCCCTTTCTTATATTTGTGGCATGTTTTTTTTATCTGTTCTTGTTCTCTGTTAAAGACCATTTGGATCGAAACGTTGGTTTGTTTAACTTTATCTTATCTTTAAATGTTAAACGCGTTGTCTGTTATTATTTTATTTTCTCTATTCCAGGTTTGTCCCGGTTTCCATATTCATGTCAATATATGCAGGATAATAAAAATATGAGCTGCATTTTTAGAGAAGATGAAGTTAAAGAAAGGTTCACTTCTTTTTTTACTAGGGGCATTTTGTGTGAGTGACCATATTTTCAATGACCACGACACTATTTTTGTGTGATGTTGTCGGTATCACGCCAGGCCGCCTTTACTTCCCAGGGAAACCCCCAGTATCTAATTTTAGAGACTGGGTGAGACCCAGAGTCTTGTCAGTTAAAAAAAAAAAACAATTCGGGACAACCGGAATTCAAACTCAAGAGGTAGGGTTCAATCGCAGCCGACGGCTTCCGGGTTCACCCAGCCTTAAATGGGTACAGGATTTTTTTCTGGGAAAGTAAAGCGGCACGGGCGTAATACCGACCACATTACCCCGAAAATCATGTGCCGAAGGTCTGTAAAATGTATGGTCACTAACACCATATTCCCTATACGCCGCCACTTGGCGTGACGGGGGGGTCTTACTTATGAAATTCAAACTCGGACTCTTCCGATCAGGAAGCGAGCACACAAATCACTCAGCCACCGAGGTAACGATACCTTGTACGAGTATGTTAAAGAAACTACACGATATATTGAAAACCGCAGACAGATGGTCTCCAGCAAAAGAACATGTTCTTCAGTCTTGCAATCTGTACGAGTATGTTAAAGAAACTACACGATATATTGAAAACGACAGATGGTCTCCAGCAAAAGAACATGTTCTTCAGTCTTGCAATCTGTACGAGTATGTTAAAGAAACTACACGATATATTGAAAACGACAGATGGTCTCCAGCAAAAGAACATGTTCTTCAGTCTTGCAATCTGTACGAGTATGTTAAAGAAACTACACGATATATTGAAAACGACAGATGGTCTCCAGCAAAAGAACATGTTCTTCATTCTTGCAATCTGTACGAGTATGTTAAAGAAACTACACGATATATTGAAAACCGCAGACAGATGGTCTCCAGCAAAAGAACATGTTCTTCAGTCTTGCAATCTGTACGAGTATGTTAAAGAAACTACACGATATATTGAAAACCGCAGACAGATGGTCTCCAGCAAAAGAACATGTTCTTCAGTCTTGCAATCTGTACGAGTATGTTAAAGAAACTACACGATATATTGAAAACGACAGATGGTCTCCAGCAAAAGAACATGTTCTTCAGTCTTGCAATCTGTACCGAGCAGTGCTGAAAACGTCGGTCAGCAACGATGCTACCCTCGGGAAAATATCACTCACTCTACGAGTAATCAGCCTCGGTGTTTGGCATTCTCAAACAGAGAAAACAGCGATAAAAAAGAAGAGGTGCAACAAGTACAAATATAAAGGAGCGGACGATCGGTGTTCAACGAGAGCAGAGAAAATACAGTCGAACCTGTCTAAGGCGACCATTCACGGGACTTTCAAAAACTGGTCCCATAGGACAGGTGGTCCTGCCTCACAGGTTTCACATAATAAATAGAGCGATAAAAAAATTTATCCTAAGCACTATGAAAACTAACCTGCAAATCAGCGTAATCCATGAGTAGAACATAGTGCACATGTCGGTCTACAATAGCCACTGGTTGGACACTTTTCATAAACACGATAGTTAAACACACAAAAATATTTTGTCGAATCACTGATATTCGTTCTTCCAGCGTTAATGCTTTTGGTTTTACACTTTTGACACTGGCCATTTCCTATATTGTGTGTAACACTTTTAAAATCCACAAAATAATTCACTGAGATACTGTACATGTACGTGAATACATTCTAAGCGGGCAATGACTAATTCTTTAGTTAATTCCTGTAATTTATACGGGCCACGCAATGGTCTACTCTGGTCTAGACGGAACCGCGAAGTGATGTCACTTCACGAATCATAGATCTCTGTCTGCCGTGTTTCTCACACCAGTATTGACTGATAAACGTAACACGTCCCACTGTAATCTGGGACTCACTAAATACGGGAAAACTTCGACACCTGAAGACACCTGTGTCGATCGTTTATGGCTCCAGCGAGACGGAGAAGTACTGGCTGGTCAGTGTATCGTTATCAGTTACCCGCGTGTCGTAAACGGGATAAATAACATTGGCGGCGGTTAATTAGCCTGGTCTCTGGTCGCGTCATACGGTGAGCGCCGTAATCAGTGTTAGCATATAGTAAAAAACTCGGGGAAATTGTAGACCTGGTCCTATAACCAGGGAAACGCTTTAAACAGGTGGTCCTAAGACCAGGTTCGACTGTATAAAACTTTTTGTAGAAAGCGTGTTCTTCATGCATAAGTTGAAAAATTCGTGATGATAATATTAATATTAATAATCATTGAGTAAACACGGTTTATATCTTCAGTTAATGTGAACAAGTATGGACACAGCTCTAGAAATCGGACACATTTGCGTGTGTAATGATATTCTTTCTTTCGTTCTTTCTTTCTACTTTCTACTTTCTTCTTCATTCCTTTCTTTCTTTATTCATTTTTTCCGCTCATCCACTCGTTCTCACATTCGTCCTCACATTCGTTCTCTCTCCTTTCTTTTCTTTTCTGCGTGAAAAGGAAGTGAATAGTTTGGGCTCTGATTGCACACCCCCCCCCCCAACCTACCCGCTGTCCAGTTTCATGGGTGTGTCTAGTGTAACATCTACCCACTTTCCTGAGGTCATTCCTCATTCTGTGATTCTGAGAACTAAGATAGGCACAGCCAGAAACGAGAGCTAAGATAAGCACAGCCAGAAACGAGAGCTAAGATAGACACAGTCAGAAACGGGAGCTAAGATAGGCACAGCCAGAAACGAGAGCTAAGATAGGAACAATCAGAAAAGAGAGCTAAGATATGCACAGCCAGAAACGATATCTAAGATAGGCACAGCTAGAAACGAGAGCTAAGATAGGCACAGCCAGAAACGTGAAGCTTAGTCGGCACACAAGAGGAGTCATCAACCAACGCAGAGAGTCGTCTGTCTCTGGCGCTGCGGGACATAATGAGGAGGGGATCTGAGCACCTATGGGAATGGTTGAGTGCAATGATGATGATCATCATGTGCCATACAGGTTGGCGTAGACGAGTATATCCTTCACAATCTTCTATCTACAGTGCATCGTATCAGTCTGTTGTTGGCTGTTTTCTATGTCGCGACACAAAGCTATCTAGTATCTTCTCTCTTTGTCGTCCGTGATGTCTCCTTCCCTGTATTTTGCCAGTTGTAACCAAGTATTCCTACTTTCCTCTGCTTATGATGTGCTAGAGAAATGTTGATTGTTTCTTTCTTATGTTTTGTTTTTTAACAGCTACCTTCTTTCGTTAGCCTCTGAGAATTTCCTCTTTGGTCTTTTTAACTGTCCAGGGAACTTTCAAATTCTTCTGAAAAACCCCATCTCTGTGACCTCTAATCTTCTTTTCATGTGATGATAACAAACTAATAACTCAATAACTGTGTGTGTGTGTTTTTTTTTTTTCTCGATATTTCTATAGCTTACGAAGAGTTCTGCTGCGTTCACTTTCGGTGCGGCTACGTCTTATTTATTTTGGCATGTGCTATGGCTGTTATGATGGGGATTCCAGCAGCATTTGTTTGTGTGGATCCTTAAATGGGATGAGATGTTAATTCGGATTATTTAAGTGGCACGACGGTTGAGCAATTACGTATTCTAATTCGTTTGCAGTGTTGCTGGGGCGTGCGACTAACTATAACTATGTTGAGAATACCATGGGAAGCTTAGAAGTGTAATGAAAACATTGTGAAAGAGGTCAAAGGAAAGAGAAAGCTAATATCCAATATTAGGAAGGAACAATCATCAATTTTTGGCCATGTAATGAGAAGAGAACAGCTGGAATATATTGTAACAACTGGAAAAATTGAGGGACGAGGAGATAGAGGGAAGCAAAGAGAAAAGATACCAGACAGATTAAGAGAATGTCTTGGCAGAAGGTCAACAAAAGAAATGATTAATAACTGTCGAGATTGAAAGTTGTGGAGAGACATGATCACCTTCGCTAGCAGACATGGTACCTGATGATGAAAGTCCTTTTAAGAGCGGACGTCGAAAAGGATCAGTGTACCAAAACAATCTAGGAGAGGTAACTCTTACTTTAGTCACTGGGTGACCACATGCAGAAGAAGCAACAGAAGAAACACTTTAAACCCCCTGTATAAAGACTATGTCTCCTTCTTCTTTCTTTTCATCCCATAACCCCATGATCGTTGACTTATGTACTTTTGTTGGCTTCAAATATTATTTTTCTTGTCATTACATATTTGTAGAACAACAAGGAGACAATGTTGAGTTCTCCTCAAGTTCTCTGCTTTATTTCGTTCATATTGTTGGTATGATGTCGTTTGATCTTTTACTAATTCATCACATTCAAAATATTGGGGGACTGGTTGGTCTCGAGGCAAGACGGCGGCCTGGAGACAGAGAGGTTGTGGGTTCAAATCCCGGTTACACCGGTTGGGATTTTTATTTACGATTTCTCTCTATGCGGCAACCACCCCTGGTCTCAGCAACGAGGCCCGGCTTGAAACGTCAATTACTCATCGACTGAAAAAAATATTAGTACCTCCGAAGTCGGAGTTATCTGCCTGTTCGGCGAGGGACCCCTGTGCACTCGGCTGCAAGAGAAAAATGGATTAACACGTAAAATTCAGTTCCCAGTCTCTAGGGACTTCCTCAGAGGTAAAAGCTGGCGAATGAAATAAAACATGTCAAAATCTCCCTCTTTCTCTCTAGATTCAATGTTGTCATATTTTGATGAAAATAAATAATTTGATGTATGTTTTAATTTAAATGAAAAATAATGTCATTATATGATTTATTTTAAATTATTTATTCATTTTCAAAATAAATGTGAATGTTCATATCTAAATGTATGCACATAAGTACAGATTTATGTATATGCGTTTAGAATTATTACTATGCACATTCTTCGTCATCTCATGAAAGTGACTGAATACATAAGAATGAGTCAGTCATCATAAGGTAGCATGCCTGCTGGCGTAGGTGATCATGTCTCTTCACAAATTTCTATCTCGACAGTTATTTATCATTTCTGTTGTTGTTTTCAAGCCAAGCCTTTCTGTTAAGCTGTCTGGTATCTTTACTCTTTGCTTCCCTCTGTCTCTTCGTCCCTCAATTTTCCCGGTTGTTACAATATATTCCAGCTGTTATCTTCTCATTACATGGCCAGAAAATGATGATTGTTTCTTCCTAATATTGGAAATTAGCTCTCTTTTTGCTTTGGCCTCTTTCAGTACGTGTTCATTACCCTTCTTAGCTGTCCATGGTATTTTCAACACTCTTCTGTAAAACCATATTTCTATAGCCTCCAGTGATTTTCGTGTCTGTTGTCCTAGTGCCCATTATTCGCATCCATATTTTAAGACTGGCTGCATATAACATTTAAGAACTCTGTTGTTAAAAATGGATTGCGGCATAGTATCTTCCTAATTTTATGGCAAGCTGCTTATGCCTTAGACTTTCTGCGCCTTACCTCTGTTGTGCATCTAACATCAGAGGTTAACATTGTTCCAGATATATTTAAATTCATTTACCTGTTTTAAGAAGGGTTCTCTGTCTGCAGAGATGAAGATCATGGGGAAGACATGGAGTGATCTTAAAGGCAAAAAACAGAACGACTTGGAAAGTGTTTGTTGAAGACCTATGCTCCACTGGGAGCTAAAAAGGTAGAAGAAGATGAAGACCTGTTTTAATATTGTCCATTTGTTTTTTTCTGTGTCATTAATGCGGCGATCACGACCAAATGAACGTTATATATTTTTGTTGATGTCAAATAGCATTACAATTAAGTAAATCATTATTTATGTTTTCATTAACCCCGACTTCAAATTGTATTTGTTTTTCCTGTCGCTAGATTCTGAAGACAACCTTAACGACAAGACTGCATTGATCACCTTAGATCAAGAACCAGGTGCTGTGGCAGGTCTCAGGTAGACAACACTCCCAGAACGTGCTGCACCTGTGTGACGTCAACCATCACTTCAGCCTTGCATTGTCGCTGATAATCGAGGATTTTTTTTTTTTTTCCAACAAATGTACTTGTATTAGATTTGGCAACAAACACGTGCTTCATTATTTGCTCCACAATTTTGACTTTGTTGCTTATTTAATTGAATGAATTGTTTACTATTTATGTTTGTCTGCTCTCTTCGTTGCGTTAAGACAATGAATAAGTTAGTTCATAAAACTCACATTTACGAGCAATGACAAAAATTAATTACTAATTCGTAGGAATAGTTAGTATTTTAAATGTAATATTTCTCTGTTCAGATTTTAACTGTAAAGTAAAGAGTAAAGAGCCGCCGTCACGCCAAGTGGCGTATAGGGAATATGGTGTTAGTGACCATACATTTTACAGACCTTCAGCACTTGATTTTTGGGGTAATGTTGTCGGTATTACGCCCGCGCCGCTTTACTTTCTCAGAAAAAATCCAGTACCCATTTAATGCTGGGTGAACCCGGATGCCGTTGGTTGGGATCGAATCCTACCCATTTGTCCTTTGTAGTCCAGTTCACTAACCACTGAGCTATCACGGCTCCCATAGATTTTAACTGTGCTGGTAATTATTTCTTATTTATTTTACAACAGCACAATATATATATATCGAATATAAACATAAATATACAAATTTTTTCTTGAAGAATAAGAACTCAGAAAAATAATTATTGTGACTGTATAGCTTCTTCATCATCATCATGTGCAATATTGATTGGCGTAGGCGATCATGCCCTTCCACAATCTTCTATCCACAGTATATCGTATCTCGCTGTTGTTGACTGTTTTCCATGCCATGACACCAAGCTATCCAGTATTTTCTCTCTTTGTCGTTCGCGATCTCTCTTTCCTTTTATTTTGCCAGTTGTAACCAAGTATTCCAACTTTTCTCTCCTCATGATATGCCACAAAAATGTATATTGTTTCTTTCTGATGTTTCTTCGGAGCTCCCTTTTTTGTGTTGGCCTCTTTGAGAATTTCATCATTAGTCCTTTTAGCTGCTGTCCAGGGAACTTTCATCATTCTTCTGAGAAATTCCATCTCCGTGGCATCTAATCGTGTTTTCATTTCTTTGTTTACTGTCTATGATTAGCTTCCATAGATCAGAATTTGTTCTATATTGCACCGATTATAGCCCCTCGCTGAAATGTAAAACAAATCTAAGATTTTTCTTTTCTTAAGAAGTAAAAAACGCATCATCATCATCAAGTACCGGGCCTACTGGCGTAGGTGATCATGTCTCTCCATAACTTTCGATCTCAACAGTTATTTATCATTTCTGTTGTTGACCTTCTGCCAAGCCATTCTCTTAAGCTGTCTGTTGTTTTTTTTCTCTTTGCTACCCTCTATCTCTTCGTCCCTCAATTTTTCCAGTTGTTACAATATATCCCAGTTGTTCTCTTCTCATTACGTGGCCAACAAATGATGATTGTTTCTTCCTAATATTGAAAATTAGCTCTCTTTTTGCTTTGACCTCTCTCAGAACATCTTCATTACTCTTCTTAGCTGTCCATGGTACTCTCGACATTCTTCTGTAAAACCACATTTATACAGACTCCAGTGAGTCTTTTTGATAAACATATGTAAACATAATTTATTTCACAGCTGCAAACTCAAAGTTATGTAATGCGGTTTGGTATACAGTGCGCTCGGAGTCTGATCAAAGAAGTCCTAGTTTGTTTTCTAGTTGCTGAAAGCTTTTGTTCTGCCATAGACAAACACAACTTCAGGTGTTCATCTTTCAGTCTATTTTTAAACTTGCTTGATTTTTTTTTTTTCATGGACAACCACAAATGTAGATCATCTGGTTGATTTTCCAGCTGCTGAAAGTTGTTCTTTTCCATTTTGACGACAAACACATTAGCTGTTCATCTAACCGGTTGTAACTGAGCACCCGTGTGGTAATGTAAGGCGTTCTGATGTGATATGACAGCACCACTCATTTTGCGATAATTATCAAGGACAAAGATGTGGATGCTAAAACATATTTGCAGTTGACGTCACTAGTGGAGAGACTACCATTTTTTCTTTTCTTAACGAAAAAGTCTTAACTAGAAGAAGATAAAAAAGTATAAACAGTTTACCATTTACAGAGCCGTTTGCAAAACTAATAAGACACATTACAGTGTCATGTAACAGAAATAATGTAACTTATTGTTTTTTTCACACATCGCACTTTCTGATGTCTACTACGTTAACTGTAACAACAATCACAGTAAATCAATATTCTGATCGATATTTCAGCGCACAGGTGAAATAACAAATTTACACATCACTTTTTAAAATTACCAATTTACGCGAAAAGAAATGTAACTAATTTTTATTGTGTGTGTAACATCATAATTAAAACAAAATATGTCTACTATTTTGCAGAAGTAGGCAAACAAAATCAAAATAGATAATTTAGTAATAACCTAGTGCAACACAAAATATAACAAGTACAAATATATCCAATACATTGCTGTACCTAATTAAATAAAAAGTTAGATAAAACCTTTGCTATTTTCTAATTCAATAAACAAAATAAGTATGTTGCTCTCTTTTTCTTAGGTAATCTTGATATTTGTAAACATAAATTGTGAAACAAGTTTGTGATTGAGTTATATGCTAGTCATCAACATTGCAGTCCGAACTTGTCTATAGGTGCTCAGATCCCTCCTCAGTAAGTCCCACAGTGTCCAGCGACTGATGACTCCAGTTAGTTATAAATGTAATTTACTCCAACAAACGTGTTTAACATTTTAAACAGCTTCATATTAATTGTGTAATTCTTTGACGGATTCGTCCCTCTTGGACAAAAGGCTCATTTTTCTCATTCTTCGATGTTAAAAGAAGGCGAAACGCGGAGACCATAGTGCATGTAGTCGGCAATGTAAAAGAAGCCAACGGTGGAGCAATAAGAACACAAGTGTATCATTTTGTTATAGTGCCCTTCATCATCATGTGCCATACCAGTTGACGTAGGCGATCATATGCTTCCACAATCTTTTATCTACAGTGCATCGTACCAGTTCTGTTGTTGGTTTTTTTTGTCATGCTATGACACTAAGTTATCCAGTATTTTCTCTCTTTGTCGTCTGCGATCTCTTTTTCCATTTTATTTTGCCAGTTGTAACCAAGTATTCGAACTTTCCTCTTTTCATGATGTGCCCAAAAAATGTTGATTGTTTCTTTTTGATGTTTTTTAGGAGTTCCCTTTTTGTGTTGGCCTCTTTGAGAATTTTTTCATTAGTCTTGTCATCTGTCCAGGGAACTTTCAACATTCTTCTGAGAAATCCCATCTCTGTGAGATGATTTATCTACTTCCATGGTTCGCTTCCATAGGTCAAAATTGGTTCTGTATAGCACCGATAAACTCTCTTTCTCACTTCTATTAACACAGATTCGTTGCAAAAGATATTTTTCATTTTCTGAAATGCTATTTTGGCCTGAGCTATCCTGCCTTTTATTTCTGTGGTGCGTCTTCCATCTGATGTTGCTATTGTGTAATGTGCTTACTAATAAAATAAAAAAGTAAATATATATGAACGAACAATGTTATCAGTCTTCTTCTTCCTCTTTCCTTCCTCGTCTGCCTTTCATCGTCGAGGGGAGATATAAATTGAAGTCTTTTGCTGTTCTGTTCGCTTCTGCTGCTGTTATGTTTCATTAAAAAAAAAAATATTTTTACTATACATAGTACCAATGCTGTTGTATGTCGGGGGGCAACGATAGAACCAGAGGGATAAAGGCCGCTTGGGCAAGCAGTCGCCACGACGTGTGCGACTTAGGATTTTTATTTCACCCCCTATGTTCCCTAGTGTTTCTAATATTCCATCAATCCATCTTTTTCATGGTCGTGGCTTTGTGTTCTCGCAACGTTTATTAAAGACTTGTTGTGTTGTGTTTTGATCACTCTGCCTTGTCACGTGGCCAAAACATGTTATTTCTTGTTTCATTATATTTTCTATGGCGACGGCTATTCCTAGCTTTTATTTTTCTCAGTTCTTAATTTTTTATCTTGTCTCTCAGTCTGTTTCCCGTCAATCGTCTAACACATTTCATGTCGGTAGTGGTTATTTTTCCTTATTGTTAATAAAAATTACTGCAGAAAAGATGAACTTAAAAAACATCTTCAGTTCTATGGATCATTAAGAAGGTGCATAATTCGTCTACTAAGCTGCTTAGATCTATTCATTAGACGGTCCGTTTTTTGATGACTGGATAAATATTTTGCTTAAATAATAAACTATTATCTCATCTGTTTGTCTGATCACAGACAACATCTGCGTTGATGAAAGGTCTGAGAAAATCAAAGAAATACAAAAGCAGTTCTTAATAAACACGCGCTGATTACGCAAGCACGGGACATCAAGATACCAAACATAACTAACGATCCTCGTTATTAGAGCATAATGAAGATGGTGTTATTAAACGAACGTGTTTTTTAAAACTTACAATTTTATCTTTAAAACATGATTTGCTGAATTGATTAAAAACTCTGAAGTTACAAGGAAGCGACGTTGATTATATTATCATTTGCTATTGTTTGTAGCGCTAAACCATTGACATTACAGTTACAAAATAGCGTATGTTGCTGACTCACTTACCTGGTAAACAATGTTACTGTCAAAGATATGGACAGCTTTAATTATCTTTACTTGTTCAACTAAAATTATTGAAGACTTTTACGTCTACGGTATTTGTTGCGGAAAGTAATAGTGAATGTTTCATATCTCATGACGTCAGGCGGAAAGTAATAGTGAATGTTTCATATCTCATGACGTCAGGCGGAAAGTAATAGTGAATGTTTCATATCTCATGACGTCAGGCGGAAAGTAATAGTGAATGTTTCATATCTCATGACGTCAGGCGGAAAGTAATAGTGAATGTTTCATATCTCATGACGTCAGGCGGAAAGTAATAGTGAATGTTTCATATCTCATGACGTCAGGCGGAAAGTAATAGTGAATGTTTCATATCTCATGACGTCAGGCGGAAAGTAATAGTGAATGTTTCATATCTCATGACGTCAAGCGGAAAATACTAGTCGCAGTTAACCTCTTTCATCGCTATATCTAACAGAAAAGTCACCACGAGTTTGGGAATAGAATTACTGATGTTTATTTTTAATAAATGTCGTGAGATCTAAAGTATACCCTTTGAACATCTTTAATGATACATAAAAGGAATATTGCCGCGATAGCTCAGTGGTTAGTGAACTGGACTAAAAAGAGGACAAGAGGTAGGGTTCGATCCAAACAGACGGCTTCTGGTTCACCCAGCCTTAAATGGGTACCGGATTTTTTTTTTTTTTTTTTTGGGAAAGTAAAGCGGCACGGGCGTAATACCGACTACATTACCCCAAAAATCATGTGCTGAAGGTCTGTAAAAATTATGGTCACTAACACCATATTCCCTTTACGCCACTTGGCGTGACGGGGGGTATTTCACATTTTTTTTTTTTACTAAAGGAATATTAGTTTCCATACAACAACACCGTGCGCTGTATTACATATTTCAGACAGATTGTATCCAATAAGAGAGTGAAACCGCGTTATTGATTTTAAGTAATATTCACTGTACTATTTTTATGTTAGTACCTTGAAATATCTTGGAAGAAGTAGATGCAGACCAAGACTAACATGGATGAGCAACTTCAAAAATGGATAAGCCAGCCTATGAGAACATGCACTATCAAAGCAAGAGATGGAAAACAGTGGCGCTTCTTTGTAGTCAACCTTTGAAGAGGAGATGTCATTCAATCTTCTTCTTTTACTTCTCCTTCTTTCCTTCCTCATTTGCCTTTCAGCGTCGAGGGGGAGATATAATTTGTGGTCTTTTCCTGTTCTGTTCGCCTCTGCTGCTTTTATTTGTCCTAGTGTTTCTAATATTCCATCGATCCATCTTTTTCGTGGTCGACCCTTGGGTCTGGTATTCTCACAACGTTTGCTGAAGGCTCGTTGTATTGTTTTGACCTTTCTGTTTTGTCACGTGGCCAAACCATTTTATCTGTTGCTTCTTTAAATATTCTATGGCGGGGGCTGTTCCTAGCTTTTTTCTCAGTTCTTCACTTCTGACCTTGTCTCTCAGGTTGTTTCCTGTCATTCGTCTGACACATTTAATCTCAGTTAGAGGTTATTTTCTTATTGTTCTTGCATCTAGCATTCCAGGACTGGTATTGGTAGCACAACGTTTGGGATGAAGATTTTATTGTAGAGTGCTCGTTTTGCCTCTAGAGTTATTTCCTATATAGGATCATGAGGTTTATCAAATGACCCATAAAAGATTGCAGAAATGGATCAAGTATACTGTAAAGAAGATAAATAAATTGAGTATCAATCTCCATTGTCTTGTTTCCATCAGTCTCCATTGTTTTATTCCCTTCAGGCTTCATTGGTTTGTCTCCTCCAGTCGCCATTGTTTTGTTCCCTTGAATCTTTATTGCTCTGTTCCTTTCAGTCGTCATTGTTTTGTTCCCTTCATTCTCCATTGTCTTGTTCTTTAAGTCTCCATTATTTTGTTCCCTTCATTTTTCATTGTTTTTCTCCCTTCATTCTTCAGTGTCTTGTGTGTTCAGCCTCCATTGTTTTGTTCCCTTCATTCTTCATTGTTTTGTGTGTCCAGTCTCCATTGTTGTGTTTCCTTCATTCTTCATTGTTTAAGTTCCCTTCATTTTTCATTGTTTTTCTCCCTTCATTCTTCATTGTTTTGTGTGTTCAGTCTCCATTGTTTTGTTCCTTTTATTCTTCGGTGTTTTGCGTGTCCATTTTTCATTTTTTGTTCCCTTCATTCTTCATTGTTTTGTTCTTCAAGTCTCCATTGTTTTGTTACCTCCAGTCTCAATTGTTTTGTCCCCAAGGTATTTATAAAATCGTAGTGGATGTCCCCCCCCCCCAATAAGCTGAAGTAATCAACGCATAAATGGAAAGGTAATTATAGAATAGCAAACAAATATACGTCACAGCTTTTAAATAATGAGTGCAGATAATACCACTGGTAATTACAATGCTTTTTTACCCTTTTAGTTTTACATTATTAGAGTTGATTTCATTTACTTTTTATATAACCTCCACTTTATCTCAAATGGGTGATCTATCTCTTTTGTTTGCGACGACGAAGATCTTTATTTGTGGTTACTTGTAACATCGATGTGTACAAGATCTATGGATACCATCAACATCTGTTAGAATAAAACGTGCAGAAAGTTGAGATTTCTGTTGATTGTTAAATTTATTGTTTTCGTATTTTTTACTTTCAAGTAAAGAGAAATTAAACATGAACGTGTTTGTTTTGATAAATGAAAGGGACAAAATATGTGATCATAGCAAAAAAAAAAATGTACTTTCCAGAAATAAACTATTAAATTAATTAGAGAGTAGTTTTCCTTTTCTCTTTCAGTTTCTGTTTGACATTATCTCCACAGAAAGTAGGTAAGAACCAGTGGGTGATGATAAAGTGTTAAAGGTGTTATGTATTATCTGTTTTGTAATAGCACTTTTAGTAGAAGGAAGTACAGGGATACAAGAAAACTAATACAAGTCTCTTAGTTCATTCATCAACATTGAGTGTCATATTTTTAATCTTCTTAATATTTAAATTCAGTCCATATTTTCTGGTAGTCTTGCTTATTCTAACTAGATGCTGTTTTGGTATGTTTTCTGCCAGTAATACAGTGTCTAAGGCATCATCATCATCATATTCATTGAGTGCCGTCTCCGCATTGAAGGTTGGCTATCATGGAGCGCCATTCCGTTCTGTCTCTTGCTTTGATGGTACAGGTTGTCATAGACGTGTCCATCTTTTGTTGTTAATCGTCCATGTTAGTCTTTGTCTGACTCTTTTACCTTGTATTTCCTCTCAAAGATTACTTTTAGTAGGTTGTTGTGTCTTTTAACGTGGCCCAAAAATCTCATTTGTCTCGGTTGAATTGTCTTTAACAGTTCTCTTTTCATTTTTTAGTTGTTTTAAGACTTCATAATTTGTTTTATTTTCTTTCAATCCTATTCTTCCATAAATCCACATTTCAAATGCTTCAATTTTCTGTTCTGTTTTCCTGCTAATGTAAATGTTTCTGCACCATAGGAATGTTAAGAAGAGATAACATTTTCATGTTCTTAGTTTTAGCCCTGGTGTCATATGTTTTGATGTTAATATATTTGTTCATGACATTAAAATTACGTTCTGCCATTACTATTCTTTTGTTTATTTCAGTTTCTCTTAATTACACGTTTATTTATTTTGTTCGTTCGTTTATTTTACTTTCCAAATATGATTCTTTCTTATTCTTCTCATTCTTCACTTCATCTTGTACCCGTTTGGGTGTTGAGGGATATTCAAAGTTCTAGTTCACGCCCATTTAGCGGTTTCACTCCTTGTCAATTGATGATGTTGTCACGTTTCTCTCATGTTATCTGTCCATCTTACTCTGGGTCTGTGTCTTGCTCTTCCCCCTTCTCCTCGTTTAATATCACCTTTGTATGTGTACATTTAATCAGTTCTAACTTTCCAATTAGATGTTTTTATCTCCGAAATATTAAAGAAATATGATATTCCTATGAAAGAATATTCTTATCCATTCTTATATGGATAATGAAGCTGAGAGGTCAGGAATTTATGCAATAATCGAACAATAGCCATCATAATTCATTCATTTTTATTAATTTTTTAGCAGAATAAAAGATATACAGGTCTGCGAGGTGTACCGCTGTACATATTACAGTAAACACTCTTTTATATAGGAGCCGTGATAGCTCAGTGGTTATTGAACTTGACAACGGCTTCCGGGTTCACCCAGCCAGAAATGGGTACCGAATTGTTTTCTATGAAAGTAAAGCGGCACGGGCGTAATACCGAACACATTATCCCAAGAATCATGTGCCGAGGGTCTATACAAATTATTGTCACTAACACCATATTCCCTATACGCTACTTGGCGTGAAGGGACCATACTTTTTTTTACTTGCTCTTTTCTTTCCTTCCTTTCGTGTAAACCTAAGCGCCACTGGAGCAACAATGAATGCAGCAACAATCTTCCTCATTTTCCTCTTTCCTCTAGCTGGGGGTTATGTACGAACGAACTGAAGCACTCCCGAATAATTGTGGCGAAAGTTGTAATGAATAACAAGGGATGATTACAGTTTACTTATAAGTAAAAAGTAAAGTGCCCCATCACGCCAAGTGGCGTATAGGGAATATGGTGTAAGTGACCATATATTTTACAGACCTTCGGCACATGATTTTTGGGGCAATGTGGTTGGTATTACGCCCGTGCCGTTTTACTTTCCCAGAAAAAAAAATCCGGTACCCATTTAAGGCTGGGTGAACCTGGAAACCGTCGGTTGGGATCGAACCTCTTGTCCTTTGTAGTCCAGTACACTAACCTAACTTGTAGTTTACTGATAGAATGGTGACAATGTAGGACACAACCGAGGAGTGGTCAATGCTATTCTTCAGATGACATATATACATCAACGACTTCAACAAAATGATTGCAACAACAAAAAATACAGTATGCAGTAATTTAAATAATGTTTAAATGTAATTCTAGGTAGTGTTACGGAGTAATTAAGGATTATATTCATTTAAGTGGTCGTGAATAAAATAAACTCAGTACATGGAGAGGTAAAACGTGATCATGGCAAGTTTCATCAAATGGAAGTGTCCATCACGAAGAAGGTCTAAAAATAAAAACAACACATAGGAAATTAAAGACCGAAAAAATTGGTAAATCTATCTCTCTTGAGGGGAATTCCACTCTACCTACAGGCGGTTTTCAAGAATGAATCGATTACGATAGACTATTTCCGTATCACCGGATGTTGAGTGAACCCTAGTTGACGGGGGTGTTAAATTGGCTGATAAATGCATAGGGTAAAGTGTATGTGTTTGTTTGTTTAAAAAAGTATCTGTTTACAGTCTTCATCCTTCAGTCGAAACATAAACAACTATTTATCAGATCATTCTGATTAAGATCCATCATCATCATCATGTGCCATACCGGATGGCGTAGGCGATCATGTTCTTCCACAATCTTCTATCAACAGTGCATCGTATTAGTTCTGATGTTGACCGTTTTCCATGCCATGACACCAAGCTATCCAGTATTTTCTCTCTTTGTCGTCCGCGATCTCTCTTTCCTTTTATTTTGCCAGTTGTAACCAAGTATTCCAACTTTCCTTTTATCATGATGTGCCCATAAACCTAGTTTTGTCATGATTATACTAGGTTAATATAAGAAGGTAGTTTGCCATTCCTTTCCTTCTTGGCAGTGACTGTTCTAGTCGGAGATCGCAGCCATTGTCTCTATACATGAGATTCTTTGCCTGCCATCGCGGTGTGGGGACCATAACCGGCACTACTTGTCGGCTGCTCCCACAACACCGTCCACCACCTGCTCCAATGGCTTCACATAACCCTGATAGAGGGACTAAACGGGAGCTCCACCTTGCCCAAGGTTTACTCCTCCTTTAGTAGGGCAGAACTCTACCCCGCTAACCTGAACAAGATTATCATTTGATAGATATAAATGGAAGACTGTTTGAGCGGCAGCAATGCCACAACAAATTTAGATATTTAAATAACACAGTTAAAGAGATTGATAGGGAATAGGCAAATAGTTGCGATGCTGCGGTAAAGCTGGAAGCAAGGAACCAGTGGTGGGGAGTGTCACTTTATTGGAAGTCACGTTGATCGGGAAGGGGGTACAAGTAAAGAAATTAGAATCAGAATAGCTAAAGCAGCAATGTACTTCAAATGCTTTGGGAAGATTTGGAAATCAAAACTCATCAGTACAAAAACAGAACTTTGACTATTCAAATCAAACGTACTATCAAGCCATGCATATGCATGTGAGAGCTGTAAAACAAGAAGAGACATAGAAACTAAGTTGAACGCATTTGAAAATAAATGTATAAGGAAAATACTTGGTATAACGTGGAACGAATTCAAAACAAACGAGGAAATTAGAGAAATCCCAAATCAACAACTAAACTATCATCATCAAGTACCGTGCCTGCTGGCGTAGGTGATCATGTCTCTCCACAAACTTCGATCTCGACAGTTATTTATCGTTTCCGTTTTTGACCTTCTGCCAAGCCATTCTCTTAAGCTGTCTGGTATTTTTTCTCTTTGCTTCCCTATATCTCTTCGTCCCTCAATTTTTCCAGTTGTTACAATATATTCCAGCTGTTCCCTTCTCAATACACGCCCAAAAATGATGATTGTTTCTTCCTAATATTGGAAATTAGCTCTCTTTTTGCTTTGGCCTCTTTCAGATCGTTTTCATTACTCTTCTTGGCTGTCCATGGTATTCTCAACATTCTTCTGTAAACCCACATTTCTACAGCCTTCAGCGATTTTCTTGTCTGTTGTCCTATTGTCCATGGTTCACATCCATATGTTAAGACTGGCTCAACATAATATTTAAGAACTCTTTTTCTTATTTCTATTGTCAAAAATGGATTGCACAGTATCTTCCTCATTTTTTGGAAAGCTGCTTTTGCCTGAGCCATTCTACATCTCACCTCTTTGTACATATGAATTTGTACATATAATGTTGTACATATGATGTTGTACAAATGAATAAAACATAACTGATTTATTTTTACAACCACTAATTTCATCAGTAATCAAGAAAAGACGATGGACATATGTGGGGCACGAGATGAGAAGAGATAATGGCCGAGTAACAAAGCAAGCCCTCACGTGGGAAACAACAGGTACGAGAAAAAGAGGCCGATCCAGAGAGGCACTGAGAAGAACATTGATTATATATGGGCAAAGACAGCAGGAATCGGCTCCCTCAATGAGATTGAGATACTTGCACAAAACAGAGACAAATGGCGAGATTTGATAAATGTTTTTTGCAAGAGAAAAGAGAAAGAGTATCCGGGTCTACGCCCTATGGGCCGGCCACGGCTCGATAGATAGATAGATAGATAGATAGATAGATAGATAGATAGATAGATAGATAGATAGATAGATAGATAGATAGATAGATAGATAGATAGATAGATAGATAGATAGATAGATAGATAGATAGATAGATAGATAGATAGATAGATAGATAGATAGATAGATAGATAGATAGATAGATAGATAGATAGATAGATAGATAGATAGATAGATAGATAGATAGATAGATAGATAGATAGATAGATAGATAGATAGATAGATAGATAGATAGATAGATAGATAGATAGATATTTTAGTGTTTAACAGGGCAACCGTGTTCAGGAGAATGATTAGATAAGGGAAGGACAGTTACTAACATAGAACTATGAGAGCATCAAGAACAGTCAATAGTAGTAGGATACTCTTTGTTAGAGCTTCATAGCAGGAGGCTATCTGATCATCAGAAGAGATCCGTCGAGCAATGTTACGGCCCTTTAGCTTCTTGATACTCAAGGGGAGGTGGGTCCACCTGGGTCGTGACTCCCAGGCATCAACCTCCTGCTGCATTGCCTCTAAGGCTTACACAGTATGTTCGGCACAAAATAACTACACTTAATACATAAAACACTCGAAAATAGTTTACCTTACCTGTCTTGGGTTATCTTAGCAAGTATGTTTTTTTTTCCCACTCGGTGATTTATATTTCCTCCTGCACTTCTATGATGAAGTGGCAGGAGATTTGTTTAAATCTTTTCGTCATCGTGGATGCCCTGGACTTTGCCTTTATTTTAGCTAGGTTGGGGGAATAGGAATAGGTCTGCCTTCATTCGTTCGCTCATTCTCTCTATAATGGACATTTGTTTTTTCATGTATGTGTGTCAGAAAATTTCTGGCTTGAACGCTCGTCCTCTATATTTTGTTTCATTCCGACAGACCCATACCAGGTATTTAAAATAAGGAAGTAGAGAAACTAAATTGTTGTTGTGTTCTGGTGTCGTGTTTGGTATCGTGTTTTGCATTATCGCTCTGTGTATGTCTACTTTATGTTTGGTATATGTTTGCAGCGTGTCATGTAGTGCGTGGATGGTTGGTGTGATGGTTGGGCATATTTAATATAGGTGTTCTTTGTTTGCTTGTGTGTTTGTGTTGCACATTTGGCATTTGTCTCCTTGTTCCAATGGCGTCGTATTGAACAGAAGCCGATATGCGACTTCTCTCTCCTTTGGAGTGACTACTGGGTTGTGCAGGTTCTGGAACGTGCCGGTGTAATTTTGAATGTTGCGTGTGTAACCTCATTTGATCCTTCGTTGTAGTGGTGGGGCTTGTTTTTTTATTAATTGTTGGTATATGTATTTTGTTGTCTTGTGCATGAGGTGTTCGTTTCCTTGTATGGCTTGTATGCACGACTTGTAGAAAGCAACATGGTCCCGTAATGGTGTGGGCTTGCGTTGTTGATTTTTGTGTGCTTGATGAGCCTGAGTCCCATGTGGTAATGGGCGAAAGGGTAGCTCTGTGGCCGTTGAACGATGCGTCCCACATGGCCGATTCTGAAAGATTTTATTTTGGAGTTGATGTCTTGGAGAGCGATTCCCCTGTCGTATTTCCTTTGGATCGGTGTTTCGTGTTTTATAATGTAGATGACGTGTCTAAAGATGAACCTGTTAATGCGTTTGTTGATTTCGTGAGTGACGAGGTGGATCGGTGACCGTGTAGAGTAGCTTGGGTATGATGATAATGTTGACGATGACGCTTCTGCTGAAGATAGTTGATGTTTTGTGTTGATATCTCAGCAGGGTGTCGGTGATTGTTGTGTTGATATCTCAGCAGGGTGTCGGTGATTATTGTGTTGATATCTCAGCAGGGTGTCGGTGATGTTTTGTGCTGATATCTCAGCAGGGTGTCGGTGATTATTGTGTTGATATCTCAGCAGGGTGTCGGTGATTATTGTGTTGATATCTCAGCAGGGTGTCGGTGATGTTTTGTGTTGATATCTCAGAAGGGTGTCGGTGATTGTTGTGTTGATATCTCAGCAGGGTGTCGGTGATTGTTGTGTTGATATCTCAGCAGGGTGTCGGTGATTATTGTGTTGATATATCAGCAGGGTGTCGGTGATGTTTTGTGTTGATATCTCAGCAGGGTGTCGGCGATTATTGTGTTGATATCTCAGCAGGGTGTCGGTGATGTTTTGTGTTGATATCTCAACAGGGTGTCGGTGATGTTTTGTGTTGATATCTCAGCAGGGTGTCGGTGATTGTTGTGTTGATATCTCAGCAGAGTGTCGGTGATGTTTTGTGTTGATATCTCAGCAGGGTGTCGGTGATGTTTTGTGTTGATATCTCAGCAGGGTGTCGGTGATGTTTTGTGTTGATATCTCAACAGGGTATCGGTGATTATTGTGTTGATATCTCAGCAGGGTGTCGGTGATTATTGTGTTGATATCTCAGCAGGGTGTCGGTGATGTTTTGTGTTGATATCTCAGCAGGGTGTCGGTGATGTTTTGTGTTGATATCTCATCAGGGTGTCGGTGATGTTTTGTGTTGATATCTCAGCAGGGTGTCGGTGATGTTTTGTGCTGATATCTCAGCAGGGTGTCGGTGATGTTTTCTGTTGATATCTCAGCAGGGTGTCGGGGATGTTTTGTGTTGATATCTCAGCAGGGTGTTGGTGATGTTTTGTGCTGATATCTCAGCAGGGTGTCGGTGATGTTTTGTGCTGATATCTCAGCAGGGTGTCGGTGATTATTGTGGTTGGAACCTGCCATGTGGGTTTGCTTATCTTGGGGTTGCACGGGAGAGTGACGCCGTACACCGTCATGACGTCGACGGATGCCAGTCCTAAAGGGAAATTCCTTCTGTTCTGCCACCTGCCGATCCCCAAGATGGATGACTTCTTGGCGTTGATCTTCGCTTCCGCTGCTGTTGTCGAAGTCTGTGTATGCTTTGATGATGTTTGTTATTGAGTGGTCGCTTGTGGGGAAGAAGGTGTCGTCGGCGTAAGCCTTGAGCTTCCGTTGTCCTCCACCTGGTATAAAGGTGCCTCTGATGCATTCGTCTTTTCTTATCTTTTCGAGCAATGGCTCTAAGGTTAGGATGTAAAGCACCGGAGATAGCGGGCATCCTTGTCTGACGGACCTGGTTAGTGTGAAGTGAAGAAGTCCGTGAGTGTGTGATTGACGAGGTCTCTGCTCTCAGGTATGGAGATCAGGATTTGGATAAATTGTCGAAAGTTGTCTCCCATGTTGCAGTTGTGTAGCGTATGGTGTAGGTAGGAGGGCGATACCGTGTCGAAAGTTGTCTCCCATGTTGCAGTTGTGCAGCGTCTTGTGTAGGTAGGAGGGTGATACCCTGTCGAAAGTTGTCTCCCATGTTGCAGTTGTGCAGCGTCTTGTGTAGGTAGGAGGGCGATACCGTGTCGAAAGTTGTCTCCCATGTTGCAGTTGTGCAGCGTCTTGTGTAGGTAGGAGGGTGATACCCTCCAGCGAAATCGGTCTGTAGTTTGATAGTTGCGTCGTTTCCGTGTTGTTCTTTCTGAGTAAGGCGATGTATGACTCGCTCAGGCTTGGAGATAGACGTCCTTTATCAAAGGAGTCCTTAAACACCTTCAGTAGCAGTGGGCTTCAGACGGAGAGAAAATGCTGATAGAACTCCGCAGTGAGTCCGTCCGGTCCTTATCCTAGCGAATTGCTGTGCTTTCCAGTCGAAATAATGTGGCTACTGTCGACATTGCACTTTTACAGCTCCGTCGGTGTCTGACTTTCGTGGGAATTCAGAAGTCAAAGTGTAAATTATCGCCTAGTTGTCTGGCCTTCAGGCCATTAGGGACATTATTGTTTGAACTGACGTCGCCGCAAGCCCCCGTTGATGTTCACTTCCGGTCGGTTATGTAATTTCTTATCGCTTCGTCTCTGGTCTTCTCAAGTACATTCACCCTACTCTGTTGACTTACGTGAGAGCGCAATAAGTGGTCAAGGTGTAAAATGGTCGCCCGAACGTCTGGTCTGGACATAATCTTATTTGACTGTTGGTCTGTCACGATTCTGTCACAGCCAGCTCGACGCTCTTTATACGCTCAACTATAGAGCAGGTCAGAACCCCCTGGGAAACCCCAGCGAACCACGAACTACTGTGACGTTTTCACCTTTGATGACAGGAACAGTTTTGTGACCAGCAATTTATAGTTCGTGTAGTTGAAAACGTCATGCCGGGGGAGGCTTACATTGTTTCTCGTTTTGTGCTCTGGTCTTCTCTAGACAGCTATGATCAAGCAGACACCAGTAGAAATAGATATGTGACAATGGCAGACGGAAGCTCTTCGCAGGAAGTAGAATAGATATGTGACAATGGCAGACGGAAGCTCTTCGCAGGAAGTAGAAATAGATATGTGACAATGGCAGACGGAAGCTCTTCGCAGGAAGTAGAAATAGATATGTGACAATGGCAGACGGAAGCTCTTCCCAGGAAGTAGAAATAGATATTTGACAATGGCAGACGGAAGCTCATCGCAGGAACTAGAAATAGATATGTGACAATGGCAGACGGAAGCTCTTCGCAGGAAGTAGAAATAGATATATGACAATGGCAGACGGAAGCTCATCGCAGGAAGTAGAAATATATATATGACAATGGCAGACGGAAGCTCATCGCAGGAAGTAGAAATATATATATGACAATGGCAGACGGAAGCTCATCGCAGGAAGTAGAAATAGATATTTGACAATGGCAGACGGAAGCTCTTCGCAGGAAGTAGAAATAGATATGTGACAATGGCAGACGGAAGCTCTTCGCAGGAAGTAGAAATAGATATGTGACAATGGCAGACGGAAGCTCTTCGCAGGAAGTAGAAATAGATATATGACAATGGCAGACGGAAGCTCATCGCAGTAACTAGAAATAGATATGTGACAATGACAGACGGAAGCTCATCGCAGTAACTAGAAATAGATATTTGACAATGACAGACGGAAGCTCATCGCAGTAATTCGAAATAGATATTTGACAATGGCAGACTGAAGCTCATCGCAGTAACTAGAAATAGATATGTGACAATGACAGACGGAAGCTCTTCGCAGGAAGTAGAAATAGATATGTGACAATGGCAGACGGAAGCTCTTCGCAGGAAGTAGAAATAGATATGTGACAATGGCAGACGGAAGCAATTCGCAGGAAGTAGAAATACATATGTGACAATGGCAGACGGAAGCTCTTCGCAGGAACTAGAAATAGATATGTGACAATGGCAGACGGAAGCTCTTCGCAGGAAGTAGAAATGTATATTTCACAATGGCAGACGGAAGCTCATCGCAGGAACTAGAAATAGATATGTGACAATGGCAGACGGAAGCTCTTCGCAGGAAATAGAAATAGATGTATGACAATGGCAGACGGAAGATCATCGCAGGAAGTAGAAATAGATATATGACAATGGCAGACGGAAGCTCATCGCAGGAACTAGAAATAGATATATGACAATGGCAGAAGGAAGCTCTTCGCAGGAAGTAGAAATGTATATTTGACAATGGCAGACGGAAGCTCATCGCAGGAACTAGAAATAGATATGTGACAATGGCAGACGGAAGCTCTTCGCAGGAAATAGAAATAGATGTATGACAATGGCAGACGGAAGATCATCGCAGGAAGTAGAAATAGATATATGACAATGGCAGACGGAAGCTCATCGCAGGAAGTAGAAATAGATATATGACAATGGCAGACGGAAGCTCATCGCAGGAAGTAGAAATAGATATTTGACAATGGCAGACGGAAGCTCATCGCAGGAACTAGAAATTGATATATGACAATGGCAGACGGAAGCTCATCGCAGGAAGTAGAAATAGATATGTGACTATGGCAGACAGAAGCTCATCGCAGGAAGAAGAAATAGATATATGACAATGGCAGACGGAAGTTCATCGCAGGAAGTAGAAATAAATATATGACAATGGCAGAAGGAAGCTCATCGCAGGAACTAGAAATTGATATATGGCAATGGCAGACGGAAGCTCATCGCAGGAAGTAGAAATAGATATGTGACTATGGCAGACAGAAGCTCATCGCAGGAAGTAGAAATAGATATATGACAATGGCAGACGGAAGCTCATCGCAGGAACTAGAAATAGATATATGACAATGGCAGACGGAAGCTCATCGCAGGAACTAGAAATTGATATATGACAATGGCAGACGGAAGCTCATCGCAGGAAGTAGAAATAGATATATGACAATGGCAGACGGAAGCTCTTCAAGTCACAGCAGATTTGTCAAACCAACACAAAATTGGTGACACTATCCCTCGCAGGTGGATATTATTGGGAAGAAATCTGCTCACGAATGGACTTGTCCATGTGCAGTAAGGACGACTTGTCCACTAAATTAAAATAAACTCGACGATGGCGATCGATATGACATTCACATGTTTGAAGTGGACTTCCGTCTCCAAGATGGCGGATCTAGTCCACGTCCTCTCGATCGCTGCAGAAAGTGCATCCGGGGTCTGATTAATTTCGGTTCTCCGTTGCACTTTTCTGCGTTGAAGTCAAAATGATGATACACTTATTACATCTACGCCGCTAAAGCGAAGCCGTACGCCGGCAAGTCCCTTTTCTACAAATCAAGTGTTGTGAATGCGACCTTCCACCGTCTAGACTTGATCTGCGCTTTACATCGCATTGGTGCTGTTCATGACCGTTGTTGGAATTCCTTGACACAAGTTATTTACATATTACTTATTAATGTGAAATGCTTCGTCAACCTCAGTTTTATCCTTTTAGGGAATTTGCACTGTGCTTTGTTCGTCTTAGGCTGCATTCACTAGAGTAATCACTGCTAAAAAGACCAATGAGGAAATTGTCAGAGGCCAACACAAAAAGGGAGCTTCTAAAAAACATCAAATAGAAACAATCCAATTTTTTTCGGGCACATCATGAGAAGAGGAAAGTTGGAAAACGTGGTTACAACTGGCAAAATTAAAGGAAAGAGAGATCGCGGACAAAAAGGAGAGAAAATACTGGATAGCTTGGTGTCATGGCTTGGAAAACAGTCAACAACAGAACTGATACGATGCACTGTAGATAGAAGATTGTGGAGGGACATGATCGCCTACGCCAACCGGTATGGCAGGTAATGATGATGATGAATCAAACACTGCTGTTATTTTATTTCGGAAAAATAAAAACCGTCAATTCTGAGATTTGAATCCAGACCATTCAAGCCGGTAGCCAGCGAGGTAACATATCAGCCGCTCTACTTCCTGATCGAACAGAGATTGGGAGTAAAGAACCACATTACCATACTGGCTAAGTTTGTGGATTTAAAAGGCAACGTCAAAGAGTCAAGGCACTCGGTAAGCTCTGCTGGACAAATACATTACGGATATGTGGATGCCCGAACTGCACAGAATAGAATAGAATAGAATAGAATCAACACAAACAAGCACGGTAAAAACTAACCAGAGAAAGTACAGTACACACAATGAAGAAGAATCACAGTGGATCTAAAACATCATCATCTCGTCTAGTGCTGGTGTAGGAGATCATGTCGCTCCACGACTTTCTCTAATTCTGGAGTTGTTAATTAATTCTGCTGTTGACTACTTACAAAACCATTCTCTTCAATTCTTTGACTCAGAAAATATGACAATCATAACAATGAAAGAAATATTTATTATTGAGGATGGTCTGCCTTCGGTTGCTGATTTTGTGAGTGTTTTCTGTTTTTTAATTTTTGTTTCTGAGGCCGTTAAAATATGCAGATTCCTGTGTCGTGGTATATGTAAGCAGCTGTGAACAGACCAAAGATGTCAGTCTTACATCATGTCACTATGTCCTCAGAGCCCACCTACATAAAACGCGTCTCACAGACTCACTTTCCACTGAGGAGTAATCAAACATTTTTCGCGAAGTTGTACAGCACTAAACGACCAAAGAATAAAAATGTGACCCTCAGGAATAATCTTACACGGCATGCTCTGGGAAATGGGGCCAGTGCTCAGAAATCTCTCAAATTTTAATCAGCAATAAGGGAAGGATATTGACGATATTTAGGGAGCCGCGTTGGCTCAGTGGTTAGTGAACTGGACTGCAAAGGACAAGGGGTAGGGTTCGATCCCAACCGACGGATTCCGGGTTCACCCAGCCTTAAATGGGTACCGGATTTTTTTTCTGGGAAAGTAGAGCGGCACGGACGTAATACCGACCACATTACCCCAAAAATCATGTGCTGAAGGTCTCGTATGGTCACTAACACCATATTTCCTATGCGCCAGTTGGCGTGACGGGGGCTCTTTACTCTTTTTTACTATTGACGATATTTGACAGTAGATCTATTGTGGCTAAAGTTTAAGCCGTCTATGTGTCCACTTTTTTCTCACAATTGTTCTTCGTCTTTCTATCTTTCTATATCCTCCAGAACACACAGCTTGGCATGAACTATCACTGAGGAAATATTAATAAAAACATGGCAGACGGGAGATAATTCAAAACATATACAGACATTATTATTAACCACATAATGTTTCAGTGTTATTTCCCTTTAGATACATGTATGGCTGCTACACTGAAGTGCCAACCTAACCAACTGGACGAACTTCCAGTCACTGTCCTCCGTTATTACATTACTAGATTCAGATCATTCTGTTCTGTTTTTTTACTGTCCATAATGTTATGTAGAGCCAGTCTTAACATATGAATGTGAATCATGGACAATAGGATAACAGACAAGAAAGTCACTGGAGTCTGTAGAAATGTGGTTTTACAGAAGAATGTTGAGAATACCATGGACAGCTAAGAAGAGTAATGAAAATGTTCTGAAAGAGGTCAAAGCAAAAAGAGAGCTAATTTCCAATATTAGGAAGAAACAATCATCATTTTTTTGGCAATGTAATGAGAAGAGAACAACTGGAATATATTGCAACTGGGAAAATTGGGAGACGAAGAGATAGAAGAAGCAAAGAAAAAAACTAGACAGCTTAAGAGAATGGCTTGGCAGAAGGTCAACAACAGAAATAATAAATAACTGTCGAGATCGAAAGTTATGGAGAGACATGATCACCTACGCCAGCAGGCCCTGTACTTGATGATGATGATGATGAATGTAAGAGAACTGCATAACTATAGGCCTATAAAACATCGGCAACAAACGTCATGTCTAATATCCAATAACTGTCATTGAGATGAGCGCAAACTAATTTCTTCTTTCCAAGAAGTCGTTTATTGGGTCTAACGTCAACAAAAAGCTTCCTTAGTACACTGTAGAGAACTACATTCAAGTGTACAATCATGATACGTCACTAGTAATCTTGTCACACGATTCAACACTTCCAGAACTCTTTTGAATTGACAGTGTGCTTTAGTACTCCAGCGAAGTTAACGGGCGACCATTTTAATTACGTCCATCACGTGATCGAAGTTAGGATACTTGGGAACTAGATGTTCCCTCTAAATAATGCAATTTTAGTCTTTAGTTCATACACCAGAGGTCGGGTTCGATAGCAAAGCGGTACCGATCACATGACCCCAAAAATCATGTCTGTACAAATTATGGCCACTAATACCATATTCCCTAACGCCACTTGGCGTGACGGGGCTCTTTATTTTACTTTTTACTTTAGTTCAGGCGCGAAATAGCATCGAGATATTCCCATATCCGCTCTGGCGTCCGCGGAAAGCATCGGAGTTTCATCTACAGATTGTTCATGTACTTCATTGATTGACCGTGTTGCGTTGTCTGCCCTACGGATGTTTTTTTCTGCTTTCGCCCTTCTTGTCGCTGTGTTTCACCATTATTTTGACGCGTGGAATACCCCCAGCTTCCTTGTCGCCATCTTGTGAGAAGTGTTCTTTTAAAGCCCTTGCAATGTCATAAGTGTTCAAATGTAAGGTTTCCTGCGCAATGGCAGACACCGCCAACCTGTCAGTCATCCCATTGCCACGAACTTGAGCGCGTCCGGGGCAATATATCCAAGTGAGGGTGTTGACATGAGACATGTCGAGTAGATTCACCCATTCCCTGCGGAGTATGTTCTTGTCAATCTCACGAAGCATGCCTTGTGTGTCAGTCAGTATGGCCACATATGATGCTGGGCTTTTAACCAGCCATGTAATAACGTCTGTCCCAACCACAATCTCCATCCGTGTGCTGAAGGTAGTAGTCTTGTAGAGTCTTCTAGCTATATATATATATAAACTTTCTATTATAATACACAACACTACTCTAGCCGCTCCACACAATGTTAAAATAAAGTAAGCATTTCCTTCACGTGTACCTAGGTGTATGGGGAGTATAGTATTAACGACCCTGACCACGGCAAATTTTTACCTAATGTGGTCGGTACCACGCTCGGCCGCCTTTACTTCCCCCCCCCCCAAAAAAAAATCTATGATGTCTATTTTAGAGGCTTGGTGAACCCCGGAACCTTGTCGGTCCGGAAAAAGCTCTCCCGCTTGTAGGATTTGAATTGAGATTATTCTGATGAGAAAACAAGCGCACCAATCACTCAGTCACCAAGGATCCAACATGGCAATGTACGGGACGTCATCCATCCTTTTAAAGAAGCACTCTAACCCTTTCAATGTCATGCTTCGGTCGCTGTCAACGACAACACAAATGTAACTTTATCTGAGCCTCAACGCCCTGATATTTTACGACTTGCTCGTTTTATGAGATGAGAAGTTAAAGTTCCAGTGAACTTTATTTACAAGAATAATAAAACACATACAAGCACATGCATCCAATGTATCACGAAACGTATATCAATATTTATAATGTAACACGACGCATTCTCAACAACGACCAGAAGATAAGAAATATCGTTCACTTGATACCGACCTGGGTGCCGCGATAGCTCAGTGGTTAGTGAACTGGACTACAAAGGAAAAGAGGTAGGGTTCGATCCTGACCGACAGCTTCCGGTTTACCCAGCCTTTAATGGGTACCGGATTTTTTTCTGGAAAAGTATTGCGGCACGGGCGTAATACCGACCACATTACCCCAAAAAAATTCATGTGCCGAGGGTCTGTAAAATTCATGGTCACTAACACCATATTCCCTATACGCCACTTGGCGTGACGGGGGTACTTTACTTTTTTAAACTTTTGATACCGACCTAAAATTCCATCAGTGCCTCCACGGTGTTTTCACGTTCTACAACAAAAACACTTCTCTCACCAAAGGATTGATGAAAACATGAAGGAGTAGGTCACACATGAATACAAGACTGGAAAAGAACAGGTTTCATTACGTGTACACTAAAAGAAAAACTATATGGAAAAAAACACATAATGAAAAATGTAAAAAATGAAATAAACAAAAGAATAGGAATGGCAACATGTAATTTTGATGCCATGAAAAAATATACTAACATTAAAAGAAATAACACCAGGGTTAAAACTAAGAGTAGCAAAATGGTATATCTTCTCAACATTCCTGTATGGTGACATGGACATTACACAAGAAAACAGAACAGTGAATTAAAGGCTTTGAAATGTGGATTTATGAAGAATAGGAAGAATTGGATAGAAAAAAAAAGAAAACAAACGATGAAGTTTTAAAACAACTTAAAATTAAAAGAGAACTAATAAATACAATTCAAACAAAACAAATGAGATTCTTGGGGCATGTTAAAAGACACAACATACTACTAAAAATAATCTTGGAAGGGAAAATACACGGTAAAAGAGGCAGAGGCAGATCAAGACTAACATGGATGGGAAACGTAAAAGAACAAGTCAGCCTATGACAACCTGCACCATCAAAGCAAGAGATAGAGCGGAATGGCGCTCCATGGTAGCCAACCTTCGATGCGGAGACGGCACTCAAAGATGAAAAAAACACAACATACACACATATAAATTTACTCCATTAGTTTACATATATATGTCGAAAACCAGAAAAATCATGTGATGGAGGTCTGTAAAATGTATGGTCACTAACACCATATTCCATATACGCCACTTGGCATGACGGGGGCTCTTTACTTTACTATATATGTGGAAATGTAGAATTTTGACAAAGAATTAATGAAAATGATTTCTGTAAAACGTGTTGTCTTTTTTATTACTGTACCGTGTTAAACTATATTGAAACATTAATATTTGTGTTTGGTCGTAATGGAAATGAGAACAGGGCCACACAGGAGAAACACAATTCGTGTTTTAAGTTTAGTCAGTGTTCCCAAGTCCATTAAACGTCGAGTCTTAACCTCGCCTATTCCGGACAAGAAACCAGGAACAAGACCGTCAGACTATCATCAGTGACTCATTGCACTGCTCCAGTCATCATCATCACGTTTAGCAGTAACGCTAAATTCCTCTCAAAACAAATCGTTTGTGTGCATTTCTGTACTTCTGTTCTAACAAACCTTATTGCATCTTGAGTCTATCTCTGCTTTTTGTGAATTGTTTGTCGCTAGACTTCCTAGGTACTTAAATTCCTCTACGTAGTTTTAGTTGTCTGCCGTTATGTTGGTGTACTGTTTCTCTTTTGCGATATTCATAACCTCTGTTTTGTTTATGTTGATTTTCATGTTGTATTGTGTACCTGTGCTATTTAGGTGTTGTTTTGTTTTATCAAATCCCAGATATTTCTGATCGACTCTCTAATTATTGCTTTAAATCTGACTTTGTCCCTTATTCTTTATGCACAATTTCAAAAAAATAATAAAACTATCTTTACGGCATTATCCAATTACTGGAGTCAGGTACACATGACCAGGTCCGTTGTCCTGAACGGTCGCCACGAGCTGTCCCGGTCTGAGTGTGTATTTCACTCAAGATAACAAGAAACTACGAACCTTACAGGATTCGAACCCGCGGTCTCCAGGTAAGGAAGCACGACGAATGATCGATTACTTCTGAAACATGAAACAATCATGATACTTTCATTCAGGAATTTTAAATTTTATGAAAAGGTGAAAAAGTTTGGACTATTTCTCGTTCAACAATATGGTTCTAAAAAGTTGCGACTATTTCTGGTACAAACAATATGTTTCCGACTATTACTCGTTCAAGAATATGGTTCTAAAAATAATATACATATAGACTTTTTCGTCACCTGGAAGTGAACAAAAGCTGCCCGTAATTAAATACATTTTTCATTTTGGATTTGTTGTCATTCATTTTATATTTTTGTCATTCATTTTATGTTTTTGTCATTCATTTTATATTTTTGTTATTCATTTTATATTTTTGTTATTCATTTACATTAGTTTTTTTTTTGGTTTTTTTATTGAAGAAGATCTGTTTTAGCATTTCGGAAAATATCTCTTGAGCAGCTCTTCTAAACATGAAACCACCGACTCAACTTTATTTTACTTGTTATCTTCACAACGTAAAATGAGAGAAATTAGAAACAATTAGTGCAAGTTATATCTCTCTGTGAAGCTCTTTTATTCTAGCTGTACACATTACAAGCATCTTTTGCTTCATTCGGCTGATCCTTGTTTCCCTCCCCCCAAAGCTAATTGTTATTTGTCTTCGATTGATTTAAAATTTGTGTTGAGTACTGCAACTGCTTTTCCTAGAAAAAAAGCACTACAGATATATATATATATAGCTTTCCAAAAATTGAGGAATATACAATGCAATCCATTTTTTACATTAGAAAGAAGAAAAATAGTTCTTAAATGTTATGTAGAACCAGTTTTAACATATGGATGTGAATCATGGAAAATAGGACAACAGACAAGAAAATCACTGGAGGCTGTAGAAATGTGGTTTTACAGAAGAATGTTGAGAATACCATGGACAGCCAAGAAGAGTAATGAAAACGTTCTGAAAGAGTTCAAAGCAAAAAGATAGTTAATTTCCAATATTAGGAAGAAACAATCATCATTTTTTAGCCATGTAATGAGAAGAGAACAACTGGAATATATTGTAACAACTGGAACAATTGAGGGACGAAGAGATAGAGGGAATCAAAGAGAAAAGATACAAGACAGCTTAAGAGAATAGCTTGGCAGAACGTAAACAACAGAAATGATAAATAGCTGCTGAGATCGAAAGTTGTGGAGAGACATGATCACCTACGCCAGCAGACTTGGTACTTGATGATGATGAGGATGATGAGGATGATATATATAGTCAGTAAAAAAACCTACCCACATCGTGGATCCCATACCGCGGTACGGAGTTCATGAACGTCTGTCATGGTTCTCGGAATTTCTCAACATTCTTGAAGGAGATATCAGCAGACTACCAGTGGATTCTACATGTGTGTAGTGATGATGGTCATAACAACAACAGCAACAACAGTGTGTGCTGGTGCTCGCGTTGTTTTCAACTTGTGACTAGTGATATATAAGCAATCAACAATGCAGCAGGAGGTCGACGCCTGGGAGTCATGACCCAGGCCGACCCGCCTCCCTTAGAGTGTCAAGAAGCTAAGGGCTGAAACACGTTTCTCGACGGGGTCGGTCTTCTGATTATCAGATTGCCTCATGTAAGATCTGTGTAATGAATTTCCTATTATTATGTAAGTGAACACCTGCCCTCTACTTGGACGCTTTGATTGTAAATTGTATTTCGTGTTTCACTTCACGCCTACAAAAATATTGCGAAATCTGTACCATCTAAAATTGCACACAGCATCAATGCGCATGTCTGGAAGGACCCATCAGTGAGCCAATAAAATGACGATACAATAACTTTAGGGAAATTCCTTATGAAAAAAAGGTCGAGATATAAATAATTTATTCTGTGATTGGTTCCATGATTAGACACCACATTCATGGCGTCTGTGGTGGCATTTCTGAAAATAGTTACTTTTGTTTGCCGGACACTGTAGGAACAAGTGATTGTGGGTAGACAGCAAGGACAGAAATAATGTTGAATACCATGAAAACATGTGTGTATTGAGTTATGGACACGCGCTGTATTTCTGCGTTATTGAATTATGCATACAAATACGGCATCGATAAGACACCACACACTCCATCCCACCCTAGTCTATGAAGTTACAACATCGACAGCAGCATAGATTTCTAATTTAATTTCTCAAAAAATAAATCCACAAAAAGTATTAAGTGACATTCTTAACAAGAAAAACAAAGATGAAATACAGATAGTGCAATGTGAAGAATAGCAAAATGTTACATCTTCTCAATATTCGTGTATGGCGCAAAAACATGGACATTAGACAAGAAAACAGTGCAGAAAATTGAAGCCTTTAAAATGTGGATTTATAGAAGAATAGGTAGAATTGGCTGGAAAGAAAAGAAAACAAACGAGGAAGTTTTAAAACAACTAAAAATTAAAAGAGAATTAAAAACACAACTACTAAACACAATTAGAACAAGACAAATGAAATTTTTGGGGCATGTTAAAAGACACAACAGCCTAATAAAAGTAATTTAGGAAGGGAAAAAAACAAGGTAAAAGAGGTAGAGGCAGACTAAGACTAACATGGATGAGTAACATCAAAAGATGGACAAGTCAACCTATGACAATCTGCACCATCAAAGCAAAAGACAGAGTGGAATGGCGCTCCATGGTAGCCAAGCTTCGATGCGGAGACTTGGATTCGTCCATGTTAGTTTTGGTCTGTCTCTGCCTCTTTTACCTTGTTTTTTCCCATCCAATATTACTTTTAGTGGGCTGCTGTGTCTTTTAACATTCCCCCAAAACTGCATGACGTCAACCCGATGCATTGGTTGACCGTCTTCAACGACAACGCAGCTAGCCAACCTGTCCGCTCTTTCATTTCCCTGTACTCCTGCATGTCCAGGGACATAGACAAATGTGACCCTACGTTTTTTTTTACTCCTGCAAGGACTCTACCCATTGCATGCGCACAGAGCCCGCATCAACTTTTTTGTTTTATCATGGTCATCGAATCACTTAGTATGCAGGCGTGGGTGTAGTCTTGCGAATCAAACCAGATAAATGCCCTGGTCACTACCTTCACTCCCATCGTTGTGCTACTCGCGGCCATAACATATGCACCACTGTTGTCATTGACTGTTCTGCCTGTCGAGCGTGCTGTGAAATCTCAAGTACTCCTTTGGTGTTCTATTACGGATCCGTCTATATAGATGAACGCATCTTTAAGCCTTCTTATTTTGTGTTTAGCAGTTTTGGTGATTGTGCTCAATTTGAGTGTGCGCTTGATAAATAGTATTGATGAGAGTATACACCCTTTTTTAAGCCTGGTTTTACTGTAAACCGCTTTGTCATGTCTCATCATCAAGTACCGGGCCTGCTAGCGTAGGTGATCATGTCTCTCCACAACTTTCGATCACGACAGTTATTTATCATTTCTGTTGTTGACTTTCTGCCAAACCAGTCTCTTAAACTGTCTGATATCGTTTCTCTCTGCTTACTTCTATATCTCCGTCCCTTAATGTTTCCAGTTGTTCTCTTCTCATTACATGGCCAAAAAATGATGATTTTCTCTTCCTAATATTGGAAATTAGCTCTCTTTTTGCTTTGGCCTCTTTTATAACGTTTTCATTACTCTTTTTAGCTGTGCATGGTATTCTGAACATTCTTCTGTAAAACCACATTTCAATAGACTGCAGTGATTTTCTTGTTTGTTGTCCTATTGTCCGTGATTCACATCCATATGATAAGACTGACTCTACATAAGATTTAATAACTCTTTTTCTTTCCATTGTCAAAAATGGATTGCATAGTATCTTCCTAATTTTTGGAAAGCTGCTTTTGCCTGAGTCAGCCTGCATCTCACCTCTTTTGTACATCTTCCGTCTGAGGTTAACAAAGTTTCCAAATATTTAAATTCATCTACCTGTTTTAATATTGTTCCACTTGTCTTATTTGCACTGAGAACAGAAACGTCGGTAGCATAGTCGGGTGGTTTTCACAACTAGTCCAAGGCCAGTCAATTATATTTATGTTTAAGCCTTAATAATGTTACATTAACAGACGTCTTTGTAGCGTAGGAGTAGTCTTCTGTAGGTCTTTTTTCTGAAGCCTGTTGCTCCAAGTGAGATGAAACTGTCTATCTTGCCTTAAGCGTAGGTGTTCTAGTCAACATAGACGTCATCGCTGTGTGATAGCAACTTGCTACGCGAGCACGATCCAACACTTCTTTGTTCGTTGTTGCGCCCTGAAAATATCCAGCATGTGAAACGTAAAACACACGCATGCCCTCCATTAAACGGTTAAATCATGAATGAAGGGAACACATCCTGCAATCAACGCCACGAGGAGAAACATGTTAACGAGCAAGATCGTAAATAACGAAAGATTATACACGTATCACAAAATGGCTAAAAACAATAGAAGATGAAGATATTAAGAGACAAATTTGCTAACTCTAGCCATGATGGTAGATTTAGGAATGGTATTGCAATAACTGGGGAGCTGATGTAGTGCAGTGCATACTGAACTTATTTACTGAGTATAAGCGGTTCGGTTCGATTTTTGCCCAAGCAGTTGGCAGATTCACGCAGGATTTTAAACTAAATTGAATATCAACCATGCGCAGTATCCACAAGGAATGTTGGCTACCTGTTGAAAAGGTATTCTATGCAGTCTTTTGACTTGATGATTCACTTTATGACTAATTTCTTAGTCTACTTGATATCGTTAGTCCATCTGAATCGTTGTCTAATTTAGTTTCTTTTATTCATCTCCACTTTTCCTTCAACGATAGCTTCATTATATGACCTGTCTCTATTATATATTCAAAGCATTTCATTTATCTGGTTCAGATTTCACTTATGAATTATTTCTTCATTTTCACTTGCTTCAGAATTTTTTTTTTTCAGTTTCATTATCTGTTAATGTAATTGGTACAATTCTTTTATACATCTAGATTTCTATTACTTTCTTTAATTGTATCATTCAAGTAGTGCATCAATAACTTCTACTGAGATAAATTGTGTTAGACGAATGGCAGGAAACAGGTTGATAGATAAGATCAGAAATAAAGAATGATGACGAGCAACAATCTAGGAATACCCCCGACATAGAATATATAAAGAAACAACATATAAACTGGTTTGCCCACACTACAAGGCAGAAAGATCAAAACACAACACGACGAGCCTTAAACAAACGTTACGAGAACACCATACCCAAGGGCCGAAAACGAAAAAGATGGATTGACAGAATATTAGAAACACTAAGAAACATAACAACAACAAAAGCGAAAGGAAACATTAAAATCCGCAAATTATATCTGCCCTCGACGCTGAAAGGCAAATGAAGAAGGAAAGAAGGAGAAGAAGAAGTGGATGCAGCTATTGGATTACTATAAATGAAGAGTGTTAATCTAGGTATACTGTCCAGAGCACGTGGTGCCCATGGCAATGAAATAGCCGAACGGCTCGATAATGTACATGCAAATAAAAGAGTCATGAGCTCGCTAGTATACATAGCAATGAAAAAGTGGATAAACTTGCTGGTCTACATGGCAATGAAAGAGCCGATAAACTTGCTGGTCTACATGGCAATGAAAGAGCCGATAAACTCGCTGGTCTACATGGCAATGAAAAAGTCGATAAACTTGCTGGTCTACATGGCAATGAAAGAGCCGATAAGCTCGCTGGTCTACATGGCAATGAAAAAGTCGATAAACTTGCTGGTCTACATGGCAATGAAAGAGCCGATAAGCTCGCTGGTCTACATGGCAATAAAAGAGCCGATAAACTTGCTGGTCTACATGGCAATGAAAGAGCCGATAAACTCGCTGGTCTACATGGCAATGAAAAAGTCGATAAACGTGCTGGTCTACATGGCAATGAAAGAGCCGATAAGCTCGCTGGTCTACATGGCAATGAAAAAGTCGATAAACTTGCTGGTCTACATGGCAATGAAAGAGCCGATAAGCTCGCCCGGTCTACATGACAATGAAAAAGTCGATAAACTTGCTGGTCTACATGGCAATGAAAGAGCCGATAAGCTCGCTGGTCTACATGGCAATGAAAGAGCCGATAAACTTGCTGGTTTACATGGCAATGAAAGAGCCGATAAACTTGCTGGTCTACATGGCAATGAAAGAGTCGATAAACTCGCTGGTCTACATGGCAATGAAAAAGTCGATAAACTTGCTGGTCTACATGGCAATGAAAGAGCCGATAAGCTCGCTGGTCTACATGGCAATGAAAAAGTCGATAAACTTGCTGGTCTACATGGCAATGAAAGAGCCGATAAGTTTGTTGGTCTACATGGCAATGAAAGAGCCGATAAACTTGCTGGTCTACATGGCAATGAAAGAGCCGATAAACTTGCTGGTCTACATGGCAATGAAAGAGCCGATAAACTCGCTGGTCTACATGGCAATGAAAGAGCCGATAAGCTCGCTGGTCTACATGGCAATGAAAAAGTCGATAAACTTGCTGGTCTACATGGCAATGAAAGAGCCGATAAGCTCGCTGGTCTACATGGCAATGAAAGAGCCGATAAACTTGGTGCTCTCTACATGACAATGAAAGAGCCGATAAGCTCGCTGGTCTACATGACAATGAAAGAGCCGATAAACTTGGTGCTCTCTACATGACAATGAAAGAGCCGATAAACTTGGTGCTCTCTACATGACAATGAAAGAGGCGATAACGTCGCTGGCAGCTCTGACACTGAGTTTGGCCTAACGTTCATTGCCAACTTCTGCATTCCTAACGAGAGGAGAAGGACATAGGGTAAGACAATGACGTAAAAATTAAGAGATCTGAAGGTGGAAAGGAGTCTCACGTTCCAGAGTACTTAGCGGAAAAAACAGATGTATCTACAATCAACACCTTACAGGCACAATCAGTCTGCAAACGCTTCGAGAAATGGTGGGACGGGCTGTGGAGCGAGCATGGGGATGTCCCGACTGTAATGAAAATGATTCCATGAAAAGAACAGGCTAGACTATTCAAGTAAAATTATTTTGTATAAGTTGTTTTTGTTCGTTTAAGAAATGTGATTAGCAACACTAACTAGTTATGATCTTTAGAAGCGTGCCATCATCATCATCATCAAGTACCGGGGCTGCGGGCGTAAGTGATCATGTATCTCCACAACTTTCGATCACGACAGTTATTTAGCATTTCTTTTGTTTACCTTCTGCCAAGCCAATCTCATAAGCTGTCTGGTATCTTTTCTCTTTGCTTCCTCTATTTCTTCGTCCCTCAATTTTCCCAGTTGTTACAATATATTCAAGCTGTTCTCTTCTCATTACATGGCCAAAAAAATTATGATTGTTTCTTCCTAATATTGGAAATTAGCTCTCTTTTTGCTTTTGCCTCTTTCAGAAAATTGTCATTACTCCTCTTAGCTGTCTATAGTATTCTCAATATTCTTCTGTAAAACAGCATTACTACAGACTCCAGTGATTTTCTTGTTTGTTGTCCTATTGTCCATGATTCACATCCATATGTTAAGACTGGCTCTACATAACATTTAAGAACTCATTTTCTTGTTTCGATTGTCAAAAATGGTTTGCACAGTATCTTCCTCATTTTTTGAAATGCTAATTTTGCCTGAAGCATTCAATAAGTGTGCAATTGGCTAAATAAATAAATATATAGGCTACATACTCGCACATATAACATTACACTGGACTTCTAGCTCCGCTAATTCGACAAAGTTTCATACCGGAAATAGTTTTAACTGTATTGAGTTATTTGGAGGCGGTCTGCACGCGCATCGCTACCACGTCACGTGCCCTGCTACAATAAAAATTACTCCAACAAATTTTCCTCACATTCTTGAGTTCATATTGACGAAGGACATCAACAGTTCACCTCGCAGTGTCGTGTGCTCTTGAAGTTTGAACCTCGGTAACAGTACGTATATGAAAATTAAATCTGATTTTAATGCAATTGTCATTTCTTTATACCTAATAGCAGGTATTATTTTACAATTGTTTATTTGAAAGTTGTTGGTTCTATTTCTGAGTAAATGCCGCAGTAACGACAACTCCATAGATTTAGATCATCATCATCAAGTACCGGGCCTGCTAGCGCAGGTGATCATGTATCTCCACTTTCGATCTCGGCAGTTATTTATCATTTCTGTTGTTGACCTTCTGTCAAGCCATTCTCTTAAGCTGTCTGGTATCGTTTCTCTTTGCTTCCCTCTATCTTTTCGTCCCTCATTTTTCCCATTTATTACAATATATTCCAGTTGTTCCCTTCTCATTACATGGCCAAAAAATGATGATTGTTTCTTCCTAATATTGGAAATTAGATTTGGCCTCTTTTGCTTTGACCTCTCTTAGAACACCTTCATTACTCTTCTCAGCTGCCCATGGTACTCTGAACATTCTTCTGTAAAACCACATTTCTACAGACTCTAGTGATTTTCTTGTCTGTTGTCCTATTGTCCATGATTCGCATCCATATGTAAAGACTTGCTCTACGTAACATTTAAGAACTCTTTTTCTTGCTTCTATTGTCAAAAATGGATTGCATAGTATCTTCCTCATTTTCTGGAAAGCTGCTTTTGCATGAACCATTCTGCATCTCATCTCTTTTGCCTGAGCCATTCTGCATCTCATCTCTTTTGCCTGAGCCATTCTGCATCTCACCTCTTTTGCCTGAGCCATTCTGCATCTCACCTCTTTTGCCTGAGCCATTCTGCATCTCACCTCTTTTGCTTGAGCCATTCTGCATCTCACCTCATTTGCCTGAGCCATTCTGCATCTCACCTCTTTTGCCTGAGCCATTCTGCATCTCACCTCTTTTGCTTCAGCCATTCTGCATCTCACATCTTTTGCCTGAGCCATTCTGCATCTCACCTCTTTTGTACATCTTCCGTCTGAGGTTTACAAAGCTGGCTTTATATTTTTCTTATCGTATTTTGTGCTTAAGCCAATATGATTGCTTCCCTTAGATTGTAAAATGAAACTTAAAATTTTGAACATTAAATGTCACTGCATACGTACACGTTTTCAAAAGTGTCATTATTATGATGTTGTTGTAATTTATATACATGTTGCACTTTTAAGGTATATATTATTATTCTTCTTCTTTCCTTTATCATTTGCCTTTCAGCGTCGAGGGGAGATATAATTTGCTGTCTTATGCTCTTCTGTTCGCCTCTGCTGCTGTTATGTTTCCTAGTGCTTCTAATATTCAGTCAATCCATCCATTTCGTGGGCGGCCTTATGGTTTGGTGTTTTCGCAAGGTTTATTGATGGCTTTTTGTGTTTTGATCACTCTGCCTTGTCATGTGCCAAACAATTTATTTGCTGCTTCTTTATATATTCTATGGCGTTATGGAGTTATTCCTAACTATTCTCTCAGATCTTTATTTTTGATCTTGTCTCTCAGACATTCCTTTTATTCGTCTAACACATTTCATCTCAGTCGAGGTTATTTTTCTTATTGTATCTAGGGTCTAGGACTGGCATTAGTAGCACAACGTTAGTATGAAATTGTATTAAAGAGTGCCCGTTTTGCCTCTAGAGTAATTTTCTTGTTGGACAACAGTGGTAATAGATGTCCAATAATTTGACAAGCTTTGTTGTATCTTGAGTCTATTTCTGCTGTTTGTAAACTGTCGTAAATAGCCCCGGCCTAAGAATATATAAGGAAACAACAGATAAAATGGTTTGGCCACGTGACAAGGCAGACAGAACAAAACACAACGAGCCTTCAACAAACGTTGTGAGAACACCAGACCCAAGGGTCGACCACGAAAAAGATGAGTCGATGGAATATTAGAAGCACTAGGAAACATAACAGCAGCAGAGGCGAACAGAAGATCAAAAGACCGCAAATTATATCTCCCCTCGACGCTGAAAGGCAGATGAGGAAGGAAAGAAGAAGAAGTAAACTGTCGCTTGTCACTATACTTTCTTGGTATTTAAATTCCTCTACTTGTTTTAGCTGTCTGCCGTCCATAGTTATGTTGATGTCCTGTTTCTCTTTTGCGATATTCAAATTGCTTGGCATAATTTACTTATATTGAGCGCCACCGAAGTTTGGCTACCATGAAGCAAATTCATTCTTTGGGAGCCGTCTCCACATCGAAGGTTGGTTGCCATGGGACGCATTTTGCTCAGATTCTTGCCTTGATGGGGTACTTTGTTATAAGTTAACCTGTTCATCTTTTAGTGTTTTCAGTTCAACTTGGTCTTGATCTGCTTCTGCCTCGTTTGCATTATACTGTTCCCTTCAAGACGCCCTTCAATAATGTGCCCTTCACATGTCTAACAAATGTCCGTTGTTTTTTTTTTCTTCAAAATTTGTTAAGCAATTATTTTCTTCTTTACGTAATTTGATTACAGTTTACAATAGTTCTTCTTCTTCTTTCCTTACTCATTTGCCTTTCAGCGTCGAGACGAGATATAATATGCGATCCTTTGCACTTTTGTTCGCTTCTGCTGCTGTTATGTTTGTTAGAGCTTCTAATATTCCATAGATCCATCTTTTTCGTGGACTCTTGGGTCTGGTATTCTCGCAACGTTTATTGAGGGTTCGTTGTGTTGTGTTTTTATCACTTTGCCTTGTCACGTGGCCAAACCATTTTATCTTTTGTTTCTTTATATATTCTATGACGGGAGCCTATTCCTAGCTTTTTTCTCAGTTCTTCATTTCTGATCTTATCTCTCAGACTGTTTCCTGTCATCCGTCTGACACATTTAAAATCAGTAGAGGTTATTTTTTTCTTGTTGTTCTTGCATCTAGGGTCCAGGACTGGCATCTTGCAATAATTATACTTAGTAGTAAAGTAAAGTGCCCCCGTCACGCCAAGTGGCGTATAGGGAATTATGGTATTAGTGACCATAAATTTTACAGACCTTTGGCACATGATTTTTGGAGTAATGTGGTCGGTATTACGCCCGTGCTGCTTTACTTTCCCAGAAAAACATCCGATACCCATTAAAGGCTGGGTGAACCGAAAGCCGTCGGTTGGGATCGAACCCTACCTCTTGTCCTTTGTAATCTGGTTCACTAACCACTGAGCTACGCGGCTCCCAAGAGTTATACTTAGGAAACCCAAAAATGTTTTATTAGAAATAAATGTAATATTCTTTGTCTTTATGATAATGTCAATGTAACCTTTTTCAAGAATTCTTCAGTAATAATGTTATTGGTAAATAAATGTTTTAAATGTTAAAGAGTAATGAAAACGTTCTGAAAGAGGTCAAAGCAAAAAGAGAGCTAATTTCCAATATTAGGAAGAAACAATCATCATTTTTTGGCCATGTAATGAGAAGAGAACAACTAGAATATATTGTAACAAGTGGAAAAATTGAGGGACGAAGAGATAGAGGGAAGCGAAGAGAAAAAATACCAGACAGCTTAAGAGAATGGCATGGCAGAAGGTAAACAACAGAAATGATAAATAGCTGTCGAGACCGAAATTGTGGAGAGACATGATCACCTACGCCAGTAGGCCCGTTACTTGATGATGATGAATGTTATTGGTGCACTATTTTTATTCTTGGACTTTTTGTACTGTTATTTTGTTTGTTGTCACGTGTTCTATATTCTAACGTAACAGTTCTCATTGGTCTACAAATCAGTGCCGCATCTTTCAGTTACTGACGCGAAATAGAATCTCACTGACAACAGCCGATTTCGCTTTATCTACAAGCAGTTTGACTATGGAAATTATGGCTCTCACTAAAGAACTGGCTTCAGCTACATACTTATTAGATTGTGTGTAAGGTAAAGGTAAAGTACGAGACATGAACCGGCGTCTTAGCACGCGAGTTTACACCCATATGTGCTCGGCCGCCTATCCAGAAATGTTCGGATATTTCTGTATAGTGTAGCCTCAAGCATCGAAACTCAGATGCGAAGCGACATTCCTCACCTTCCCAGGATAATACCCTGGTACCCATTTCTGCCAACGGCTGGGTCGACCGTGGGGGTAATTTTTTTTAAAATTTCCAACCACGAGTACAATTCACACTGCTCCCAGCGGGAATCGAACACGAGTTGTCCGAACGTCGGTAGTCTAGTCGGGTGGTTTTCCCAACTAGGCTACCGAGGCCACCTAGATTGTGTGTTTTGTCCGTGAGTCAAAGAGTGTGCTCAGGAAGATCGGAAGGGGCTAAACTCTGCGGCTATAGTTAAAGTCTCTGCGGAGGTCTAGTCTAACAAAACACTGCTCCATTCGTGCCAGGACATGCGACTGTAAGAGTTAAGAGCGTGCTGACAGACTGGCCAGTTTGACTGCTGCTGAGTGCGGAAAAGTAACGGACCGCACTGACAGTCTGAATGCCCTCAAGGGTAAAAAAGTAAAGTACCCCTGTCGCGCCAAGTGGCATATAAGGAAATATGGTGTTAGTGACCCTATATTTTACAGACCTTCAGCACATGATTTTTTGAGTAATGTGGTCGGTATTACGCCCGTGCTGCTTTACTTTCCCAGAAAAAATCCGTTACCCATTTAAGGCTGGGTGAACCCGGAAGCCGTCGATTGGGATCGAACCCTACCCCTTGTCCTTTGTAGTCCAGTTCACTAACCACTGAGCTATCACGGCTCCCTACCCTCAAGGGTGCTGAGCTTTATTTGTTAAGAGTAAAATGTTGTTGCACTTTCGACTGAAGAAAAAAGTGTTTTCTTGACATTGACAGTTATCTAGTCAATCTTTTATTAGCTCTTTCTGTTTTCTTATGTTGCTGAATCTGGTTGCTAACCATTTTTGTTATTTACAATATATAGTAATATTAATACATTTATATGCTACGGATGGACATCTCAAATCTCTTATTAGTACCTTATGTACCAATAACTGAAGAGTAATGAAAACGTTTTGAAAGAGGCCAAAGCAACAGGAGAACTAATTTTAAAATTAGAAAGAAACTATCATAATTACTTTGGCTATGCAATGAGAAGGTAGCAGCTGGAATATATTGTGACCACAGTGAAAATTGAGGGACAAAGAGATAGAGGGAAACACAGAGAAAAGATACCAGACAGCTTAAGAGGATGGGTTGACAGAAGGTCAACAGCAGAAATTATAAATAACTGTCAAGATCAAAAGTTGTGGAGAGACATGATCACCTACGCCAGCAGGAACGGTACTTGATGATTTTGATACCAATAACCCATTGTATCTCAGGTAACACTTTGTATAACGCTGCCATTGATTTACCTTATAAAGTCAATAAACACGGTTATATTACAATTACTACGCATATTAAAATAAACAATCAATCAAAAACACGGCATTTGGTTGCCATTCTGTTTATGCATAAGAAAACGTTCTCATTCGACCGAGATAGAAAATCTAACTCTGAAAAGAAAAAAGAATGACATCAGCAAAATACTGACTCATTATACATGAATTGCTGCGCTGAACAGAGATACTGTGTCAGTAAAATGAGATCACTAACAAGGAATTAATTAGCAGTGTCAGGGAATGGAGAACTGATTAGAGGATAATTGTGCTCGATAGAAATGTCATTGAACGGGCTCCAAGCGTGGCCAATCAGCCCTTGGTCTAAGATTCAGTTTGAAATTGAACACAAAAGAAGTGGACAGAGACTAAAAGAACTTTTGAGAAGTTTATAAATTGATTTAAAACGAAACAGAGAAGACATTGAACGGAACGTTGGAGGTAAGATATAACGAAATGAGAAAAAAAAAACATGTTTATCTTGTTCTAGATAATGAATTGCTAGGTTAACATCAATAAAAGTTGATCATCAATACAACACTATAAATAGAAACACCGCATGAAGCTCACTGTCTGCAATAAGAGGGAATTTGATCATCAGAAGAGTTTTTCTCTTGTCCTCAAGTGTGTTGCCTTTATAAAATGATTGTATTCATTTTTGTTTTAGAACTAGCACGTTATTTCTTTCATTGTCAGAAAAATGTGTGTTACATTACAATATCATCATCATCAAGTACCATGCCTGCTAGCGTAGGTGATCATATAACTCCACAACTTTCGATCAGGACAGTTATTTATCATTTCTTTTGTTGACCTTCTGCCAAGCCATTCTCTTAAGCTGTCTGGTATCGTTTCTCTTTGCTTCCCTCTATCTTTTCATCCCTCATTTTTCCCATTTATTACAATATATTCCAGTTGTTGCCTTCTCATTATATGGTCAAAAAATTCTTCAAAATATTGGAAATTAGCTTTGGCCTCTTTAGCTTTCACCTCTTTCAGAACGTTTTCATTACTCTTCTTAGCTATCCATGGTATTCTCAACATTCTTCTGTAAAACCACATTACTACAGACTCCAGTGATTTTCTTGTCTGTTGTCATATTGTCCACGATTCACATCCATATGTTAAGACTGGCTCTACGTAACATTTAAGAACTCTTTTTTTGTTTTTATTATAAAAAATGAATTGCATAGTATATTCCTCATTTTTTGGAAAGCTGCTTACATTACAGTATAAGCTACCGAGAATTACTAACATTTGAAATTGACATGCAGACCTTCTATTTCTCTCCATGGCATCTTGTGGATGATCTTCCAACAGTAAGCTCTATGGTGGTTTTAGATTTCTGGGGAGAAACATATATAACACATATGATATAGTAAATACTGTGAGGGGCCTGCAGCGAACATGACAAATAAACATGAGATTGTACCTAGCAGCGGCACATTATTTCGTTCTCTGTGAAAGTAGATCACTGTCAATCAAGCAACAGACAATAGAATTAGTACAGGCCAGGGAAGTGTGATTTAACAGATGAATGTTGAGAATACCCCCCCCCCACACACACACATGTATATATATATATATATATATATATATATATATATATACATATGGCGTTTGGCGTGTTTACAGACGGTTGGTAGCAAGCAATCATGACAAATCAGTAGTTTGGTAAAGCATTTGTGTCTCATATTGGGTGCTGCTTTACTGAACAGCTTCTCTCGTGGCTGAATTTGCCAATCTTGGACAGACAGATCCATCCACAGAACGGACAAGGTGTATTTGCGGTACCTGGGCTTGTCTCTTTTCTCTTGCTCCTTTTGTCTTCTGAATTTGATATCAACACTGTCTGGAAAGTTGTTGTGCCATTTTTTTATTTTTGTTCTTAATGTGCTACGATCTGCAGCAACATTTTCCCAGTTTCTTTCACTGATAGAAAATTCCCTCAAGGAAGCCCTGCAAACATCGTTATATCTCAACACTGGTCTGCCCTTTGGTCTGTTTCCGTCCTTAAGTTCGCCATACAATATTTGTTTGGGAATACGAATGTTTACCATTTTTCTTACATGGCCCAGCCACCTTAGTCAACGAATACTAAGTGGTGTTGCCACGATCGATGGGAGTTTGGCTCGTTGTAAGACATTAGAGTTAGTTACTTTGTCCTGCCATTTGATGTTCATAATCTTACGAAGGCAACATACATGAAAGCTGTTTAACCTTTTTTCCTGCCCTACATAGGTAGTCCAAGTTTTTGATTCATATAGAAATGTACAAAGCACACAACTTTGGTAAATTTGAATCTTAGTCATGAGTATATACTGAGAAAATTGTGAATATATATATATTTAGGGAACAGGCAAATAATTGCAATGCTGCGGTAAAGCTGGTAGCAAGGAGCCAATGGTGGGGTGTGCTAAACACTCCAAGGTATGGTGACAGCTTTACAAATAAAGAACACAACACAATACTGACGTTTCGGCCTGTGGCCTTCTTCAGAATACATGGACAACGACAACAAGCGGTGAAGCACAATTACTACATGTTAGATGATAAAGTGGAGGGCGAGGAAAGTAGGATGCAAAAATAAGAAAAGAGAGAAATGAATTTTACATGATGAGAGGTATGATGGGCGTCAAAATATATAAAATAGAAAAAGAGAGAGAAAAATGTATAATAAATTGTACTTAGCTGAGCTCAGAGCAGGGAGCAGGAAAACTGTAATCCGTGCTGAAACCAGTCGGAATGACTAAATGACTAAAAGCGCAGAGAACGTGTATAGAAAGCAACACGTGACAAAGACAGGTCAGTAAAGAGGGCAAAAAGGATCAAATTTCGGGAAAACCAAAAAAGGGGGGGGGGGGGGAAAGGGGGCATAGACGAGGATACTCCGGGGACACAACAAGCAATACATATAAATCACTCAACAATGGAAGTGAGAGATCACGCGAGAGGTTAAGAGAAAGAAATAGAATGACACGACAAAGTAGTAAACTAGGCAGTGGGTGAGAGAGATGGACTCTACAGAATGGATGGCCTCGAACTGAACGAGTTGAGAGGTAGGTCAACGAAAGGAAGGATTGGATACTGGAGGAAGAGATACGGTGAGGAAGAATAATAAAGCCGGTATAATGAGAAGGGCGATAGAGGGGTGGTCCGGAGGAAGTTAGTCTATCGGGAGGTAGGGAAGTATTGGAGGAGGAGGTATGGAGAGGAGGGATAAGAAGCAGGTATGTGAAAACTGGATAGGGGGAGAGGCGGTAGGTCAGAAGTGAATGGAAAAAGAGAAAGTCTGGAAGAAGTGGAGCAATAGGGGATGGTGTGCAAGAGGTATGAACCATAGGAGGTAAAGAAGTAGGGAAATGATAGAACAAAGGGGGAATGAAAGTGGGCATCAGGATAAGGGGGATACTGGAATAGTAGGTATAGATGAGTAGTGACTACAAGTTAATAGAGAGGAGAGGGGTGAGCTAGGAGTAGATCAGCAGAGGGGTGGTAGGAAGGACGAGGGACAATAGAGGTGGGCAGAGAGATCGTACGTACAGTCCAGGTGGAGAGGTGATATAGTGATAAAGAGGTAAAGGACATGAAGATAGTCAGAAGAGAAAAAGGTGTAGGGAGAGGGGGGGGGTTTAGGAGGAAGAAGGCAAGATGGGGGTTACTCAAAGAGGATATGAAAAGCAGGGATGGACGAGGAGTAGAGGACCCAAGAAGAGAAATAGGAAGAGAGGTCCATAGGTAGGAGGATGGAGTCGGAGGCAGGAGGGTCCTCAGAGGGACAGGGATACATTGATGCCACGAGGGGTGAGGCAGCCCCAACGAGCGATCAGACGGTGCTCAAGAGTGAGCCGACTGTGGTGATCAGAGGAGCATGATACTAGGCCAGTTACCAAGACATCAGTCTTACCTCGATGGCCCCTCGAGTTAAAGTGGGCTGCTACAGGAGTGTCCGCTTCTTGGGTGATGTCATTCAAGTGTTCACGGCACCTATCGCCGATTCTGCGACCAGACTGACCGATGTAGGTCAACTTGCATCGCTTACAGATGATGGCATAAATGATGTTCCGCGATGTGCAAGTGAATCCCTCTCTGATCTCGAAAGGACCATTAGGGAAGAGGACAGTGTCGGTCTGGAGAACGTGGTCACAAGTTTTACATACTCTCCGGTTGCAGCGGATAGTGCCTCGATGGCTGAAGTGGTCAGCAGGAAGACGGCCCCTGACAAGAAAGTCTCGGAGGTTCCGGTCACGTCTAAAGGCCACTAGTGGTGGGTCAGGGAAGAGCAGACGAGTAGTAGGGTCAGATCGAAGAATAGGGAGGTAGCGGTGGATGGTCCTAATAGCGGCGTAGTGGTGAGGGTGATGGGTGAGAGCGAGCAATTTATTATACATTTTTCTCTCTCTTTTTCTATTTTATATATTTTGACGCCCATCATACCTCTCATCATGTAAAATTCATTTCTCTCTTTTCTTATTTTTGCATCCTACTTTCCTCGCCCTCCACTTTATCATCTAACATGTAGTAATTGTGCTTCACCGCTTGTTGTCGTTGTCCATGTATTCTGAAGAAGGCCACAGGCCGAAACGTCAGTATTGTGTTGTGTTCTTTATTTGTAAAGCTGTCACCATACCTTGGAGTGTTTAGCACACCCCACCATTGGCTCCTTGCTACCAGCTTTACCGCAGCATTGCAATTATTTGCCTGTTCCCTACTCAATTGATATCGCTGCTACTTTATGTTTGTTTAACGTCATTCATCTCTGTGTACTTTAGTTAGAACCATTTCCACTCCGTTCTTTCACCTACCTATTCTATCTCTCGTCAGTCTCTCCTCGCCTTCACTTCTGGGTGCTTCCTTACCCTCCCCTCTTGCACTTTGCTCCTCATACTTTCTATTCACTACCTTCCCTCTTTCTATTATTGGCTTCTCTATACCTTCACGTATCCTACCTATCTTCATCTAGTTGGTTTATCTCTCATTTCTTTTCTCGATCTTCTCTCATCTCCTCACTATGCCCTCCCTCAAACATCTATCTCATTCTATCCGTCACTCCATCATCGCCTCCTTCTCCACTCTACCCCCCGAACTCTCTAACATCTCTAAGGACTTTGCCTTCACTACTTTCAAGAAAACTAGATTTACCTGTCACCTCAATTTCTTGAACAACTGCCTCCATCGTAAAATTCTCCCGTGTGGGTTCCGATCTCACTTCTCACCTCAAGTCGGTCAACCCTACCTCTCTAACTATCTTCGCCGCCAACTGCAGAACCTTGAACTCCAGCATGGCCTGAAACGTGTTCGTCTTGTCGCTTCTAGCCACTCTCGTCTTATATCCCACCTCAACACCCGCCAACAACACCTCCTATCCCAACTCCATCTACTCACCTCTAACTTTCCTGGGACTCTTCGCTTCATCCGCCATACCATCCACCACCACAACCGATCTATGTATGACTTTTTATCCTCTCAGCACAAACGTAAACTCTTGAACCTCCGTCCTCCTCCTCCTCCTCCCCCACCTCCTCCTCTCCCCAATGCCTCTGACTCTAGCTCCCTTGTCACTTGTATTCCCCCTGATTTGCCCCTTTCCGACCATGAGCGTTCTCTTCTCAGCAAGGGTCTTAAGTTTGTCCCCCTTCGCCCTTTGAGTGACTCATTCTCTCTCTTACGGGACATTCAGGAGTATCACAGACGACTACGACTCAAACTCTATTACTTTAATCATCCGAACTCTTCCTCTCAACCTCCTCCTACAGACGAATTTGCCCGCTTTTCCTCCCGTAAATCTGACTGGACTCCCCGCTCGGGCGAATCACAGGCTTTGGACCAGTTCATTAACAGTACCTACCGGGATATTAAGGCACTTCGTCCCCATAGACTTCGACGCTCTAATCTTAGTAGTGAAGAGTACCAAGCCCTCCAGGATCTTCGCCGACGTGATGATATTGTCATCAAGCCGGCCGACAAGGGCGGCTCTGTGGTGGTATGGAGGAAAGACCTTTATATCCGGGAAGGGGATAAACAATTATCCGACTCGACTTTCTACCTCCCCACCCCCGACGACACTACTGTCTCTAATAACGCCGTGGTGCGTCGTACGATCCTCCGTTTCATTCAGGATGGATTACTTCCCTCTAGCTCCTCCCGCATGATCCTTCCTGACCACTGCTTGGGCAGACCCTCTTTCTATATGCTGCCTAAAATACATAAACCTGACTCTCCTGGACGTCCTATTGTCTCTTCCATCTCATGTCCTACTGTTCTCATTTCTGACTTCCTCGACAGTGTCTTTCAACCCATAGTTATGGGCCTCCCTTCGTATGTCAAAGACACTAACGACGCCCTTAACATCTTTTCCTCTATCACCCTCCTTCCTGATCGTCACTACCGCCTCTTCGTTATGGATGTCTGCTCCCTGTATACTTCTATTCCCCACTCCGACGGCCTTCAAGCTCTTCAGTTTTTCCTGGACCGTAGGATCCAACCCTCCATCGCCACTGGCGTCCTCCTCCGTCTAGCAGAATTAGTCTTGAACCTCAACTCTTTCGAGTTCAATGGCAATTTCTTCACCCAGATCAGCGGTGTGGCGATGGGCACTAAAATGGGCCCTAGCTATGCTTGTCTCTTCATGGGTTACCTTGAGCACCAAATCATCCATACCTACCAGGGCCCTCTTCCCCTCATGTATCGTAGGTACATTGATGACTGCATTGGTCTGTCTGACCTTCCAGAAGATGAGATCTCCCGTTTCATCGAATATGTCGGACATTTCCACCCCTCTATCCACATCACCTTCCACATCTCCACCTCCTCCGTATCTTTCCTGGACATCCTAGTCTCCTTGGGCACCTCTCATCTTCTCACCTCGGTCTTCTACAAGGCCACTGACTCCCATAGTTTCCTCCGCTACGACTCCTCTCATCCTACATCCTGCAAGAACTCTCTTCCCTATTCCCAGCTTCTCAGACTTCGTCGCCTTTGCCAAGACGACGAAGATTTCCTTCACAATGCCCACCTTATGCTTGATTTCTTCCGCCGACGTCTCTATCCTGAATCAGCTCTCCTCCCTGCCCTGCGTCGAGTTCTCCACACTTCACGTCAGTCTGCTCTTACCCCCTCTACTCATCCCCCCTCTGATAGAGTAGTGCTCGCTCTCACCCATCACCCTCACCACTACGCCGCTATTAGGACCATCCACCGCTACCTCCCTATTCTTCGATCTGACCCTACTACTCGTCTGCTCTTCCCTGACCCACCACTAGTGGCCTTTAGACGTGACCGGAACCTCCGAGACTTTCTTGTCAGGGGCCGTCTTCCTGCTGACCACTTCAGCCATCGAGGCACTATCCGCTGCAACCGGAGAGTATGTAAAACTTGTGACCACGTTCTCCAGACCGACACTGTCCTCTTCCCTAATGGTCCTTTCGAGATCAGAGAGGGATTCACTTGCACATCGCGGAACATCATTTATGCCATCATCTGTAAGCGATGCAAGTTGACCTACATCGGTCAGTCTGGTCGCAGAATCGGCGATAGGTGCCGTGAACACTTGAATGACATCACCCAAGAAGCGGACACTCCTGTAGCAGCCCACTTTAACTCGAGGGGCCATCGAGGTAAGACTGATGTCTTGGTAACTGGCCTAGTATCATGCTCCTCTGATCACCACAGTCGGCTCACTCTTGAGCACCGTCTGATCGCTCGTTGGGGCTGCCTCACCCCTCGTGGCATCAATGTATCCCTGTCCCTCTGAGGACCCTCCTGCCTCCGACTCCATCCTCCTACCTATGGACCTCTCTTCCTATTTCTCTTCTTGGGTCCTCTACTCCTCGTCCATCCCTGCTTTTCATATCCTCTTTGAGTAACCCCCATCTTGCCTTCTTCCTCCTAAACCCCCCCCCCTCTCCCTACACCTTTTTCTCTTCTGACTATCTTCATGTCCTTTACCTCTTTATCACTATATCACCTCTCCACCTGGACTGTACGTACGATCTCTCTGCCCACCTCTATTGTCCCTCGTCCTTCCTACCACCCCTCTGCTGATCTACTCCTAGCTCACCCCTCTCCTCTCTATTAACTTGTAGTCACTACTCATCTATACCTACTATTCCAGTATCCCCCTTATCCTGATGCCCACTTTCATTCCCCCCTTTGTTCTATCATTTCCCTACTTCTTTACCTCCTATGGTTCATACCTCTTGCACACCATCCCCTATTGCTCCACTTCTTCCAGACTTTCTCTTTTTCCATTCACTTCTGACCTACCGCCTCTCCCCCTATCCAGTTTTCACATACCTGCTTCTTATCCCTCCTCTCCATACCTCCTCCTCCAATACTTCCCTACCTCCCGATAGACTAACTTCCTCCGGACCACCCCTCTATCGCCCTTCTCATTATACCGGCTTTATTATTCTTCCTCACCGTATCTCTTCCTCCAGTATCCAATCCTTCCTTTCGTTGACCTACCTCTCAACTCGTTCAGTTCGAGGCCATCCATTCTGTAGAGTCCATCTCTCTCACCCACTGCCTAGTTTACTACTTTGTCGTGTCATTCTATTTCTTTCTCTTAACCTCTCGCGTGATCTCTCACTTCCATTGTTGAGTGATTTATATGTATTGCTTGTTGTGTCCCCGGAGTATCCTCGTCTATGCCCCCTTTCCCCCCCCCCCCTTTTTTGGTTTTCCCGAAATTTGATCCTTTTTGCCCTCTTTACTGACCTGTCTTTGTCACGTGTTGCTTTCTATACACGTTCTCTGCGCTTTTAGTCATTTAGTCATTCCGACTGGTTTCAGCACGGATTACAGTTTTCCTGCTCCCTGCTCTGAGCTCAGCTAAGTACAATTTATTATACATTTTTCTCTCTCTTTTTCTATTTTATATATTTTGACGCCCATCATACCTCTCATCATGTAAAATTCATTTCTCTCTTTTCTTATTTTTGCATCCTACTTTCCTCGCCCTCCACTTTATCATCTAACATGTAGTAATTGTGCTTCACCGCTTGTTGTCGTTGTCCATGTATTCTGAAGAAGGCCACAGGCCGAAACGTCAGTATTGTGTTGTGTTCTTTATTTGTAAAGCTGTCACCATACCTTGGAGTGTTTAGCACACCCCACCATTGGCTCCTATATATATTTAACTGAGTGAAGAGAACGGCTACGTAAAAGGCCCAACCAAAAATAAGGGGTCAAAGCAAATAAATGCATTAAATTGTGGATCTGCTGTAAAGCTGAATGTGAAAGAAAAAAGAAAAAATATAGAAAAATTGTATAGTTGAAGCTTTACGTAATTGACAGACGAGACAAATTTGAACGACGTTCCGGCGTAAGAGGCCTTCAGCAGGAACAAACAAACAACACTCACACACCCACACACACACAAATATGTAAGTAAATAAAATTAATCCTATATACCTAACTAATAATAAAGCATCCAAAACATAGATCAAAGTGCATAGAACATAGAACAAGACATAGATCAAAGTGTATAGAACATAGAACAAGACATAGATCAAAGTGTATAGATCATAGAACAAGACATAGATCAAAGTGCGTATCCCGCATCACGTGCTGTGTTTCCCTCTGGCCAAGATATACGAAAGTCATTTTTATTTTTATTACTCGTTCTGGTTCGAAATTATTATTTATTTTTTTTTATGCTTCATTATTAGTTTATTAGTTATTAGCTATGTAGGATTTATTTTATTTCCTTAAATATTTGTGTGTGTGTTGTTTGTTTGTCCCTGCTGAAGGCCTTATTGTAACAGAGTAAGCTAATGAAAGAATGGGGCAGGTAAATTAACCCGGTGCCCATTTATTATAGTCCGTTCAGAATCGTTTGCCGAGATGTTATGATTTATAATTCAAAAAGTTCTTGATGATTTCACATGATTTTTGGCATACGGTGTTAAAATGTCCATGTCACGAGAACATATGTGTTACTCGATGTCTAGCTATAACGGTTTTCTTAAAGCGGCGAATTCCTTTGATCTTTGCCCATGTAACTATTATTTTGACCCTAATCAAAATGTTTTACAGTAATCTAGTGCAACGATGACCCATAGGCGTGTCCATAAAATTTTACTTGGTGGCAAGTATACAAATTTTAAATTATATATAGAACTTTTGTTCGTAGAGTCAATTTGATATAGTTCCATGCTCTTGGTGTGTTTCCCAAATGTTGTCGCTGCCTTTCAAATACGTACATTTAGTTCCTCATCTAAGGAAAGTGTGGCTGTAATAGTGGATCCAAGATAGCTGAACTTCTGTACTGACTCAAGCAGGCTTCCATTCAAAGTAATGGTTGTTGGTTTGCTTATAACATATTTTTGATTGCTTGGGTGGTCTTGAACAATAAACTGTTTAACAAATCAACTAGGAAATTTTGCAAATCAAACTATTTATCTGTAGACTTAATCAGAGTAATGATCATTCAGAATCAGACGAGTCAAATAGGTCGATTACTGCTTTCGGCTGAACAAACAACAAACCATCCTTTTTCCAATATTCCTCTTCTTGTCGTAACACATGATCCTCACATTTTACCCAGTAGTCTTTATTTATATTTGATAGAGCCTGATTTGTAAGTGTCTCAACATCGCATAATTTGAAAGTTTTATTTGTATATGCTACGTGTCCTTTAATTTTTGCCCAAACTAGTTCTATAGGATTTAAGTGTGCATGATATGGAGGTAGTCTCAAACATCTATGGCCATGTTCTTGAATTAACTTGTCTATTTTAAATATCTTTGTACGTTGTGTCTGTTTTACAAGGCTAAGCAATTCGGGTTTCAAGTAGCTGTCGTTAACTTGTATGTGTTCTTTTATGAGCCACGTTTTGATTGCATCTTTTGTACTTGATGATGTTGGGATTCTATCTTCTACGTTAACTACGTTATGGTATGAAGCATTGTCCATTATCAGACAAGAAGGTCGATCTAATATTGGAAGGATACTTTTCTCGATCCAGTCTTTAAATATGTGCCCATTCATTTCGGAGTGGTAGTCTCTGTTGTCTATGGATTTTGAAATGAAAACGAGATGAGCATTCTGCAACAACCCATTATGTCTGCTACCTGCATGTGCAACTATCAAACGTTGCCCTTTACTGCTTGGTACTGATCTTTTAATACTTCCATCTGCTAACTGCCATTCCTTTTCATTTGTATGATGAGCGTTGATCCAAGTTTCATCTAAATAAACAATATCATAATCATTTTCGCGCATTTCCTTCACTTCACGTAAATACTTGCTTCTAACAGCTACTAGATGTGGCTTCTCACAAATAATGTTTTTTCCACCAGCATACTTTCTAAAGGTGAAGCCTGCACTTCTTAATATTTTCCATAATTAAGTTTTTGATATTTCAATGTCGTTGTTAGTTTTCAGCCAAAGCTTCAACTTTCTAAGTGTCACTTCTTCGTTTATATCAAACATTCGACAGATTTCTCTTTTTACTAGGTCCTTATCAAAACTGTCTAACGTTTCTTTCCTTCCTTGCTTTCTTGCGTTTGTTGGCAATAAATATCCGCTTCCTTTAACTATTCGATCAAATGAACGTTTACACAAACCTAAAATATGCATTGTTCTCTTCTCAGGGTTTGATAAAGAACAATAAAGATGTCCCTTTTTACGCTCTCTGCAGAAGTATTGATAAATCTTTATAGCAATGTTATGCTCAGTAAAATATTTTGCCTTTATATTCATTCTCACATAGACTTGCAGAAGATAATATGGATAGTGCCGCCTCCTTTCTGTAAATATTGAGATTTGCCTCTGAATTATGACTCGAACTCGAGTCTACGGCCGTGATTTTGACGTCACATAATTTCCGGTTTCGGCTAAAATGTCATTTTGTGCTAAACGGGAAATTTCATATGTAACATTTCTTTATAAAAATTTATAGTGGAAACATAACTATTTTAGGACGGTGCGCATTCAGCCGTGAAGGTCATGCCTATATGTTAAAGAATCAGCTGTGAGATGTAAGCATCTACATAATCCCGCCGGTGTTTATAATATCGATTAACTTTTTTTAAATATAGGTTAAATAAGGCATCTTTGAAACTGGATCACATTTCTTTGATAAAAAAATATTTTTATAGCGACATTAGTATTCTAAACCTAACTTCAAAAGATCAATGCAAATGAACAATAAGTTTTTGAAAAAAATAAATTAATGTCTAGGCAAACGAATCTGAACGGACTATAGAAGCGTATCTACATAGTGCTTAATTGTGGGTGTTGTTCGTTATGTGTATTTGCAAACATGAATTCAATTGGTTACAATTAGTGTGGCCGTATTTCTCAATTATTTTGTCAACATGGTACACCTTTTTCTTATTCGTATTCTTCACAAGTCGTAACAATTCGGGTTTTAAATATGTGTCGTCAAATTTGACATTTTCATTCGCAAGCCATGTCCTAATTTGCTCTTTTGTATTTGATGCAGTAGGCACTTTGTCCCATCTTGAATTCCCTAAGGAAGTGCTGATATAGTAAAACAGTAACCTTTTGCATAGTTATAAATTTGCATTTCAAACTCATTGTAATTTAGATATAAATGTTGGTATTTAAAGTCAACAAATTGTCTACTGAGTCTTCACAAAATTAATAAAGATACGCCTTCCCTTCGGTAATTAATGCCCAGGCCGTGGTGCGTCATGTCGTTCAATAACAATTCAGTTTTGTGCACGGGATTTTCCTGAACTTAGTGTTTCTGCAATAGCCAAACTATTTTACGTGAACGACCGCACCAAATTAATGTATATATCCTAAAATGGTGTCAAATTCGAACAGGGTGAATTTAATATAGCCTAAAGAAGAAAACTTTTTAACTAGATCAAATTTCTCAGAGCAAAAAATATTTCTATAACGACATCAATATTATAAGATTACATGCAAAAGTTGAAAGCAAAATAACAAACGGTTATCACGTAAAGCTAATTCAAGTGTGGTTATGAATTTCTGAACGGACTATAATAGACTATAGCAGTAACATATGATGGCGATCTTCAGTGTTAGGACAGAATACAAGTTTAGGAAATGCCCAGGCAGAATAACAAGTTAGGGAATAGAAAGTTTATAGTGGGTAGTGGACACGCAGAAAGTGGGGAGGAAGGAAAGGTATAATTATACTGAACATAATAGTTTAATGGAAATTTCCACGCAAGCAAGTTGTGGAAATGGGCATGATTTGGGCGCATGACATTACTGTCCTGTAAACAACTATCAATACAGGTCAAAGTCATGAAGTAATGATTATGTCAAACTCAGGAGAATTTAAGACTGACCAGAGGTTAGACAGAAGTCACGGAGGGAGGCAGTGATCAAGTTAGAGGTTTAGGAACAACAAGAACTAGAAGTTAGGCTGTAAGAAAGAACCACAAGTTGAGCAGTTAGTTATTCTCAGAAGATTAGCAGTTCAGTTTAGTTCAGTTCAGGCCTGAGGTTTAGGAACAACATGAAGAACTAGAAGAAATATAGTCTGAGAAAGTTAGAACCAGGACAGAAGTTTAGGTACGAAAGTTTAGTCAAGAAGAGTAGTTAGTAATCTTCAAGTAAAATTAGAATTCTCCAAGTAGTAGACACAAGATTCAAGTATTTAGGAATCTTTAAGTCAGTTGACAAGTAAATAACGAACATATAAGCAATTAGTAGTTGTACTTTTACATATTGCGCCGGAACATTGTTCAAAGTTATGTCGTCTATTAATTAAGTAAAGTTTTAACCATACTATTTTTTTATTTCTCCAACCAAAAAAATATAAAGCTTTTTTTTACCAATAATCATTATCAAGTGTCATGCCTACTGGCGTAGGTGATCATGTCACTCCACAACTTTCGATCTCGAGTTATTTATCATTTCTGTTGTTGACCTTCTGCCAAGCCATTCTCTTAAGCTGTCTGGTATCCACCATCAAAGTGTCAAGAAATATAAACCACCGAACAATTTGCTCGTCGGAGTTTTTTTTTTAAACTTCTGACGATCAGACTCTTTCTTATCGCGAAGATTTGTTAAAAAAAAAAAATGTATTGTCACTTAAGCAAATCTTGACCTGAGCATCAACACCATGTATGTAATGTATCAGTGACTGTTTCAAGATGAAATAATACATTGTTTTTACTTGAAACAGTTTCAGACTGAAACAAAGCAAATGAAACTATTCTCTAGTTGACGCTCTTCATACATCAGCTCTTTTGTGAAGGGAAAACACATATTAGTCCCTGTGTGTTACCGGGGCCTCATTATGAGGAAAGTAAAGAATTGTGACACTGTGACCTTCCAGGCATGTCGCAAGAGGCGACTTAGGAGGTTGATCGATGGCTTGCCAAGCTGTCATTGTAAAAAGTATTGTTATGGGAACAGAGCCATAGATTTTAGAAGCAGTGATCTCTACAATATGTGCCATTTTGGCATGCATGGTTTATGTTTTTGAGATTGTCGTTCTGCCCTATGTGCCGTCTTCGGCTCGAAAGGACAATAGATAGATAGATAGAAACACATATTAGACACATAACAAAGTAATTGCAGAAAAGGGAACAGTTACTCCAGCAACATTATGAAAGGTAAGGTTATATTTCACATTTTGATTACGTATTCTAATTGAAATAATTCTGTGCGTGTATCTTTCTCTCTTCACTTCCTTTCATGCATCTTCGAGATTCAAGGGAGATGAAATGTTCTAGTTTTTGGTTTCTATCAGCATCACCCATTGTCAGTCATTGTAGCGTTTCTTTGATGTTGGCAATCCATCTTACTTTAAGTTTAGAGGTCTTCTTTCATCTTCTCTTTTAATATATGTTTTGTTTGGCATATAATTATAATTAATTGTGTGTACATGTTAGTAAATAATGCTGCGCTACAAAAGGAAATTTGAAAACATTTCACCTTCCTTATATTAGACAACTAAAGCTTTATGTTATAACATGTCACCTTCCTTACATTAGACAACGGAAGCTTTATGTGATAGCATTTCACCTTCCTTATATTAGACAACGGAAGCTTTATGTGATAGCATTTCACCTTCCTTACATTAGACAACGGAAGCTTTATGTGATAGCATTTCACCTTCCTTACATTAGACAACGGAAGCTTTATGTGATAGCATTTCACCTTCCTTACATTAGACAACGGAAGCTTTATGCAATAGCATTTCACCTTCCTTACATTAGACAACGGAAGCTTTATGTGATAGCATTTCACCTTCCTTACATTAGACAACGGAAGCTTTATGCAATAGCATTTCACCTTCCTTACATTAGACAACGGAAGCTTTATGTGATAGCATTTCACCTTCCTTACATTAGACAACGGAAGCTTTTTATGTGATAGCATTTCACCTTCCTTATATTAGACAACTAAAGCTTTATGTTATAACATGTCACCTTCCTTACATTAAACAATTGAAGCCTTACATGATAGCATTTTACCTTTCTTACATTAGACAACGAAAGCCTTACGAGATAGCATTTTACCTTTCTTACATTAGACAACGAAAGCCTTACGAGATAGCATTTTACCTTTCTTACATTAGACAACGAAAGCCTTACGAGATAGCATTTCACCTTTCTTAAATTAGACAACCAAAATTGTTTGGTCAGGTAATTTTACCTGCTACTGTATACAGTAGAAGGCTGTCCTTCTGCCTTGAAGGTATGCTCGGGAGAATTAAAGGCTAAGGGAGGGTACCCTAAAGTAAAATAAACCCACTGCCTTATGGGTGAGATTTTTTAGGCGAAGGCTAGCTGAGTCAACCGTTAACAAACGGACGGAAGGCAACGGAAAACCACCGTCTTTAAATATTTGCATGATCAAGGGTCGCAGGGTAATGAAAAGTTATGATAGAGGCCAAAACAAAAAGAAAGCTAATTTTAAAAATTAGGGAGAAACAATCATCATTATTTGGCCATGAAATGAGAAGGGAACAGCTGGAATATATTATGACAACTATGAAAATTAAGGGACAAAGTAATAGATGGCAGCTAGGAGAAAAAAAAATGGGAGCCGCGAAAGCTGAGTGGTTAGTGACCTGGACTACAAAGGACAGAGGTATGGTTCGATCCCAACCGACGGCTCCGGTTCATCCAGCCTTTAATGGGTACCGGATTTTTTTCTGAGAAAGTAAAGTGGCACGGGCGTAATACCGACAACTTTATCCCAAAAATCATGTGCCGAAGGTCTATAAAATTTATGGTCACTAACACCATATTCCCGATACGCCACTTGGCGTGACGGGGGTACTTTACTTTTTTTAAAGATAAAAAATATCAGACAGCTTAAAAGAATGGCTTGGCAGAAGGTCAACAACAAAAATGATAAATAACTGTCGAGATCGAAATTTGCGCAGAGACATAATCACCTACGTCAGCAGACACGGCACTAAATAATGATGACATTAGACAACAAAAGCTTTATGTGATAGCAGGAAAAAAACACGGAGAATCATACGTACCGCTACCGTCATGTTTGTTCCTGTTGGTGTATTTTTGTAAAATTAACACATTAACCACAACAAGCGAAACAATTATTTGTAAGATCGGTAATGAAAGATGTATTTCCAGAAGAAAAAAAAAACAAAGAAAAACAAGAACTCGTCACACCACATAGCATCAAGATAATATGGCGTTAATGCCAATATCTGTATTGTTAAATGTGATCAATGGTATGCTCGTGGCACTTCTCTTGCCTAGAAACAGCCAGTGCCTATTTAATTATGGGTGAACCTAGAAACCGTCGATCAGAATCTCTCTTGTGTACTGTATCCTATACTGTATCCTATACTGTATCCTATATTGTATCCTATACTGTATCCTATATTTTATCCTATACTGTAAGTAGTATACCAGGAAGGATTTGGATATTATTGTGGCGCTAATTTAACAAAGATATATAGGGCGGCGCGCGGCGCGCATAAAGCGTGTGGCGCAGGGGGAGTTAACCGTGACATTTCGTGTCGAGGTGTTGACCTCTAGTCCCGGTGACCCCGGAAGTGACGTGTTTATGTCTGGTGTATGCTGACTTTGGAGTTCTTGCTGTACTTGCTCGATAGTGATAGGTTAGTAGATTATACAACATCAATGAAAAACAATCAAAATAAAACAAAAGACAAAAGATATATTTTATTCTTTTATTATCTCAATAGGTGTATAACATACAGTGGATATTATATATCATTACAAACATATTTAGTACACGAAGTAAATATATAGTACAAGGATAACATTTATTTATAGCTATGTAGTTGGGCGTCTGCTTAGCTTTGTGTCATAAATGAAGCATAATGGGTGAAACTGTTAGAGATTGCTGGTTAGTCTAAGCTGGTAGTGTAAATATGTCTCTCGGTGTTAGTGGTTCGCTATCTCTCTCTCTCTCTCTCTCTCTCTCTCTCTCTGTGTCTCTCTCTCTACTATTCCAGCCTAGATTTCCCTCCATTGAAACACTTACTCATTCTCTCCATTTATCCCTATCATTGCGCCTTCCTTCTCTCTCTCTCTTTCTCCCCTATCCTCTCTTAGACTTCTAACCTAGCAGTCCACCCTCCGCCTCTCCCTTTAGCTCCCCCGCCCTCCCTCATATTTTTTAGCGTCCCTTCTATTGTAACACTTGATTATTCTCACCATTAATACATAGCATCTCGCCTTCTTTCTCATAGGCTTCTCTCGCTCTCTCTCTCTCTCTCTCTCTCTCTCTCTCTCTCGCTCTTCTAACCCCTACTAGACTTCTCTCCTACCATTCCACCTTTCTTCTCTATCTCTCTCTCTCTCTCTCTCTCTCTCTCTCTCTCTCTTTACCTCGCCTAGCGTTCCGCCTTCATTCGTATTTTTACCTTACCGCCAGTGTAACACATTAATAACATTGAATATCAATTACAAAAAGACTTGAAAAATCTACTTTTTAAAGAACCAATAAGATAAACATATGAAAAACGAAGGAATAATACACGCGACAAGGCTTAACATACGTACTTTATACACATCACCATTAATACAACTGAAATTCCTTTAATGATAACCTATCACATCGTTATGAGCTAAGAGAAAAACAGAAAAAAAAAATTCAACTTACACCGTAAAATATTCCACTACAACACAGACCGCTAGACTGAACAGTACTATGAAAATAAACGGCCGTGAATCAAGCGCGCTTATAACACGAAGTCTCACATCCGACTAGTTTAAATATAATCTGGTAAATAAAAGTTAGGAGACAAGGGCAGAAACCTAGGAGGCAAGGGCAGAAACCTAGGAGGCAAGGACAGAAACCTAGGAGGCAAGGACAGAAACCTAGGAGGTAAGGGCAGAAACCTAAGAGGCAAGGGTAGAAACCTAAGAGGCAAAGACAGAAACCTAGGAGGCAAGGGCAGAAACCTAGGAGGCAAGGACAGAAAACTAGGAAGCAAAGGCTGAAAACAAGGAGGGAAGATCAGAAATCTAGGAAGCTGTGTTAGAAAACAAGGAGGGAAGGTCAGAAACCTAGGAGGCAAGGTCAGAAACCTAGGAGGCAAGGTCAGAAACCTAGGAGGCAAGGTCAGAAACCTAGGAGGCAAAGGCAGAAACCAAAGAGGCAAGGGCAGAAACCTAGGAGGCAAGATCAGAAACCTAGGAGGCAATGTCAGAAACCTAGGAGGCAAGGGCAGAAACCAAAGACACAAAGGCAGAAACCAAAGAGGCAAGGGCAGAAACCTAGGAGGCACCTCGATGGACAGCTAGACAACGGAAGAAGCAGAGATTATCATTGTAAACTTTAGAATGGGAATCGGTTTGAAGGATATTATTACCTTGATTTGATGCAATGTAGTGTGGGATATCTAGCAGACACCCTATAGGATAATCTTGAAGTTTATAAACATAAACACTCGTACTGCCTAAGGCTTCCAAGGTGTATTTGGTTGTATCCCTATTTTTGTCTGTATAACCTAATATATCACTTTCATTTAATCTATCGATATACGTTTCAAAGTCATTTCTGTTGTTAACTAACAAGGGTTTGTCTAACCCTGTCGCGTTATTTGAGCTTGCGTGAAAGTAACGCAGCCCCTGTGTATAGGCCAAATCGCAAACATTTTACCCCCAGAACACAAAAAATTTAGGCTCATACTCAAAATGTCGATCCCAAAACCATAAAAATCTACTCCCATACTCATACTAGTTAGACACATCGAACAGATAGTTACATCCAAAGTCCCAAATAGTTAGGCCAAATCACTAACATTTTACCCACAGAACACAAAAATATAGGCTCATACGCAAAAAATCGACCTCAACACCCTAAAAAGGTACTCACATAGTCATACTAGTTAGACACATCGAACAGATAGTTACAGCCAAAGTCCCAAACAGAGTGGCCATATCACTAACATTTTACCTCCAGAACACAAAAATTTAGGCTCATACTAAAAAAGTCGACCTAAAAATCCAGAAAAAGCTACTCACATAGTCATAATAGTTAGACACATCGAACAGATAGTTACATCCAAAGGCCCAAATAGTTAGGCCAAATCACTAACATTTTACCCACAGAACACAAAAATATAGGCTCATACGCAAAAAATCGACCTCAACACCCTAAAAAGGTACTCACATAGTCATACTAGTTAGACACATCGAACAGATAGTTACAGCCAAAGTCCCAAACAGAGTGGCCATATCACTAACATTTTACCTCCAGAACACAAAAATTTAGGCTCATACTAAAAAAGTCGATCCCAAAACCAGAAAAAGCTACTCTCATAGTCATAATAGTTAGACACATCGAACAGATAGTTGCATCCAAAGTCCCAAATAGTTAGGCCAAATCACTAACATTTTACCCACAGAACACAAAAATATAGGCTCATACGCAAAAAATCGACCTCAACACCCTAAAAAGGTACTCACATAGTCATACTAGTTAGACACATCGAACAGATAGTTACAGCCAAAGTCCCAAACAGAGTGGCCATATCACTAACATTTTACCTCCAGAACACAAAAATTTAGGCTCATACTAAAAAAGTCGACCTAAAAATCCAGAAAAAGCTACTCACATAGTCATAATAGTTAGACACAACGAGTCGAAAGTTATATTCAAGCGACCTCAACACCATAAAAAAGGTACTCACATAGTCATACTAGTTAGACACATCGAACAGATAGTTACAGCCAAAGTCCCAAAAAAAAAAAAAGTTTGGTCAAATCGAAACTATTTTACCCACAGAACACAACAATGTAGGCTCATACTAAAAAATCGACCTCAACACGATAAAAAGGTACTCACATAGTCATACTAGTTAGACACATCGAACAGATAGTTACATCCAAAAGCCCAAATCACTAACATTTTACCTCCAGAACACAAAAATTTAGGCTCATACTAAAAAAGTCGACCTATAAACCATAAAAATCTACTCACATAGTCATACTAGTTAGACACATCGAACAGATAGTTACAGCCAAAGGCCCAAACAGAGTGGCCATATCACTAACATTTTACCTCCATAACACAAAAATTTAGGCTCATACTAAAAAAGTCGACCTAAAAATCCAGAAAAAGCTACTCACATAGTCATAATAGTTAGACACAACGAGTCGAAAGTTATATTCAAGGTCCAAAAAAAAAACCGTTATTTTAGACATCCTCATTGCAAAAATTTACATAAAAAACCACTTTTAGGATTTTACCCCCTTAGCATTTTTGAGGGTTACGCCCATTAAATCGGTAAAAAAATCGTAATTTTAGCACGTAGGCTTACCTAAAACTTTATTTTAGACATCCCCACACCAAAAATTTACTTAAAAATCACTTTTGAGATTGTTACCCCCTTACCATTTTTGAGGGTTACGCCCATGGAATCGATAAAAATCGTAAATTTAGCACATAGGCTTACCTAAAACTTTATTTTAGACATCCCCATTGCAAAAATTTACATTAAAAACCACTTTTAGGATTTTACCCCCTTATCATTTTTTGAGGGTTACGCCCATAGAATTGATAAAAATCGTAAATTTAACACGTAGGCTTACCTAAAACTTTATTTTAGACATCCCCACACCAAAAATTTACTTAAAAAGCACTTTTGAAATTGTAACCCCCCTTACCATTTTTGAGGGTTACGCCCCTGAAATCGATAAAAATCGTTAATTTAGCACGTAGGCTTACCTAAAACTTTATTTTAGACATCCCCACACCAAAAATTTACTTAAAAATCACTTTTGAAATTGTTACCCCCCTTAAAATTTTTTAGGGTTACGCCCCTGAAAGCGATAAAAAATTGAAATATAACCTCAAGGCATACCTCCCACATAATTTTTGACACCCCTACATATCAAATTTCATCAAAAAAACAACAAAAAGCTAGTAGTGTAGGTGGCTGTGAACTCAACAGAAAAGTGGAATAACATGCACCGAAATACAATAGATTTGGCACCGAAACTGTTTCGGTGCCAAAACATGCACGAGAAGTAGTATGTTAGGGTTCACAGCCACCTACACTACTAGCTTTTTGTTGTTTTTTTGATGAAATTTGATATGTAGGGGTGTCAAAAATTATGTGGGAGGTATGCCTTGAGGTTATATTTCAATTTTTTATCGCTTTCAGGGGCGTAACCCTAAAAAATTTTAAGGGGGGTAACAATTTCAAAAGTGATTTTTAAGTAAATTTTTGGTGTGGGGATGTCTAAAATAAAGTTTTAGGTAAGCCTACGTGCTAAATTAACGATTTTTATCGATTTCAGGGGCGTAACCCTCAAAAATGGTAAGGGGGGTTACAATTTCAAAAGTGCTTTTTAAGTAAATTTTTGGTGTGGGGATGTCTAAAATAAAGTTTTAGGTAAGCCTACGTGTTAAATTTACGATTTTTATCAATTCTATGGGCGTAACCCTCAAAAAATGATAAGGGGGTAAAATCCTAAAAGTGGTTTTTAATGTAAATTTTTGCAATGGGGATGTCTAAAATAAAGTTTTAGGTAAGCCTATGTGCTAAATTTACGATTTTTATCGATTCCATGGGCGTAACCCTCAAAAATGGTAAGGGGGTAACAATCTCAAAAGTGATTTTTAAGTAAATTTTTGGTGTGGGGATGTCTAAAATAAAGTTTTAGGTAAGCCTACGTGCTAAAATTACGATTTTTTACCGATTTAATGGGCGTAACCCTCAAAAATGCTAAGGGGGTAAAATCCTAAAAGTGGTTTTTTATGTAAATTTTTGCAATGAGGATGTCTAAAATAACGGTTTTTTTTTTTGGACCTTGAATATAACTTTCGACTCGTTGTGTCTAACTATTATGACTATGTGAGTAGCTTTTTCTGGATTTTTAGGTCGACTTTTTTAGTATGAGCCTAAATTTTTGTGTTATGGAGGTAAAATGTTAGTGATATGGCCACTCTGTTTGGGCCTTTGGCTGTAACTATCTGTTCGATGTGTCTAACTAGTATGACTATGTGAGTAGATTTTTATGGTTTATAGGTCGACTTTTTTAGTATGAGCCTAAATTTTTGTGTTCTGGAGGTAAAATGTTAGTGATTTGGGCTTTTGGATGTAACTATCTGTTCGATGTGTCTAACTAGTATGACTATGTGAGTACCTTTTTATCGTGTTGAGGTCGATTTTTTAGTATGAGCCTACATTGTTGTGTTCTGTGGGTAAAATAGTTTCGATTTGACCAAACTTTTTTTTTTTGGGACTTTGGCTGTAACTATCTGTTCGATGTGTCTAACTAGTATGACTATGTGAGTACCTTTTTTATGGTGTTGAGGTCGCTTGAATATAACTTTCGACTCGTTGTGTCTAACTATTATGACTATGTGAGTAGCTTTTTCTGGATTTTTAGGTCGACTTTTTTAGTATGAGCCTAAATTTTTGTGTTCTGGAGGTAAAATGTTAGTGATATGGCCACTCTGTTTGGGACTTTGGCTGTAACTATCTGTTCGATGTGTCTAACTAGTATGACTATGTGAGTACCTTTTTAGGGTGTTGAGGTCGATTTTTTGCGTATGAGCCTATATTTTTGTGTTCTGTGGGTAAAATGTTAGTGATTTGGCCTAACTATTTGGGACTTTGGATGCAACTATCTGTTCGATGTGTCTAACTATTATGACTATGAGAGTAGCTTTTTCTGGTTTTGGGATCGACTTTTTTAGTATGAGCCTAAATTTTTGTGTTCTGGAGGTAAAATGTTAGTGATATGGCCACTCTGTTTGGGACTTTGGCTGTAACTATCTGTTCGATGTGTCTAACTAGTATGACTATGTGAGTACCTTTTTAGGGTGTTGAGGTCGATTTTTTGCGTATGAGCCTATATTTTTGTGTTCTGTGGGTAAAATGTTAGTGATTTGGCCTAACTATTTGGGACTTTGGATGTAACTATCTGTTCGATGTGTCTAACTATTATGACTATGTGAGTAGCTTTTTCTGGATTTTTAGGTCGACTTTTTTAGTATGAGCCTAAATTTTTGTGTTCTGGAGGTAAAATGTTAGTGATATGGCCACTCTGTTTGGGACTTTGGCTGTAACTATCTGTTCGATGTGTCTAACTAGTATGACTATGTGAGTACCTTTTTAGGGTGTTGAGGTCGATTTTTTGCGTATGAGCCTATATTTTTGTGTTCTGTGGGTAAAATGTTAGTGATTTGGCCTAACTATTTGGGACTTTGGATGTAACTATCTGTTCGATGTGTCTAACTAGTATGAGTATGGGAGTAGATTTTTATGGTTTTGGGATCGACATTTTGAGTATGAGCCTAAATTTTTTGTGTTCTGGGGGTAAAATGTTTGCGATTTGGCCTATACACAGGGGCTGCGTTACTTTCACGCAAGCTCAAATAACGCGACAGGGTTAGACAAACCCTTGTTAGTTAACAACAGAAATGACTTTGAAACGTATATCGATAGATTAAATGAAAGTGATATATTAGGTTATACAGACAAAAATAGGGATACAACCAAATACACCTTGGAAGCCTTAGGCAGTACGAGTGTTTATGTTTATAAACTTCAAGATTATCCTATAGGGTGTCTGCTAGATATCCCACACTACATTGCATCAAATCAAGGTAATAATATCCTTCAAACCGATTCCCATTCTAAAGTTTACAATGATAATCTCTGCTTCTTCCGTTGTCTAGCTGTCCATCGAGGTGCCTCCTAGGTTTCTGCCCTTGCCTCTTTGGTTTCTGCCTTTGTGTCTTTGGTTTCTGCCCTTGCCTCCTAGGTTTCTGACATTGCCTCCTAGGTTTCTGATCTTGCCTCCTAGGTTTCTGCCCTTGCCTCTTTGGTTTCTGCCTTTGCCTCCTAGGTTTCTGACCTTGCCTCCTAGGTTTCTGACCTTGCCTCCTAGGTTTCTGACCTTGCCTCCTAGGTTTCTGACCTTCCCTCCTTGTTTTCTAACACAGCTTCCTAGATTTCTGATCTTCCCTCCTTGTTTTCAGCCTTTGCTTCCTAGTTTTCTGTCCTTGCCTCCTAGGTTTCTGCCCTTGCCTCCTAGGTTTCTGTCTTTGCCTCTTAGGTTTCTACCCTTGCCTCTTAGGTTTCTGCCCTTACCTCCTAGGTTTCTGTCCTTGCCTCCTAGGTTTCTGTCCTTGCCTCCTAGGTTTCTGCCCTTGCCTCCTAGGTTTCTGCCCTTGTCTCCTAACTTTTATTTACCAGATTATATTTAAACTAGTCGGATGTGAGACTTCGTGTTATAAGCGCGCTTGATTCACGGCCGTTTATTTTCATAGTACTGTTCAGTCTAGCGGTCTGTGTTGTAGTGGAATATTTTACGGTGTAAGTTGAATTTTTTTTTTCTGTTTTTCTCTTAGCTCATAACGATGTGATAGGTTATCATTAAAGGAATTTCAGTTGTATTAATGGTGATGTGTATAAAGTACGTATGTTAAGCCTTGTCGCGTGTATTATTCCTTCGTTTTTCATATGTTTATCTTATTGGTTCTTTAAAAAGTAGATTTTTCAAGTCTTTTTGTAATTGATATTCAATGTTATTAATGTGTTACACTGGCGGTAAGGTAAAAATACGAATGAAGGCGGAACGCTAGGCGAGGTAAAGAGAGAGAGAGAGAGAGAGAGAGAGAGAGAGAGAGAGAGATAGAGAAGAAAGGTGGAATGGTAGGAGAGAAGTCTAGTAGGGGTTAGAAGAGCGAGAGAGAGAGAGAGAGAGAGAGAGAGAGAGAGAGAGCGAGAGAAGCCTATGAGAAAGAAGGCGAGATGCTATGTATTAATGGTGAGAATAATCAAGTGTTACAATAGAAGGGACGCTAAAAAATATGAGGGAGGGCGGGGGAGCTAAAGGGAGAGGCGGAGGGTGGACTGCTAGGTTAGAAGTCTAAGAGAGGATAGGGGAGAAAGAGAGAGAGAGAAGGAAGGCGCAATGATAGGGATAAATGGAGAGAATGAGTAAGTGTTTCAATGGAGGGAAATCTAGGCTGGAATAGTAGAGAGAGAGACACAGAGAGAGAGAGAGAGAGAGAGAGAGAGAGAGATAGCGAACCACTAACACCGAGAGACATATTTACACTACCAGCTTAGACTAACCAGCAATCTCTAACAGTTTCACCCATTATGCTTCATTTATGACACAAAGCTAAGCAGACGCCCAACTACATAGCTATAAATAAATGTTATCCTTGTACTATATATTTACTTCGTGTACTAAATATGTTTGTAATGATATATAATATCCACTGTATGTTATACACCTATTGAGATAATAAAAGAATAAAATATATCTTTTGTCTTTTGTTTTATTTTGATTGTTTTTCATTGATGTTGTATAATCTACTAACCTATCACTATCGAGCAAGTACAGCAAGAACTCCAAAGTCAGCATACACCAGACATAAACACGTCACTTCCGGGGTCACCGGGACTAGAGGTCAACACCTCGACACGAAATGTCACGGTTAACTCCCCCTGCGCCACACGCTTTATGCGCGCCGCGCGCCGCCCTATATATCTTTGTTAAATTAGCGCCACAATAATATCCAAATCCTTCCTGGTATACTACTACTGTATCCTATATTGTTTCCCTATTGAAACAATTACCACCATCATGCAGCATAAAAATAAACGAGACAAATCTAAAACAAATGCAACGTTTCAAATACTTGGGCACAATAATTACATCAGATGGGAGATGCACCACAGAAATAAAAAGCAGAATAGCTCAGGCCAAAATAGCATTTCAGAAAATGAAAAATATCTTATGCAACAAATCAATGTCAAAGAAATGAGAAATAGAGTTCATCGGTGCTATATAGAACCAATTCTGACCTATGGAAGCGAATCATGGACAGTAGACAAAGAAATGAAAAGACTATTAGAGGCCACAGAGATGGGATTTCTCAGAAGAATGTTGAAAGTTCCCTGTACAGCTAAAAAGACCAATGAGGAAGTTCTCAAAGAGGCCAACACAAAAAGAGAGCTCTTAAAAAACATCAGAAAGACACACCATGAGAACAGCAAAGTTGGAATACTTGGTTACAACTGGAAAAATTAAAGGAAAGAGAGATCGCGGACAACAAAGAGAGAAAATACTGGATAGCTTGGTATCATGGATGGAAAACAGTCAACAACAGAACTGATACGATGCACTGCAGATAGAAGATTGTGGAGGGACATGATCGCCTACGCCAACCGGTATGGCACATGATGATGATACTGTTTCCTGTTCTGATCTAAGCGTAAGCACGTACACCATTACGCTTTTAACGTATATGGAATGTTTTTTTTAAAGCAATCTTTACGTCACATAGTACCATTGCTGGTGTATGTCTGGGAGCAACGATAGAACAAGTGGGGTAAAGGCCGCTTGGTCAAAGCAGTCGCCACGACGTGTGAGACTCAGGATTTTTTTTTTCACCCTCGAAAGAAAAAATAATCTTTTCTGTCTACCGCGGGTTTCGAACACCGTGCCAGCTTTTCAGCCAGTGAAACAGTGGTTTTTGCCGCTCGGCCACGCGCTCCTCCGTATATGGAAATGTTCGCCCTAAAAGACACGCGAAAAGGTCATTTTGAAAACCATTTTCTCAATCGATCACAATTATCCCATTACTTTTCGTTAGACATTTATAATGTAATATACAGACATACAGCAGATAAAGGTTTAATGTAATAGCTTACTCTTTTTTCTGACAGTAAGTGAGTGACTAGTCGTTTACTTATTTATCGTTTAATACTAGCAATATTGCAACTTAAATGTTGATTTATTTCTTTTCAGATAACATTTAGCCGCCATTTATTTCCCCCAGTTTGCCTGGGGGGTGGGGGGGGGGAATACTTCTTGCACTAAATCTGTCATATTTTAGTTGATACAAGTCACAGGCACATGTACTAGGCATCAAATAAAACGAAATTGAATACAGCTTCATAATCGCTGACAAAATATTGGGGGGGGGGGGGGGGGGAGGAGTGAAAGATAAGAAAAATAAAAAGAAATCAATAGTTTTAGAATAAAAAAAGGAATTTTGTTGCTGCCACTAAGAATGTTATGTCATCTCAAATTGTATCATCATCATCATGTGCCAACGGTTGGCGTAGACGATCATGTCCTTCCATAATCTTCTATCTACAGTACATCGTATCAGTTCTGTTGTTGACTGTTTTCCATGTCATGAAACCTAGCTATCCAGTATTTTCTCTCTTTGTCGTCCGCGATCTCTCTTTCCTTTTATTTTACCAGTTGTAACCAAGTACTCCAACTTTCTTCTTCTCATGATGTGCCCGAAAAATATTCATTGTTTCTTTCTAATGCTTTTTAGTAGCTCCCTTTGTGTGTTGACCTCTTTGAGAACTTCCTCATTGGTCTTTTTAAATGTCCAGGGAACTTTCAACATTCTTCTGAGAAATCCCATCTCTGTTGTATCATCAGTGTTACAATAACTACTAATCCTAGACACTCAGCATTTTTTAAAACTTCATTCTCTAGCCTTTGCTGCTGTTTTTATAATATTTTGCAGTAGCTATTCTTGATACTTCATTGCTACCGCCATTTTCCACATGAATTATCTGACTGAAAACTTTCAAAGATCACAAATTCGTTGAAATGTTAGCGGGAATACAACTGCCCATTTAAGTAGCAACAATGGACAAGAATGTGTAGATCGATTCTCCCTCATCCTTTCCGATCATAGTGATAGGACTTTTCTGCGCTGTGTTGTTGTTTACTTGTTTGCAGCGATATTTCCAACCTTCGATCTGCCACATGCTCTCGAATTCGTAATCAAATTAACGTTCTTCAGCGTTTACTCGTTTGATAAGTGTTGTTCCGTTGTGTCTCTAATTTACGACAAAGCTGCAACATCTACGCCAAGACTACCGTCGTCAGTGTGGGTACATCTTCACAACAATTTTGCCCGGCAACGGCCATGTTGGACATATAGCTGCTATGTGTTCTTGAACATGCGCAGAATGGACCTCTTGCTTTTCGCCGAGATGGTTTAGACATCAGATCTCCCTACCCAGAGACCATCATCATCAAGTACCGGGCCTGCTGGCGTAGGTGATCATGTCTCTCCACAACTTTCGATCTCGACAGTTATTTATCATTTCTGTTGTTGCCAAGCCATTCTCTTAAGCTGTGTGATATCTTTTCTCTTTGCTTCCCTCTATCTCTTCGTCCCTCCAATTTCCCAGTTGTTAAAACATATTCCAGTTGTTCTCTTCTCATTACATGGCCAAAAAATGATGATTGTTTCTTCCTAATATTGGAAATTAGCACTCTTTTTGATTTGGTCTCTTTCAGAACGTTTTCATTACTCTTCTTTGCTGTCCATGGTATTCTCAACATTCTTCTGCAAAACCACATTTCTACAGACTCCAGTGATTTTCTTGTTTGTTGTCCTATTGTCCATGATTCACATCCATATGTTAAGACTGACTCTACATAACATTTAAGAACTCCTTTTCGTGTTTCGATTGTCAAAAATGGATTGCGTAGTATCTTCCTTATATCTTGGAAAACTGCCTTTGCCTGATCTATTCTGCATCTCACCTCTTTTGTACATCTTCCGTCTGAGGTTAACAAAATCCCCAAATATTTAAATTCATTTACCTGTTTTAATATTGTTCCACTTCTCTTTATTTATTTATATTATTTATCTAGACCTAGTTAAAGACCTAGCTATATTATTTAATTCAACTGAAAGATATTGTTTGGAAGCCAGTTCTTTTTTCTAAAGTAACCATATTTTTGAAACCCTAATCCGGGACGGATTAATTTGACGTAAATTTTCCATCAATAAAATGACATTTCTTCCGTCGTTTTCAAGTGAATAATACAAATATTTTAAAACTAATTAAAACACCTAACAATATAAGCTTACAACACGTTATCATGAGTTGTTGAATTAAACGTTATTGAGTTTCAGTTCCAGTATTAAATATTTAAAGCTTGTAGCGCATTTTACTGTTACTGTTTCTCCAAATGAACAGCCAGTTCAACTTTTTAAACATTTTCTACACAACAACGGAATAATGTCTATTTTTAAGTCGAAGAAGACGTTTACCATATTGGCAACATTGGTGAACGTTTGTGCCACTAATGTATTTTACACATCCGGGACAAAAGCTACAAAATCGGCCTAAATCGGGACAAATTCGGGACAGTAACAAATCGGGGCTGTGCAGGAGGAATCGGGACGTCTGGGCATCTTAGTTTTTTTCATATTTCAATATTTTAATATGTCTTCAATGTTATTTTTCATTATCCAAAGTATGTTAATGGTTTGTCTGTTGCATATTGTGCAAAATGAATCGATTTGCTTTCAACAGCTGAGAAATCATGACAGCCCCAAATAATATGTATATATGCACGTTAATGGTGGGCCGGTGACATACTGAAATAATATGAGTGATGACGTTTGCAGAACTCGTGAATACATTAAACGATTTTTTGATATTAACGTACAGAAGGGGACAAAAATAGACAGGCCAGACAGTTCGAGAAGCGGAGACACAAACTCAGCTCTGACAAATCAAATCAATCACGTCAATGAACAAATGTTCCACCAACGTTGATAGGCTTGACAACTTTGCTGAATACAAACTGACTCGGTTTATCGCTCAAGCTGCAACAGACGCTGCTATTTATTCTTTATCATGTCGCTTTGGTTGTCATAGTAACTATGATTTACGCTTATTGTGTCGTTTAGGTGTCATAGTAATTATGATTTACGCTTATTGTGGCGTTTAGGTGTCATAGTAATTATGATTTACGCTTATTGTGTCGTTTAGGTGTCATAGTAATTATGATTTACGATTATTGTGTCGTTTAGGTGTCATAGTAACAATGATTTACGCTTATTGCGTCGTTTAGGTGTCATAGTAACAATGATTTACGCTTATTGCGTCGTTTAGGCGTCACAGTAACTACAATTTTCGCAAGTGTCACGATAGTTGTGATTTACTCTTCATATCATCATTCAGGTGTCACAGTAGCTGTGATTTACGTTTCATTACAACACTCTGGTGTCAAAATAGCTGTGATTGACTGTACATGTGTATCACTCAAGTACCACAGTCGCTGTGATTGTCTGTAAATATGTATCACTCAAGTGCTGCAGTAGCTGTGATTGACTGTACATATGTATCACTCAAGTGCTGTAGTAGCTGTGATTGACTGTACATGTGTACCACTCAAGTGCCACAGCAGCTGTTGACATTAGTCAACTCATGTTGACTGTACATATGTATCACTCAAGTACCACAGTCGCTGTGATTGTCTGTAAATATGTATCACTCAAGTACCACAGTCGCTGTGATTGACTGTACATATGTATCACTCAAGTGCTGTAGTAGCTGTGATTGACTGTACATATGTATCACTCAAGTACCACAGTCGCTGTGATTGTCTGTAAATATGTATCACTCAAGTACCACAGTCGCTGTGATTGTCTGTAAATATGTATCACTCAAGTGCTGCAGTAGCTGTGATTGACTGTACATGTGTATCACTCAAGTACCACAGTCGCTGTGATTGACTGTACATGTGTATCACTCAAGTACCACAGTCGCTGTGATTGACTGTACATGTGTATCACTCAAGTACCACAGTCGCTGTGATTGACTGTACATGTGTATCACTCAAGTACCACAGTCGCTGTGATTGTATTTACATATGTATCACTCAAGTACCACAGTCGCTGTGATTGACTGTACATATGTATCACTCAAGTACCACAGTCGCTGTGATTGACTGTACATATGTATCACTCAAGTGCCACAGTCGCTGTGATTGACTGTACATATGTATCACGCAAGTGCAACAGTCGCTGTGATTGACTGTACATGTGTATCACTCAAGTGACACAGCAGCTGTGATTGACTGTACATATGTATCACTCAAGTGCTGCAGTAGCTGTGATTGACTGTACATGTGTATCACTCAAGTACCACAGTCGCTGTGATTGACTGTACATATGTATCACTCAAGTACCACAGTCGCTGTGATTGACTGTACATATGTATCGCTCAAGTACCACAGTCGCTGTGAGTGACTGTACATATGTATCACTCAAGTACCACAGTCGCTGTGATTGACTGTACATGTGTATCACTCAAGTGCCAAAGTAGCTGTGATTGACTGTACATATTTATCACTCAAGTACCACAGTAGCTGTGATTCACTGTACATATGTATCACTCAAGTACCACAGTAGCTGTGATTGACTGTACATATGTATCACTCAAGTATCACAGTAGCTGTGATTGTCTGTACATATGTATCACTCAAGTACCACAGTAACTGTGATTGACTGTACATATGTATCACTCAAGTATCACAGTAGCTGTGATTGTCTGTACATATGTATCACTCAAGTACCACAGTCGCTGTGATTGACTGTACATATGTATCACTCAAGTACCACAGTAGCTGTGATTGTCTGTACATATGTATCACTCAAGTACCACAGTCGCTGTGATTGACTGTACATGTGTATCACTCAAGTACCACAGTCGCTGTGATTGTCTGTACATATGTATCACTCAAGTACCACAGTCGCTGTGATTGACTGTACATATGTATCACTCAAGTACCACAGTCGCTGTGATTGACTGTACATATGTATCGCTCAAGTACCACAGTCGCTGTGATTGACTGTACATATGTATCACTCAAGTATCACAGTCGCTGTGATTGACTGTACATATTTATCACTCAAGTACCACAGTAGCTGTGAATGACTGTACATATGTATCACTCAAGTACCATAGTAGCTGTAATTGTCTGTACATATGTATCACTCAAGTACCACAGTAACTGTGATTGACTGTACATATGTATCACTCAAGTACCACAGTAACTGTGATTGTCTGTACATATGTATCACGCAAGTACCACAGTCGCTGTGATTGACTGTACATATGTATTACTCAAGTACCACAGTAGCTGTGATTGTCTGTACATATGTATCACTCAAGTGCCACAGTAACTGTGATTGACTGTACATATGTATCACTCAAGTACCACAGTAGCTGTGATTGTCTGTACATATGTATCACTCAAGTACCACAGTAACTGTGATTGTCTGTACATATGTATCACTCAAGTACCACAGTCGCTGTGATTGACTGTACATATGTATCACTCAAGTACCACAGTCGCTGTGATTGACTGTACATATGTATCACTCAAGTGCCACAGTCGCTGTGATTGACTGTACATGTGTATCACTCAAGTACCACAGTCGCTGTGATTGACTGTACTTGTGTATCACTCAAGTTCCACAGTCGCTGTGATTGACTGTTAATAAACTTCATGTCTATTTTTTTTTTCAACAAATCCTGTGTTTTGAATGTGACAACGGTCGTGTGACCTTCCTACAGCTGTGTTTTTAATGTGACAATGGTCGTGAGACCTTCCTACAGCTGTGTTTTGAAAGTGACAAACGTCGTGTGACCTTCCTACGGCTGTGTTTTGAATACACTTTAAATTAGTGGCTCCTGCTATACACTTTATACAGGATAACTAAAGTAGAGGAAACATCAAGACACTCATCGCTTCATAGAAAGTGTTTGATGAAAAAGATTATCAGAAAAATATGGCCACATATAAATCAGGAAGCAAGACCGTTGACTGTACTAGTCCAGAGAAGCTGTATACAGGGATATTAGGAAGACGTTGAATCGGGATGGGCCACGTACTCACACGAGATCCAGAAACCATAACCAGAAATGATATTCAGTGGACTTCAGAAGAAAGACAAACAAGACATAGAACAGACAACTTGACATAAGGCAATGGAAACAGACAACCTGGTATAAGATAATAGAAACAGATATATAAAATGTGGGCCAGACCTGTGCCACACTGATACACTTCTTTAATCAGTCTGATTAATTGTTTATGTCTGCAGTGATCAAATCTGAGAAGTGCGTCCTGTTTCTATTGTCAGTTGTTTTATCAGGAGTTGCCTTCTTTGTGGATGCAGTCGTGACATCACCAGAGACCACCGGTTCACTGGTAAGATCAATGTGACATTTATGAAATAAACGTGACAGTTAAGTAATGTTTTTCCATATCTTTAAGGCCTATAATAATATGGATTGAGTGCCCAAATTTCCTTTTAATAGCGACACAGTTTATAAGGCGACGTGGTCGACACCATGTCAAGCCGTTCAGCTTTCTAAACAAATAAAATAAATAGTATTCAATCAAAGCTCTTTAGACCGCGTTTTCGAGCATAGACCATGGATAAGATATCTCCATCCATCCTTTTTCCTTGGTTTTTTTTTTTACGACCTCCTCTAGTCAATGCCAGTGCGCTTGAGGATTGTCATTATTTCTCGTTTCCATTCACTCTTTGTGATTTCTCATTTTCTCTTTCCCTGTAATTTCCATGTTTGTATCTGCATTGTATTGCTAACAACAGGTCTATTTAGTAGGTGTCCAATAAAATATGCGGTACCCATTTTCAGAGTCTGGGTGAATCCCGACACCATGTCCATTAGAAGAAACAAAAGTATCCACATCTTGAAATTGAAAATATAGTGGGCGTTGGTCACTTCGATGACAATTTATTTAACTCGGTTTGTATACAGTATTTTGAAACAAAAAGTTAACCCGACTACTATTGTTCTGTCACTTTAAGAGAAAAAGTCGAGAAACATCTTGACACTGAAGAACTGCTCTCCTTATACTTGTATTATTGTTGTCATCGACTATAAAAGCAGCGAACCTTGATCTTATGTACTTATAATACAACAAAAGTTGTAGACATGTAATAAGATCTAAAGATTTTGCTAATACCACTCTAAATGGCACATTATCAAACAAAAGAAGACAATAGAGACTGAAGAGGACTTAAGAGATCATCTTATTCTGCGATCATGGCTCATTCAGACCTAGGACTCCGGACTCTCTTATGATGGCAGCTGTCTGTTTAAGTGATTCGGTTGACTCGTATAGTTTCTCTTCCAGGGAGGTGGGTGTGGACCACATTATCCTTCTCAGGTCTGTGTACTGGGGGAAATCCTGTAGAACATGTTTTGTTGTCATGTTATCTCTTATCCAGGGTACAGCGGCATTGGCTGGTAGTTCCTATTTTGAGTTTGGTGAACATGTGGTACTTCATTCCGTTGTGGCCAGTGCTTAGGCGAAGTATGATGACTTGATCCCTCCTTGATATGATAGAGGTATCTGTCCCTCTCGTTATACTTTGGGTTTTCTTGTTTTCAGTTTTTATGATTATGGTTATGGTTATGGTTTTGGAAGGCCCCTGTATCACTTCAAACGAATTGAAATCCATAATTGCTTAACTGCCCGACCCAGTGGAATCATCCGAATTAATATCTCATCTCTCAAACAAAGAAAGATAACTGTAGTCCCCATCATAGCAGTTTTTATAATACTGGCATTTAAATGATGGATTTAGCTTCATCGTAGCTGACCAGATGGTTCTCTTGTGTTGTGATATATCCCTCCCTAAGTTTGTTTGCGCATTCGTTTGCTTCTATATTTCAGTGTGATAGTATCCAGAGGATTATCACTTTCTGAAAATTATTGCACAATTGAGGAAGAGATCAGAGAACGTAAACATTTCCTAACCTCTCAAAAAGCAGCTTTTGAGATTGAAATTTTGAAGAAAATTGTGAAAAGTCGACAAGAGTGCTAGAATAACCGCTAAGATTATGAAACTAAATGATGATAAATTGTTGTTTATTGAAAACGTGTTTCGAGGCAGTTAATGGGCTAACAACTTTCCGGAACACGTGTTTCGAGGCAGTTAATTGGCTAACAACTTTCCGGAACACGTGTTTCGAGACAGTTAATGGGCTAACAACTTTCCGGAACACGTGGTTCGAGACAGTTAATGGGCTAACAACTTTCCGGAACACGTGTTTCGAGGCAGTTAATGGGCTAACAACTTTCCGGAACACGTTTTTCGAGGCAGTTAATGGGCTAAAAACTTTCCGGAACACGTGTTTCGAGACAGTTAATGGGCTAACAACTTTCCGGAACACGTGTTTCGAGGCAGTTAATGGGCTAACAACTTTCCGGAACACGTGTTTCGAGGCAGTTAATGGGCTAACAACTTTCCGGAACACGTGTTTCGAGACAGTTAATGGGCTAAAAACTTTCCGGAACACGTGTTTCGAGACAGTTAATGGGCTAACAACTTTCCGGAACACGGTGTTTCAAGACAGTTAATGGGCTAACAACTTTCCGGAACACGGTGTTTCAAGACAGTTAATGGGCTAACAACTTTCCGGAACACGGTGTTTCAAGACAGTTAATGGGCTAACAACTTTCCGGAACACGTGTTTCGAGGCAGTTAATGGGCTAACAACTTTCCGGAACACGTGTTTCGAGACAGCTAATGCGCTAACAACTTTCCGGAACACGTGTTTCAAGACAGCTAATGCGCTAACAACTTTCCGGAACACGTGTTTCAAGACAGTTAATGGGCTAACAACTTTCCGGAACACGTGTTTCGAGGCAGCTATTGCGCTAACAACTTTCCGGAACACGTGTTTCGAGACAGCTAATGCGCTAACAACTTTCCGGAACACGTGTTTCGAGACAGCTAATGCGCTAACAACTTTCCGGAACACGTGTTTCGAGACAGCTAATGCGCTAACAACTTTCCGGAACACGTGTTTCGAGACAGCTAATGCGCTAACAACTTTCCGGAACACGTGTTTCGAGACAGCTAATGCGCTAACAACTTTCCGGAACACGTGTTTCGAGACAGCTAATGCGTTAACAACTTTCCGGAACACGTGTTTCGAGACAGCTAATGCGCTAACAACTTTCCGGAACACGTGTTTCGAGACAGCTAATGCGCTAACAACTTTCCGGAACACGTGTTTCGAGACAGCTAATGCGCTAACAACTTTCCGGAACACGTGTTTCGAGACAGCTAATGGGCTAACAACTTTCCGGAACACGTGTTTCGAGACAGCTAATGCGCTAACAACTTTCCGGAACACGTGTTTCGAGACAGCTAATGCGCTAACAACTTTCCGGAACACGTTTCTGGCCCCTTCGGCTGGAACATCCCTGACTGCATAACAATGTTAGTGCTTGTTATGATAGCAGAAAATCAATGTTGATTACCTATAACATTATATCATCATTCATCATCAAGTATCGTACTTGCTGGCGTAGGTGATCATGTCTTCCCACAACTTTCTATCTCTACAACTGTTTAATCAAAATTATTTTCATTTCCTACCAGACTATCCCATTAAATAGACTTACTTGAATCATTCCTCATTGTTTTCCTCTATTTCCTCTTTTTTTCAGTTGTCACTGTATACTTTATATCATAAGCCTCTTACTATACACTTTATATTAGTGGCTCCAACTATACAGTTTATATTAGTGGCTCCTACTATAAACTTTATATTAGTGGCTCCTACTATACACTTTATATTAGTGGCTCCTACTATAAACTTTATATTAGTGGCTCCCACTATACGCTTTATATTAGTGGCTCCAACTATACAGTTTATATTAGTAGTTCCCACTAACCACTTTGTATTAGTGGCTCCTACTATACACTTTATATTAGTGGCTCCTACTATACACTTTATATTAGTGGCTCCTACTATACACTTTATATTAGTGGCTCCAACTATACAGTTTATATTAGTAGTTCCCAATAACCACTTTGTATTAGTGGCTCCTACTATACACTTTATATTAGTGGTTCCTACTATACACTTTATATTAGTGGCTCCTACTATACACTTTATATTAGTGGCTCATACTATACACTTTATATTAGTGGCTCCAACTATACAGTTTATATTAGTAGTTCCCACTAACCACTTTGTATTAGTGGCTCCTACTATACACTTTATATTAGTGGCTCCTACTATACACTTTATATTAGTGGCTCCTACTATACACTTTATATTAGTGGTTCCTACTATACACTTTATATTAGTGGCTCCTACTTTTGAGTCTCCTTTCGAGCCGTAACCGGCCCATAGGGCGTAGACCAAGATACACCTTCTCCTATATGAATTTTTGTTCTAGCAGTTTTCTTTTAAAGATATTTTATCAAATCTCGCCATCTGTCTCTGTTCTGTGCAAGCAGTTCTATCTCATTGAGGGAGCCGATTCCTGCTGCTCTTGCCTCTCTCATCAATGTTCTTCTCAGTGTCTCCCTGGGTCTTGCTCTTTTTCTTTTACCTGTTGTTTCCCATATGAGGGCTTGCTTTGCTATTCGATTATTATCTCTTCTCAGCACATGTCCAACGTATGACCATCGTCTTTTCTTTATTACTGAAGATATTAGTGGCTCCTACTATACACTTTATATTAATGGCTCCTACTATACACTTTATATTAGTGGCTCCTACTATACACTTTATATTAGTGGCTCCTACTATACACTTTATATTAGTGGTTCCTACTATACACTTTATATTAGTGGCTCCTACTATACACTTTATATTAGTGGCTCCTACTATACACCTTATCTTAGTGGCTCCTACTATACACTTTACATTAGTGGCTCCCACTATACACTTTATATTAGTGGTTCCCATTATACACTTTATATTAGTGGCTCCCACTATTCACTTTATATTAGTGGTTCCCACTATACACTTTATATTAGTGGCTCCTACTATACACTTTATATTAGTGGCTCCCACTATACACCTTATATTAGTGGCTCCTACTATACACTTTACATTAGTGGCTCCCACTATACATTTTATATTAGTGGTTCCCACTATACACTTTATATTAGTGGCTCCCACTATACACTTTATATTAGTGGTTCCCACTATACACTTTATATTAGTGGTTCCCACTATACACTTTATATTAGTGGTTCCCACTATACACATTATATTAGTGGTTCCCACTATACACTTTATATTAGTGGTTCCTACTATACACCTTATATTAGTGGCTCCTACTATACACTTTACATTAGTGGCTCCCACTATACATTTTATATTAGTGGTTCCCACTATACATTTTATATTAGTGGTTCCCACTATACACTTTATATTAGTGGCTCCCACTATACACTTTATATTAGTGGTTCCCACTATACGCTTTATATTAGTGGCTCCTACTATACACTTTATATTAGTGGCTCCTACCATACACTTTATATTCGTGGCTCCTACTATACACTTTATATTAGTGGTTCCCACTATACACTTTATATTAGTGGCTCCTACTATACAGTTTATATTAGTAGTTCCCAATAACCACTTTGTATTAGTGGCTCCTACTATACACTTTATATTAGTGGCTCCTACTATACACTTTATATTAGTGGCTCCTACTATACACTTTATATTAGTGGCTCATACTATACACTTTATATTAGTGGCTCCAACTATACAGTTTATATTAGTAGTTCCCACTAACCACTTTGTATTAGTGGCTCCTACTATACACTTTATATTAGTGGCTCCTACTATACACTTTATATTAGTGGCTCCTACTATACACTTTATATTAGTGGTTCCTACTATACACTTTATATTAGTGGCTCCTACTTTTGAGTCTCCTTTCGAGCCGTAACCGTAACTATACACTTTATATTAGTGGTTCCCACTATACACTTTATATTAGTGGTTCCCACTATACACTTTATATTAGTGGTTCCCACTATACACTTTATATTAGTGGTTCCTGCTATACACTTTATATTAGTGGTTCCTACTATACACTTTATATTAGTGGCTCGTACTATACACTTTATATTAGTGGCTCCTACTATACACTTTATATTAGTGGCTCTTACTATACACTTTATATTAGTGGCTCCTACTATAAATTTTATATTAGGGACATAATCGTATCTATTTTAGCTACAATAATTTACACGGAATTAAGAATGTGCTGTCCTTTTTCAGGGAAATTACAATTACGTTAGCAGTACAGATACAAATGGATACCAAGTTAACAAGAAAATGCAGAACACAGGTATACATGTGTTGTTGTATTAGCCATATGTCTAATTGTCATGGATTTTTAAAACGTCATTATTGTAGTCAAAATAATTTTTTTGTTTTCGTTTATGCAAACTTTATGGAGGTTTCAATGTATTTTTCTAATCAAAGTGAATGTTAGTCTTTAAATAAATAATTCTGTTTTGTAGTTTTCACAAAGAGAGTAATATAATTTGGTTACGAAATCGCAATATGATTCAATATGACTTGAGATAGAACTTGCAGGTCGTGCAACCAATACTAGACATGGAAGCAAGCTGGACAACAAGAAAAATAACAAATGTCGAAATGAAATGTGACAGGAAATAGCCTGAGAGAAAAGATTAGTGATCAGATAAGTGAGAAAAAAGATAGAAATAATTCCTACATAAAAAGAAAACAGAGGATACAATTATTTGGCCACCTGATATGTTAGAAAGATACAAATAAAAACAACAACACAGTGAGCCTTTAAACGTTACCAGAATACAAGACTAAAGTGTCGACCAGAAAAAAGATAAATTAATGAAATATTAATCACATTAGGAAACATAACAAACAGCAGAACTCAACAGAAAAAAGATAAATTAATGAAATATTAATCACACTAGGAAACATAACAAACAGCAGAACTCAACAGAAAAAAGATAAATTAATGAAATATTAATCACACTCGGAAACAACAAACAGCAGAACTCAACAGAAAAAAGATAAATTAATGAAATATTAATCACACTAGGAAACATAACAAACAGCAGAACTCAACAGAAAAGCAAAAGATTGCAAACTGTTGCTACCCTCGACGCTGATTATAAAATAAATGAGTCCCAGAAAAAAGGAACAACAAAACAAAATGAAATACTAGAAACTGTATTAAAGGTGAGACTATTAAAAGAGAAAGAAAGAGTTATACTATCTCATCCTTCTTTCTTTTATTACATTATCATAGTTTGAGAATGACAGAAAATCTAAATCTAATGCATACACACATGGGGGGGGGGGGTGAGATAGCGTCGCTATAGTGACTAGCTTTGTAGTCACACTTCAGTTGATCATCATCATGTGCCATAGCGGTTGGCGTAGGCGATCATGTCCTTCCACAATCTTCTATCTAAGGTGCATCGTATCAATTCTATTGTTGACTGTTTTCCATGCCATGACACCAAGCTATCCAGTATTTTTTCTCTTTGTTGTCCACGATATCTCTTTTATTGTATTTTGCCAGTTGTAATAAAGTATTCCAACTTTCCTCTTCTCATGATATGCCTGAAAAATGTTGATTTTTTCTTTCTGATGTTTTTTAGAAGCTCCCTTTTAGTGTTGGCCTCTTTGAGAATTTCCTCATTGGTCTTTTTAGCTGTCCAGGGAACTTTGAACATTCTTCTGAGAAATCCCATCTCTGTAGTCTCTAATCATCTTTTAATGTGTTTACCGTCCATGATTCGCTTCCATAGGTCAGAATTGGTTCTGAATAGCACCGATGAACTCTTTTCTCACTTCTATTAACATAGATTCGTTGCATAAGATAATAGAGAATTTTTCATTTTCTGAAATGCTATTTTGGCCTGAGCTATTCTGCTTTTTATTTCTGTGGTACATCTTCCATCAGATGTTATTATTGTACCCAAGTATTTGTTTCACATTTGTCCTGTTTCACACAAATCACTTGATCAAGCTTTTAAAATAAGTACAGATGTCAGTAGTTAAACAATGCAAATCTGTGAACAATAAACATTTGAATTTTCAATTCTATATCATCATCATCATTATGTGCCATACCGGTTGGCGTAGGCGATCATGTCTTTCCACAATCTTCTACTTACAGTGCATGGTATCAGTTCTGTTGTTGACTGTTTTCCATACCATGACACCAAGCTATCCAATATTTTTTCTCTTTGTCATCCGTGATCTCTCTTTCCTGTCATTTTGCCAGTTGTACCAAAGTATATGACGAGGTCAATCAATTCAGATTACAAATATTCACACTCCCCGTCTTAATTCGGATGGTTCCACTGGCACGGGCGGTTGAGCAATTATGGATTTTAATTCGTTTGCAGTGATACCGGGGCCTTCAAATAATTTTAAGAAATAGTAATTCATATTTTTTTATTAGTAAATCAAAGATTCAGGTATTTCAAGTAAATCTTTCAGTTTTTAATAAAATTATTTTTCAGGTGAAACGAGAAATAGACGATCGTTTCTGGGCATTTTAAAAACAATTTCAACTGACCCCATTTACATCCGTGAGCAAAACCATTCAGAAGATCTTCAGATATCTGACGTAGGTCATGACCTTTACCCTCTATATAACTTTGACACCGTTCAACATGACCTTAACCCTGATAAAAAAGTCCCTTCCAATTTGAATATACAGTACAAGGGACAGCAACCACTGATAATATCTGCCGACCACTTTAATCAACGAGTCTCGGATGATATTAACAATGTTGATTTGACCATGCTTTTACCTCCGACCTTTGACCTCAAGACACCAGTGCAAGGACGAGCAAAGATAGAAGCCGACAGAATCATGGAAGACTTCTTACAGTTCCTGGAATTGAGAGGTATAGTTATTGGATTAACTTTCGTTTTCATCTTCACACTATATCATTACTTCTATTATGTTTTTTCCACGGCCAGTCCACACAAAAAAATTCAAAGCGAGCCATTTGGGAAGCATAATTTGTCTAAATCAACATTTTTTTCGGGCACATCACAAGAAGAGGATAGTTGGAATACTTGGTTACAACTGACAAAATACAGTGAAAGAGATATCGTGGACGACAAAGAGAGAAAATACTAGATAGCTTGGTGTCATGGCATGGGAAACAGTCAACAACTTAATTGATAAGATGTATGATGGATAGACATTTACAGAATTGCTCAGGCAAAAGCAGCTTTCTAACAAAAAATTAAGAAGATAATATGCAATCCATTTTAGACAATCGAAACAAGAAAAAGAGTTCTTAAATGTTATGTAGAGTTAGTATTAACATTGATTTATTGAGTTATTGAGTTATTTGCGGGTCATCATCATTGCACTCCGAACATGTCCATAGGTGCTCAGATCCCCTCCACAGCAATTCCCTCAGTGTCCAGCGACTGACGACTCCAGTTCTATGTTGGTTGATAAGTCTTCTTACACGGCCACTAAGTGTCTCATTTCTGGATGTGCCCAACTTAACTCCCATCTCTTTCATGCGAAGGAGAGGCGTGGACTCATGGGTGTCGAAGTCCTGTGCCCTTCCCACATCTTGGAGGGCACTGATGATGTTCGCCTGATCAAATCAGATTTAAGCAACAATTTAGAGAATACAACAGAAAGACAGACATAATTAAACAAAGATTTGGAGAATGCAACAGACAGACAGACTTAATTTTAAAAAATATTTTGAGACTACAACAGGCAGGCAGAATGAAACAAAGATTTAGAGAATACAACAGAAAGACAGACAGAACTAAACAAAGATTTAGAGACTACAACAGACAAACAGAACTAAACAAAGATTTAGAGACTACAACAGACAGACAGACAGACAGAACTAAACAAAGATTTAGAGATTACAACAGACAGACAGACAGACAGACAGAACTAAACAAAGATTTAGAGACTACAACAGACAGACAGACAGACAAAACTAAACAAAGATTTATAGACTGCTTTTTTGTTTCAGTTCTGTGTTGGTTGATACGCCCACTAAGTTTCTCTGTTTTGTCCTTGTGGGTGAAGATGTCGATATGCACTGTGTACAACTCGTTCTAAACTATTTTATTTGTTTATGTGCATTGTACACGTTACGTTTTGTTCTATTGAAAAGATGACAATACTTATTCATTGAATCATACCATCATAGACAACTTCTGAGACAATTATTTGTACTGTCTATTCCAGCCAGCGGATCACTGGAAGCCTGTCTTCAAAAATAGTCCCCTTATGACATCATCCAATCACAGCGCTCAAACAACAAAGTGAAGTGACGTTACTACACCTATGTCTATCACTTTGAATGCAAGAGCTGGACAAAGACATGATATATTACAATTAAATAATTATACGGCAGACAACCATATTAACATATCTGTTTTATTTTCTGCAAAGGGCATGCGTTATTTTTCTTCGTCTTCTTTCTTGTGTGATTTGCCGTTCAGTTATTAAATGGGAAACATATTTCGCCATATATTAGAACCTGGAATAATGAATCTGGAAGCTGAAGCAGAATAATTTCAATAAAATATTATAAACATCTGGGCCGCGTTGCTTCATTTTATTATACGACGAAGCTTACTTTTGTTCTTGTTTCCAGTAGCATCAATCTGTGAGAAGCCTTTGTCAATAGAAGTAAGAAAACGAGTTCCACTTTGTATAGAAATATTGTCTTGTCACAATTAGGGATCGAGCAAGAGGATCAGTGGAGACGACAGAAATATCATCTTCAGAAGAATATTGAGAATAACAAGTTGCGCTAAATATGGAGAAAAGTATTGAACTTCCGGTCAATATGGCGGATAGGCAGCAGTGACCATTTAAGCTCGGTCTAAAAAGTGTTCCTTGTTGCAGTTTTCTCATATTTCAAGTCCGGCTTGCTACTGGAGCTACCGAGTTTAGTGCTCTGTGCACACCGTGAGCTGTGTTTATCATCCGGATCGTGTTTCGATGTTCCGATGTTCCGATTGCTTACGATGACTGATGAAATCGTATGACGAAGGACAGTTCAGCTGCGTTCATTTTCGGTGCTTCTTCGCCTCATGACTTTTGGCGTATGCTGTAGCTGCTAATTTGGTGACTGCATCTGCCTTCTATTGTTTGGATCCTTCAATGCGTTGAGTTTTAAGCCGAATGATTCCACTGGCACGGGCGGTTCAGCAATTATAGATTTTAATTCATTTGCAGTGATACCGGAACTTCGATAACCATAATCATAACCAATACCAACAAAGTAAAGATAACGTCTTGAGCTAAGCAAATGCAAAGAGAATACTTTTATATATTATAAAGGATACTTAGTCACCCCATGCACCAAAGAATAACACTGGTTTCGGAAAAAGAAGACTGAAGAGGAGCAACTTCGCTGCAACCTCCAAAGAACTGGCAACTAGTGACCCAGCACTGTCCCAAACAACGCCGAAACCCTTAGGTCCATCTGATATAACTCATGGGAAACACAAAATGCCAGAATTTAAGGAAGACTTAATAGGAATAATGAAAAAAGGCACCAAAACTGACACATAGCAGAAAAACACACAAACGACGACTACCCACAAGACTCCTGGTCATACATATACACAGATGGCTCCGCTACAAATGTCACCAGAAATGGAAGAGGAGGTGTGTTCCTGAAGCTGAAAAACCAGGAAGAGATCACCAAGTAAATAGCTACTGGGAAATTCTCAAACAACTATAAAGCCGAATCTGAAGCCCTCAATTACGCTGCAAAATTGGCTTATTAATACTAAAATAACATGCACAAGAAATTAGCGATACTAACTGATGCTTTGTCAGTCATAACAGCTCTAAAAAACCCCAGGAACAGTGAGCTAGATGACTTGAGAACAACCCTAGGACAACTGTGCAATAACTTCCAGAGAGTGCTCATCCAGTGGGTACCATCACACTGTAATATACACGGGAACGAACGCACAGACAAATTAGCTAAAGAGGGAGGGAGATTACCACAGGAGAACCATCTGGTCAGCTACGATGAAGGCAAATCTATCATCAAGGGCCAGTTTCATTAAAAATGGAAACGAGAACACCCAAAGTATGACGAGAGGGATGGATCCCTCCAACTATCAAGAAGGGATCAAGTCATTATACTTCGCCTCCGCACTGGCCACAACAGAATGACAAACCATATGTTCACGAAGCTCAAAATTGCTACTACCAGCAAATGCCACTGCACACTGGACAACATGACAACATAATATGTTTTACAGGATTGCCCCCAGTACAAAAACCTGAGAAGGACAATGTGGACCACACCCACCTCCCTGGAAGAAACTATACGAGGCACCGAATCACTTAAACAGACAGCTGCCTTCATAAGAGAGTCCGGAGGCTTAATCTGAAAGAGTCATGATCGCAGAAGAAGAATATCGCTTTAGTTAGAACAAAAAGCAGTTTACCTGTTTTATTAATGCCATTCTGAACCCTGCAATTGGAACAATATTTTGGAAACATGACTACCATCAGTACAGAGGTGCAATGTAGTCCCACATCAATTGTCGATGGGTAATCAAGTGTTGATGATTTCATGTGCTAAACCTCAGCTTGATACGATGAGTAAGTAAAACGTAAAGTGCCCCGTCACGCCAAGTGCCGTCTAGGGAGTGTGGTGTTAGTGACCATAATTTTTATAGACCTTCGGCACATGATTTGTGGGGCAATGTGGTCGGTATTACGCCCGTGCCGCTTTACTTTCACAGAAAAAAATCAGGTACTCACTTAAGGCTGAGTGAACCTGGAAGCAGTCGATCAGGATCGCCCCGGCCTCTTTATCCTTTGTAGTCCAGTTCACTAACCACTAAGCTATAGCGGCTCCCATTGACAAGATGAAGTGGCCAGTTATTTTTTATCGCTGCTCTCCCTTCCCAGAGAATATTTCTCGTTCCCACTTTAAAAAGGAGCTTAGGCTACGAGAGCTTGAGGCTGGGGACATTTTTTTGTTTGCCTCGATTGCCTTTAAGCGTCGAACCTTCGGGTCGGCATGTGAGTGCACTAACCAAAAGCTATGGGGCTCTCGTTGATGATGCTGAATACTACCAGTATAGTTTTGGACCAAAAATAAATATGTCATTATCCATATCTGGTGAGTGCGTTTTTCGAATCACGGTAGGATTATTTTTCTGTCGGTGTTGACAATCATACCCGAACACCTCGTGTTGACAGCACTTGACTTGTGGCCTTTATTATCCAGCTCAATAATAATCATTAGCACAGCTCGGAAATGGAGCAAAAGCCTTCATGAACTTTTGGTTTTACGGAGGCGTATAGTTTGTTCTATCACCATCTTGGTATGGCTCAAATGAACACTTGTCACGCCCGATTATTTCTTTCATAAAGAACAAAATAAACATATTAATTTATAAAACATTGTTTGCACTAAAAATTTAGTGTAATGGCCTCTTCATGTCTACTATAACCTGTCTTCTCAAAGTATATTTTGGCTAACCCTTTTGTTTTCTCCCTTGGGAATTCCGAGAAAAGAGCATGTAGTGTAATACTCTCAGCTGCCTACCGCAGTGTGTTTCCCTTCCACGTAAAACGTTCACGTTTTTTGTAGGGTCCAAGCAAAGAAATGCATAAAAATGTGAAGCTGCAGTAAAACTCATTATGAAGAGAAATGAACAGAAATATATAGACAAAAATATGGTGAAAAACGGCCTGGTTAAAGCTTTACGTGTCGTAAAAAATGAATTATAATTTATTGAGCCGAAACGTTATTATAATTTGTATCGTCAACTTATTACGTAAAGGGAGCCGCGATAGCTCAGTGGTTAGTGAACTGGACTACAAAGTACAAGAGTTAGGGTGCGATCCCAACCGAAGGCTTCCGGGTTCACCCAGCCTTAAATGGATACCGATTTTTTTCTGGGAAAGTAAACCAGCACGGGCGTAATACCGACCACATTGCCCTAAAAATCATGTGCTGAAGGTCTGTAAAATTTATGGTTACTAACACCATATTCCCTTTACGCCACTTGGCGTGACGGGGGAGCTCTTTACCTTACTTACTTTTACTTATTACGTAAAGCTTTACCCACATCTTCTATTTCTTTTCTTAAATATATATTTTTTTTCATTTCAACGTTTTTGGGAATGGCATGACCTGTAACAGAACAAACAAGACAAAGTTTTTTTGAATTTTTCACTATTAAAAAAAATATGTTACAGGTTATCCTCAACGCGCGTTGAAGCCGAAATTAATGTCTCCAAAAGCAAATCCTGCGACAGTCGATGGTTCCATTAAACTCTACTCTACCATCTTGGAACTAGAAATTCAGTGAGCATTAGAGTTGATCAAGACAATACTACCCCATCTCCTAGCGGTGCTCCTGCAATTAAACTAATAAGTCTTGTCAAGCGAGTTGGTATCGATGAGGTAAAGCAATACGGTACTCAGAAGTACCGGAAGTCGGATGTCAGAAGGCTCAGCTTTCATACCACAATACATCTGCGCACATTTACCGCTGTTTTAATGTAGAAATTTTAAGACAATTAGTCTCAGGGTTTAGTTTAGTTTAGTTTTTTAGTTTAATTTAGTTTAGTTTAGTTTAGTTTAGTTTAGTTTAGTTTAGTTTAGTTTAGTTTAGTTTAGCTTAGTTTAGTTTAGTTTAGTTGACGGATCATCCTCAACACACCGGACACGCCTATGAGTGCTTGGATTGAATCTTGTATCCCTCACTTGTATCATCACATAGAATTTCCTCTGATGACAGATTGCTGAACATTTTTTTGAAAGTGACAAAATAAACATATTTTGTTGGTTTCCACTTTCATATCTTTAGTAAGAAAGCGTTCCGATAGCTCAGTGGTAAGTGAACTGGACCACTAAAGACAAGAGGTCGGTTTCGAACCTTTACAAATGCTTCCTGGTTCACTCAGCCTTACATGATTTTTTTCTAGGCAAATAAAGCGGCTCGGGCGTAATACTGACCACATTACTCCACAAATATTATGGCAAAAATAAGGGCACAAACACCATATACCTTATACGTCACGTGGTGAGACAGATCTCGTTTCTTCTTCTCTTTGTGAGAAAAGACATGTATTCAAAGCTGGACATGTATTCAGGTGACGAACATAAAAGGGAAAAGTTAATTCTTCTTCTCCGTTAGCTCGACGGTTATTACACTTAAACTTTCGCAAATAAGAAAACGGAAACGGCCGTAGATACGCATTGATGTTGTTTACAGTAACCTGCGTTATGTTGCGGCTTTCAGCCCAGTATATCCGACTTTAGAATGGCATTCCTAAGTAGCGGGTTGCCTTTCATCTCTAATTCATACCCTCTTGACCAAACAGGTAAGTCCACAAATAAACTGCTGACAGATGTAGTATGACCTTAATGAATTGTAGCTCTCCCATTTTTACTCAAACAGGCAGCAATGAGGTCGCTGACATATTCCAGGCAACGTATTTAAAACGGACACAACTGCTCTCATAGACTTTTGAAAACAGCACAGTACTTTTATTAAGAGCTTGGTGTTAGTTTATTACTCAACACCTGGATTCGAACAACACATGCCGCAGTCTGACTGTAAAATAGAGTACTAATCCTCCGATCGTGGAGAGAAACACATCCATAAATTGAGTACTGGATTGCACGATTCTAAAATATATGTCCAGGAAAAGTAAAACTCCTGCAATCCGCTCTCGCCCAAGGGGCAGTAATGCTATGGGTTACCTTTACTGATACAGTACCTTTCATTGAGACTATGACCGTGCAGCTGAAACCACCGTTTCGCTGGTCTCAAAAGCCGAGTAAGATTATTGTACATATGTAACTAGTGTATCTCGTTTTTCCGCAAATATTGTAGGTCTACAAGTTTTCCTTTGTAACCATTTCGACAGAAGTGCATCATAACTCTATAACAAAGAAAGATAATCTGTGACGAAGTTCTGACTGCACAAATGAATTAAATTGTTATTTCCCTTGTCACAGTTATATTTTGATGTACAGAGGGACTTGTACTTTATTCAGTTCTAAACAACGGTCTTTGATATCTTTACCAAGGGTTGGTAACAGGCTGCTATCAATCTCTAGTACTCAACGCAAGACACTGCCGAAGAGCTTCTCTAACCCAATTTAAATGGTACGTCCTGCAGCAGAAAGAATAAAGCAAGGTTATGTTGTATTTTTCACCCATTTCTCTTATGTATTTGTCCTTGCACAATTAAAATTATCTTTCGACTAAACTAAATTATTTTTCTCTTGAACCTGGCATTTTTTAACTTTACAATTCATGTTCGATTGTTTGTATGTAGCTCTTAGATTTGTTATTAGGGCCAAGGCACCCACCAGCGACTGAGAGGCAAGAGATTGTAAGCGCCTGGATCGGAATAGAACGTGTTAGTTAATTAGTGTTCGTGGTTGGATTAGCCTCGCCCCATAACAGCCAATAAGTGATCAGATCTCCTCCCCAGCAGGGCCCGCAGTGTGAAACAATAAACTTGTTCACAAGTCTACCCCTGATCTCCTTGTAGCTCTTCTAAATCTATGCAACATTCTTCCTGGCTAACATGAATATCAGGGAGTCGCACAAAAACTGCAGATTCACGAACTACACTCTATCATGTCACCCTTCATTACGAGCGTACGGTCGGTGCTGGGGTATACGATCGTGCATTAAGATGACACACAACAATGTATGTACCTGTAACACCTGATTCATTTCAAAGAATGCAGCCAAAATGCACGAAAGACCGTAGTTCTACTGTTGAAGGAACAACCAGTAGACGAGCGCGTTCAATCAATGGAGGACAGGAACAACCAGTAGGCGATCATGTTCAATCAATGGAGAACAGGAACAACCAGTAGACGATCACGTTCAACCAAAGGACGACAGGAACAATCAGTAGGCGATCACGTTCAATCAATGGAGAACAGGAACAATCAGTAGACGAGCACGTTCAATCAATGGACGACAGGAACAATCAGTAGACGAGCGCGTTCAATCAATGGAGGACAGGAACAATCAGTAGACGAGCGCGTTCAATCAATGGAGGACAGGAACAACCAGTAGACGATCACGTTCAACCAAAGGACGACAGGAACAATCAGTAGGCGATCACGTTCAATCAATGGAGAACAGGAACAATCAGTAGACGAGCACGTTCAATCAATGGACGACAGGAACAATCAGTAGACGATCAAGTTCAATCAATGGAGGACAGGAACAATCAGTAGACGGACACGGTCAATCAATGGAGGACAGGAACAATCAGTAGACGATCACTTTCAATCAATGGAGGACAGGAACAATCAGTAGACGAGCACGTTCAATCAATGGAGGACAGGTACAATTAGTAGACGATCACGTTCAATCAATGGAGGACAGGAACAATCAGTAGACGAGCACGTTCAATCAATGGACGACAAGAACAATCAGTAGACGATCAAGTTCAATCGATGGAGGACAGGAACAATCAGTAGACGATCACGTTCAATCAATGGAGGACAGGAACAACCAGTAGACGAGCGCGTTCAATCAATGGAGGACAGGAACAACCAGTATACGAGCACGTTCAATCAATGGAGGAACGGAACAACCAGTAGACGAGCACGTTCAATCAATGGAGGACAGGAACAATCAGTAGACGATCACGTTCAATCAATGGAGGACAGGAACAATCAGTAGACGATCACGTTCAATCAATGGAGGACAGGAACAACCAGTAGACGAGTATGTTCAATAATGGAGGACAGGAACAATCAGTAGATGAGCGTGTTCAATCAATTGAGAACAGGAACAATCAGTAGACGAGCGCGTTCAATCAATGGAGGACAGGAACAACCAGTATACGAGCGCGTTCAATCAATGGAGGACAGGAACAACCAGTATACGAGCACGTTCAATCAATGGAGGAACGGAACAACCAGTAGACGAGCACGTTCAATCAATGGAGGACAGGAACAATCAGTAGACGAGCGCGTTCAATCAATGGAGGACAGGAACAATCAGTAGACGAGCGCGTTCAATCAATGGAGGACAGGAACAACCAGTAGACGAGCGCGTTCAATCAATGGAGGACAGGAACAACCAGTAGACGAGCACGTTCAATTAATGGAGGACAGGAACAACCAGTAGACGAGCACGTTCAATTAATGGAGGACAGGAACAATCAGTAGACGAGCGCGTTCAATCAATGGAGGACAGGAACAACCAGTAGACGAGCACGTTCAATTAATGGAGGACACGAACAATCAGTAGACGAGCACGGTCAATCAATGTAGGACAGGAACAATCACTAGACGAGCACGGTCAATCAATGGAGGACAGGAACAATCAGTAGACGAGCACGGTCAATCAAGGGAGGACAGGAACAATCAGTAGACGAATTCTTCGCTGGTTTCTGAATCAGGCGGCAGAACGGATATTGGAATGTCCTGAATGCGATGGTGCCATTCCAAACTGAAGACCATGAATACTAAAGAAGACACTAGGTAGAAGTGAAGACAATATCAACAACTATCAATGTGCCAAGTTCGCATCAATTCATTCTTCTTCTTCTACCTTTCAGCTCCCTGTCGAGCATAGGTCTTCAACAAACACTTTCCAAGGCGTTCTGTTTCTTGCCATTCTTTTAAGATCATTCCATGTCTTCCCCATCATCTTCAACTTTGCTTCTATCTGTCTTCTCCAAGAATTTCTTGGTCTTCCTCTTTGTCTTTTACCCTGGGGATTCCAAAAAAGGGCATGTTTTTAAACTCTCAGTTAGCTCCCGCAGTGTGTGTCCTATCCAGCGCCACTGTCTTCGCTGTATGTCTTTATCCACTGGTATTTGACTGGTACATTTCCATAATTCTATGTTAGTGACTGTGTCCTGCCATTTCCATCCTTTTATTCTGCGTAAGCATCCATTAATGAAAGTCTGCATCTTCCTGATTGTCAATTTCATCCAATCAATACCCACCTCGAATGTGAGCAACGGCCAGCAATAACATAATGAAATGCAACAAATAAGAAGTGTGTTTACAATTTGATAGGTTGATAAGTTGATACCTGCCTGATGTTACAGAGCTAGAACAATGTGCAATAATTGTGTAAGTGTGAAAGTGATGAAATGTTACGTACCATAAGGAAACAGATATTTACATCATCATCATCAAGTACCATGCCTGCTGGCGTGGGTGATTATGTTTCTCCATAACTATCGATCTCGACAGTTCTTTATCATTTCTGATGTTGATCTTCTGCTAAGTAATTTTCTTACGCTGTCTGAATATCTTTCATCATTGCTTTCCTCTCTCTCTTCGTCCCTCACTTTTCCCTGTTGTCACAATATATTCCAGCTGTTCTCTTCTCATTGCATGGCTAAAAAAAAAATAATCATTGTTTTTTCCTCTCTTTGCTTTGGCTTCTGTCAGAATATTTTCATTATTCTTCTTAGCTGTTCTTGGTAATCTCAACATTCTTCTGTAAAACCACATTTCTGCAGCCTATAGTGATTTTCTTGTTTGTTGTCCTATTGTCCATGATTCGCATCTATATATTAAGACTGGCTCTACATTACATTTAATAACTCTTTTTTAAAATTTCTATTGTAAAAAATGAATTGCAAAGTATCGCCCTCATTTTTTATAAAGCTTCTTTTCCCTGAATCATTCTGCATCTCACATCTGTTGTGGTTCTGTGTCGTAGTTGCCCTGTTGACTACACGTTTCTGTGTCGTAGTTGCCCTGTTGACTGCACGGTTCTGTGTTGTAGTTGCACCGTTGACTACACGGTTCTGTGTCATAGTTGCCCTGTTGAGTGCACGGTTCTGTGTCGAAGTTACCCTGTTGACTACACGGTTCTGTGTCGTAGTTGCCCTGTTGACTGCACGTTTCTGTGTCGTAGTTACCCTGTTGACTACACGGTTCTGTGACGCAGTTGTCTTGTTTACTGCACAGTTCTGTGTCGTAGTTGCACCATTGACTACACGGTTCTGTGTCGTAGTTGCCCTGTTGACTACACGGTTCTGTAATGCGGGGTGGCAATAATTTATCTGATTGGCTGTGGTGTAATGATAGACGTGAATAAGGGTCATGCATATAAGGTCATTAACACTTATGTTACAAATCGACGCTTCTAACGACGACATCGCAGTCTTAAAACTACAACAGTTCAAGATGCAACGTAAGATCACACTAGAGTTATACTTTACATGGAATAGTCTGGTGTGTATACAGCCAGCGAGCTACTGGAAGCGTATATGCCTGCACACTTAATCATCTGCTAATAGCAACTGCGAACCTTGCGGGCAGGAATGCTATAATGCCAACTTTAAAAGCAATAAACATTTCGATTAAGACAATTCGTGCAATTGCGAATTATAATCTAAGGAACACGTAATGCACAACGGCATTAAGAAGGCTTACGTCAATGAGGAAATATAAAAACATCAGTCTTATCTTCGGGCTTAGACTCTCTAGTCAGCGCTGAAGCGATTTATCGTTACTTCATCTCTTTATATGCTTCAAAAATCTAGACAATAGATCGTATATTTATGTTAATCTTATCAGTGGATCTAGAGAGGGTGAAAAAACAACAGAATAAAGACCGTCGACATGAAATGCTGCCCAAATAGCATGTACATGTATGTATAGATCATGTCACAATCCATGATATCCCTAACAATAAAACTATGATTAAATACAGTGGTCCATCGAATTGCGTCGTCATAAGAGGGTTGCATGTACTTTGCAAAACGCTGCACTCAACAAAGCCTCTCGAAAAGAATATGTTTCTAGCCAGATCTCCCACTTCTTATGTTGTCGCATTATTTCTGGGTAGTTTGCTACAGCTTTCTGATTTGTCCTGGCCACTTTGGTCCCAGTTGGGCCTTTAGCACGATACCGGGCTGTTACAGCTTTTGCCTTTGAGGCCGTTGCTAGATGAGTCGATTCTCCTGCCATTCGAAGAGTGTAGATCAATGGTGGGCAAGGTAGAGCTCGCGGGCCAGAATCGGCCCGCCAAGCTGTTTTGACCGGGCTTTGTGCTTGATTTGAAAATGACTAAACGCTCCATTCCCTGAGCTAATAATAAAATAAAGAGAAAATAATAAAACAGTAAATAGTAACACATTAAAACACACAAATTCAGAAGCCGTTTAAAAAGAAGTAATTTGATTAACGAATTCACCAAAACGAAATAATTGTTATTATATCTTTGATCTATTAATTGCTACGTGTTACAAACCAGGGCTGCAAAGTTCTTTGTCTTTGATGATTATCACTGTGCCAGCGGGCAGTTCTTTTAATTTCGCTGATTAGTCGACATCACAAGAGTGAGCCTTCCTTGTTTGTGTCGCGATGGCTAAACATCGTGGCATTTGGGTGTCTTTAGATATTTTTTATGAAAGATGGACTTGCGATAACCCCGTGTGTTGAATATGTAATTTAGAAATGTCTGTTCTTAAAGAATACAACCTGAGAGGTCACTTCCAATCCAAACACAAAAGTTAGAGTTCACTAGATAGACAAATCAGTCAGAACAAATACAAAAGTACAAATGTACATATAAGTATAAAAATACACTTTTGAAAGAAGTCATTGGAAGATCAACAGAGTGTGCTTTACAGTGTCAATAAATGTTCAGAGAAAACTGTTTGTGTGATCTATATTATTAGTGAACTAATTGCGAAGAGTTTAAACCATTTTTCAACAGAGATTTTGTAACATAGTGTCTGGAAGCAGCTGCTAAAGTGCTTTGTCCTGGTATGAGTATTTTGCTAAGCACGTTTATCGCGCCAGACTGTTGGAAGACATGGGATACGATGTTCTTATAGTAAAAAAAAAGGTAAAGAGCCCCTGTCACACTAAGTGGCGTATAAGGAATATGGTGTTAGTGCCCATACATTTTACGGACCTCCAGCACATGATTTTTGGGGTAATGTGGTCGGTATTACACCCGTGCCGCTTTACTTCCCCAGAAAAAATCCGGTACCCATTTAAGACTGGGTGAACCCAGAAACCGTCGGTTGGGATCAAACCCTACCTCTTGTCCTTTGTAGTCCCGATCACTAACAACTGGATGCTCTTATAGATTATGGATTAAAATGGGACAGGTTTTCTAAAATGACAACAACTGGTGCACCAGCTTTGACTGTTCAACATTCAAGCAGGGCTGGCAAAAAAAATCGCACTTATTAGATATCGGATTAGATCATCTTGATGTTTCATTACTAAGTATCCACCAAGAAAATCTGTGCGCAAAGCGTTTAAAGTCGCTGACATCATGCCAGTCGTGGTATCGAGTGTTAATTTTATAAAATAAAAGCCTCAACCATCGTCATTTCCAAGAAATTTTTCATGAAATCGGTTTGGGAATCTGCTTTACTATTGTGAAGTACGCTGGTATAGTCATAGCAGATGCTGAAAAAATGGTATGACTTACGTGCTGAAGTCGAACAGTTCATGAACGTGATGGGTAGTCCAGTCAAGGAATTATCGGAGCATCAGTGGATATGCCAGCCAGTAATTTTAGTTGACATGACTCAACATTTTAATTACATCATTCGCAAGTTACAAACACATGGACATGTGGTACACGAACTTTACGGGCATATCAAAGCTTTCCAGAAGAAAAAAAAAACAGAAAATGTGGGAGAGTAACCTGCGAGAAGGAAATACTAATAAATTTGTAAAGCTTGGAGAGCAGAGGAAATATCTGATTAATTTCAGCAACCATGCTGACGTCATTAATGATATTTACTGCCAGTTCGTGAAGCGTTTCAAAGATTTTGCTGCACAATAAACAGGTTTAGAATGTTTCACAACACCATTTGGTATCTATGTGAATGCCGCTCCTGCACAGATGCAAATGGAAGTTATTGACTTGCAAGAACAAAATATTCTGAAATTAAATTAGTACAGCTATACCCTAATATTGCAAATAGATAGAAGCTTAGGGACCACAACGTCTCAATGTCGAGGCTGGTAAACCAAAATTGAGGAAAACTGTGAGCGGAGAAAGGAGAAATAATAATTTGTAAAAAATGTAATAATTCTTTCCTGTGTAGGAGATGGAAAATAAAGTGGAGACGGAAAAAGAAAGAAAGAAAGAAAAATAATGTTTTATAGGAAATGTTGAGTTTGTTCCCATATTTTTACAATTTCATATTTATTTAAAAATATATTATGGAGGCGAAGGCGCGCCTACCAGCATCAGAGCTGGAAGTTGTCAGCGACCCACAGCTGATGGCTTGCGCCAGGATCGGTGAACCAAAACCATCCAGACCCTGCTCCACCTCTCCGTGGTGCCTCCAGTAACAGACTAACGTGTCTAGTCTGGCCAAGCGTGCAGGAATCGAAGAGGGAAGACAACCCGGTACTCAAAAATGTTGTGCTGAAGTCGGATGTGTTGGGCCGAAAGGCGCAAATATAACAGTTATACTGCAAACCACAACACAACGCAGACACGTCCACTACGTCCTTGTAAGGGCGGATGATGAAGAGGAATATTCTAGTCTACCATGATACTCTAGAATACTTTAGTCATCGGGTGAACGCAACCAAAATATGTTATCTGTAATATGCCAGTGCCGTCTTTCTTTCCAGAAAGAGGCCATTGAGAGAGAGATGGAGCCTGACCTTTAGAAAAGAGTAGACCAGTTCACTAACCGCGCTGTACCGCGGTTTATATATTTTGAAAAAAAAAGTTAGTCAAATACAAGAAGGTCATAAGAGAAGAAGAGAAGGTCAAATAAACCAAAGGCGGGGATTTGAAGTGAAAGATTGGATGTTTGAAACAAGAGTTCAGGTTTTCATCTAGAGAAAGAGGCCCGGTCTAGGGTGCTGATAATAATGATGATGTCTACGATGTCGATGACAATGAGGATGGCGATGAAGATTATGATGACGATGATGACGATATATATATGGGGAATGAGGCATGAACAAAGTATATGTAACATCTTCTTGAGTAGGAGTAATATGGTTTATGTGTTTTTATGTTACCAATACTATTGGTACATTAATGGGTTTGCACTGTACCAGATCGCCTAATTCCTCGAGAAATGTACATGGCGCCCATGTTAACACGTTGGTCAGCTCGGCTGGGTATCATAATCATCATCATTAGCATCATCATCCTCATCAAGCACTATAACTGCTGGCGTAGATGATCATGTCTCTCCACAACTCTCAATCTAGAAAGTTATTTATCATTTCTGTTTTTGACCTTCTGTCAAGACATTATCTTAAGCTGTCTGACATTCTCTTAGCTTTCCTTTATCTCTTCGTCCCTCAGTTTTCCCAGTTATTACAATATATTCCAGCTATTACCTTTTTAATAAATGGACAGAAATGATAACTATTTCTTTATAATAATGGAAATTAGCTCTCTTTTTGCTTTGGCCTCTTTCAGAACGTTTTCATTACTCTTCTTAGCTGTCCATGGTATTCTCAACACTACTCTGTAAAACAAAATTTCTACAGCTTCCATTTATTTTTTGTCTGTGGTTCTATTGTCCATGTTTCATATCCATGTGTTAAGATTGGTTCTATATAACAGTGAAGAACACCTCTTCTTGTTTACATTGTCGATAATAGATCTTCCTATTTTTTTGGAAAGCCGCTTTGTCTGAGCCATTCTGCACCTCACCTCTGTTGTACATCAACCATCTGAGGTTAACATTGTTCCCATATATTTAAATTCATTTATCTGTTTTAATATTGTTCCACGTATCGTTATTGTACATTGCACATTCGAATAAATTCGTCACTTTTGAGAATCGAAACATTGTTTATGACAAAGTTAAGTAGTAGGTGACGGCAAAATCTGCTTCGATACCGGAATGGTAAGAAGAAGGAAATGATAATTATGATGATTATAATGTTGATAAATATGATAATGACATCAATGTTATAGATTATAATAATGATGATAATTAAGATGTCTATGAGAATAATACTTTTGATGACATGTTTATGTTGGCGATGTTGATAAAGACAACAATGAAGATGGTTATGATCATTTTGAAGATACAAGTTATGTAAGTCGAGATGGTAATGCCACTGATAATAACTTTAAGACGTTTAAAATCATAAAAAAATTAATCAAAAAAAGTAATGTGATATTGTCAACCGTTATTAACTGTAACAATTATGACACAGTAACATCGTGACCTGCGAGAGATCAAGTACCAGCGTTTAAGACTTCTACTGATTGCATGCGTTGGTATATTAACTGGGAGCATCGGTTTTGCCCACGCAGATGATATGTTCACAATAACCGTCATTAAAGAGACACAAAAATTTGAAAAAATACAGCAAAATAAATTCATGGATTTTAGAATAAGACCTGATATATGGCATGAACCATAAGTCTATTACTGAAATGCACCTTAAAAATGTTATCGTAACTTGAAAGGCATACGTAAAATGTCATAATGATGAAGTGATTACATACTATTGTTTTTGATTGTCTCAAAACATGAAATGTCAAATCTATGATCCATTTATCATCATATGCCATATCGATTGGCGTGGGCGATCATGTCCTTTCACAGGTCTCTGTCCTCAATACATCGTATCAACTCTGTTGTTTACTGTTTACCGTGCCATGACACCAAGCTATCTAATACCTTTTCTCTTCGTCGTCCGCGACATCTTTTTCCCTGTATTTTTCCAGTTATAACCAAGTATTCCAACTTTCATCTTCTCGTGATGTGCCCAAAAAATGTTGATTATTTCTTTCTATGATTTTATGAGCTTTCTTTTTGTTGGCCGCTGAGAATTTCCTCGTTTCTCTTTTTAACTGTCCAGGGAACACATCATTCTTCTGAGAAATCCCATCTTTGTGTCCCTCCAATCATCTTTTCAATGTGTTTGTCTCCTGTCCATAATTCTTTTCCATAGGTCAGCATTACGAAAAATTTGATACCGGTGAGATATCTTTCTAATTTTTATTGAGGAAAACTTATTGCGCAAGATGTTTTTCATTCATGAACCAATACGGTCTGATTTGTTTTCTGACCTTTTGTTAATTACAGCAACGATTGCTTTGTTTTTGTCATATTTTTTTTTTCTTTCGGGCGTTTTTAAATTTTTTTTCCGTCTTTTCTTGATTGTTCTGTTGTCCTATTAATCTAGCCATTGACACAGGGCATTTATTTCTTGCATCGTGTTCACATTGCTATTGATAAGAACTACGACATAAGCCAAATCAAGGTCCTTCAATTGAGATTCAAGTATCCATTCAATGCCTTTGTTACCTGTACAACATTTCTGCATTATGAAGTCGATGACAATTCCAAATAACAAACGAGATAAGATACATTCCTGCTTCACTCAGGTTTCAATCTGGAACCATTCACTCTGCAAAATCCACAAGAGAATGCGCCGCACTTGATGATGTTGATGACCTTTGGTATTACTTCATATTGTCTCAGTGCTTCCCTCTATAAATCTATGTGTATGCTGTAGAAAGCATTTTTGAAGTAAAAATGGTTTAGCTGAAAGTGTCGATTGTATAAGATGGCAGTGTATTTTAATTACAAGACGTGGATTATATGACAAACGTGACTATAAAAATGTCTCTAACTGATATATAGGACTTATAACTCTTTCTGTACGGAAGCTTTATATCAATGCAAGGGAACAGATGTCAGAGACAACGTTTTTCATGTTTTAAGAATTAATCTACATATTTATATTTATCTAACATGTTACAGATTATTTGTGAATATTTAGATAATTTGAACAATGTATTATATTTCACCAAAACCAAGATGATACACAACATGTAAAAAAGAATATCGTTTGATGACGGTTCACACTAATCAAAGTGAGAGTGACGCACTATGCGATAAAAAGTACGTAAAGAGTTAAGTTATGTAACATGCTCCATTCGAGAAGAAAGACAAGATCGGATAAGTATTTTTAAAATATAAATGTCTAGAAAGTGATTATTAGACCGTAAATTGTTTGTACCTGACACCTAGCGATCACGACAATGGGGAGCCAGGCTTAATTTGCGAAAGTACAGGGTAGATAGCAGATGTAGTAGACCTACATAGTCTACTCTTACAACATGCATGATACAGCCCCACTGATTAGTCACCTCTTACAACATGTATGGTACAGCGCCACTGATTAGTCACCTCTTACAACATGTATGGTACAGCGCCACTGATTAGTCACCTCTTACAACATGTATAGTACAGCGCCACTGATTAGTCACCTCTTACAACATGTATGGTACAGCGCCACTGATTAGTCACCTCTTACAACATGCATGATACAGCGCCACTGATTAGTCACCTCTTACAACATGTATGGTACAGCGCCACTGATTAGTCACCTCTTACAACATGTATGGTGCAGCGCCACTGATTAGTCACCTCTTACAACATGTATGGTACAGCGCCACTGATTAGTCACCTCTTACAACATGTATGGTACAGCGCCACTGATTAGTCACCTCTTACAACATGCATGATACAGCGCCACTGATTAGTCATCTCTTACATCATGCATGATACAGCGCCACTGATTAGTCATCTCTTACATCATGCATGGTACAGCGCCAATGATTAGTCACGTCTTTCAAAATGCATGATACAGCGCCACTGATTAGTCATCTCTTACATCATGCATGGTACAGCGCCAATGATTAGTCACCTCTTACAACATGCATGATACAGTGCCACTGATTAGTCACCTCTTACAACATGCATGGTACAGCGCCAATGATTAGTCACCTCTTATAACATGCATGATACAGCGCCACTGATTAGTCATCTCTTACAACATGCATGGTACAGCGCCACTGATTAGTCACCTCTTACAACATGCATGATACAGCGCAACTGCTTAGTCACCTCTTACAACATGCATGATACAGCGCCACTACTTAGTCACCTCTTAGAACATGCATGGTACAGCGCCACTGCTTAGTCACCTCTTACAACATGCATGGTACAGCGCCACTACTTGGTCACCTCTTACAATATGCATTGTACAGCGCCACTGCTTAGTCACCTCTTACAACATGCATGGTACAGCGCCACTACTTAGTCACCTCTTACAACATACATGGTACAGTGCCACTACTTAGTCATCTTTTACAACTTGCATTGTGCAGCGCCACTGATTAGTTACCTCTTATAACTTACATGGTACAGCGCCACTGATTAGTCACCTCTTACAACATGCATGATACAGCGCCACTGATTAGTCACCTCTTACATCTTGCATGGTACAGCGCCACTGCTTAGTCACCTCTTACAACATGCATGGTAGATAGCCACTACTTAGTCACCTTTTACAACTTGCATGGTACAGCGCCACTACTTAGTCACCTCTTACAACTTTCATGGTACAGCGCCACTGCTTAGTCACCTCTTACACTTTGCATGGTACAGCGCCACTACACTCCGACTGTGCAAGAGATTCTTTTCTTTTTCAACTTGAAATCGAGGCCTATTTGTTATTGCTCCTCTCCGATAGGTCTTGCCACCTAATCTCAGGTATCATAAAACAGGTAGCCAGTGAAGACATAAACAATCACTCCACATTGATTTATAAAGAGTACCTTTCGAATGTGATGACATCACCCTGACCGCAATGCTACATCGACCCTGTAAAATCTGACAGGGGCATTAATAATCCAACGTCTTTTCTCATCGAAATAAATGATCTCAGTATAGTAGTGGTTCCTAAAATGTCTGTTGTGGGTCCCAATGGCGCCATCAAACGATTTTTAAAGGCGCCGAGAGTGAGAGTGTTGTCGTATGCCTTCACTTGTTAGAAGTCATGAAATAACATCCGCAAATACTTTATATTTTTAGTAAAAAAGTAAAGTGAAGAGACCCGTAACGCCAGGTGGCGTATAGGAAATATGGTGTTAGTGGCCATAATTTTTTTAACAGATCTTCGGCACATTATATTTTGGGGTAATGGGGTCGGTATTACGCCCGTGCTGCTTTGCTTTCCAGGAAAAAAATCAGGTACCCATTTAAGGCTGGGAGAATCCGGAAACCGTAGATCAGGATCGAACCCGATCCCTTTTATTTGTAGTCTAGTTGTTCACAAACCATTGAGCCATTGCGGCTCCTAGCATGTTTAGTACATAAGCAAAATTATATAGGATAGTGTTTATTCTAGTTAATTCATAGCAAAATACTATATCTTTTCAATATTCCTGTATGGTGCAGTAACACGGACATTAGACAAGTAAATAGAACAGAAAATTGAAGCCTTTGAGTTGTGGATTTATAGAAGAATAGGTAGAATTGGATGGAAAGAAAAGAAAACAAACGATGAAATTTTAAAACAACTAAAATACAATTAAAAGGGAACTACTAAACACAATTAGAACAAGACCAATTAAATTTATGGGGCATATTAAAAGACACAAAAGCCTAAGAAAGTAATATTGGACGGGAAAATACAAGGTAAAAAAGGCAGAGGCAGTAAAAGACTAACATGGACGAGTAAAATCAGGAGATGGACATGTCAGCCTATGACAACCTGCACCATCAAAGCCAGATACAGAGCGGAATGGCGCTCCTTGGTAGCCAGCCTTTGATGCGGAGACGGCACTCGATGATGATGAGTGTTTACACTGTCCTCATTTATCATCTTATATATATCATATCAAGGAATCAGTTTACCCGACGTATACAATCGTATCGGCTATGTGGCGTCTGTTGTAGATGATTAGGAGGGAAACGGGGCAGCCGGTGTCGAAAGTCTGGTAACCACTGCAGCATTGTGCATGAACCATTCGATACAAGCGAGATCATAATGGCTCATCGTGTGTCCGAAGACCGACCATGCGCTAATCTTGCGATCTGTTGTTTGGTATGGGGATAATCTGACGGCGAACTGTGTTTTGTATGTTCGCAGTTGGAGTCAAACACGATGTCCTAACATCATCAAGCGCTATACATTTAAATACAATGACGATCATCATTTTCAGGAGCAGGTGGACTTCCGGGCAATATGGTGGATAGGCGGCAGGAACCATTGAAGGCTATGTCTGAAAAGTGTTCCTTCTTGCAGTTTCCTCATATTCCAAGTCCGGCTTGTTGCAGGAGCTACTGAGTTAAGTGCTCTGTACACATCGTGAGCTGTGTGTTTCATCCGTTTTGATCATGTTCCGATATTCCAATTGTTTACGATGAATGCTGATATCGTATGATAGGGAACAGTTGGCTATCTATGCGGTTTCGCCTTATGTCTTTTGGCGTGTGCTGAAACTGCTATGATGGGGACTACAGCTACCTTTGTTTGTTTGGGAGATGAGTTAGTAATTCGGATGATTCCACTGGCACGGGTGGTTGAGCAATTATGGATTTTAATTCGTTTGCAGTGATGCCGGGGCCTTCCATAACCAAATAACCAAATAACTAGCGAGATTCATTACAATTGTTTGCTTTTTAATCAAAATGTTGATCTCTTCAACAATCAACAATTTTTCGGGTACGTCATGAGAAGAGGAAAGTTGGAATACTTGGTTACAACAAGCAAAATATAAGGAAAGAGAGATTGCGGACGACAAAGAGAGAAATTACTGGATAGCTTGGTGTCATGGCATGGAAAACAGTCAACAACAGAACTGATACGATGCACTGTAGATAGAAGATTGTGGAGGAACATGATCGCCTACGCTAACTTTTTGGCACATGATGATGATGTTGTTTATCTCTTCAGCAACTCAAGGAGATAGTTCATCTCGGTGTCGAATACGTCACATGTGACAGAAATGATAACTCTCTCTCTCTCTCTCTCTCTCTCTCACTCTCTCTATGTGTGGCAACTCACTGTTCTGGTTCATAAGCCACACTGAGTAATCCTCAATGATTCTTGCCGCTTATCCGTCATATTGACCGGAAGTTTAACAACGTCCTTTGTTCATCTTGAAGTTTATTTTGCTCTTCTTTGTTTTTCTTTGTTTTCCAACTGGTGTCCACACGAAGGCCTGATGCACGTGTCTTCTTTCGTCTATTCTGATCACATGACTGGTGAACATCCAACGTCTTCTCCATTGATAGCTCCCTACGTAGTTTAGTTTTCTTTCTCTTTCATTTAGTGTAAAGTTGCTCCTATGTCTACGTGTCTTCAGATGCATGGTTTACCTATGGCAATCAGTCTCTCCGTGAGGTTGATTTGATTTCCAGCTCCACATTCCTATGTCAACACTCATCATCATCATTGAGTGCCTTCTCCACATCGAAGGTTGGCTACAATGGAGCGCAATTCCACTCTGTCTCTTGCTTTGATGATGCAAATTGTCATAGTTTGACTTGTCCATCTTTTGATGTTACTCGCCCATGTTAGTCTTGGTCTGCCTCTGCCTCTTATACCTTGTATTTTTCCTTCCAATATTACTTTTATTAGGCAGTTGTGTCTTTTAATATGCCCCCAAAATTTCATTTGTCTTGTTCTAATTGTGTTTAGTAGTTCTCTTTTAATTTTTAGTTGTTTTAAAACTTCATCATTTGTTTTCTTTTCTTTCCATCCAATTCTACCTATTCTTCTATAAATCCACATTTCAAAGGCATCAATTTTCTGTTCTGTTTTCTTGTCTAATGTCCTTGTTTCTGCACTATAAGGAAATTGAGAAGATGTAACATTTTGCTATTCTTAGTTTTAGTCTTGGTGTTATTTGTTTTTATGTTAGTATATTTTTCATGACATTAAAATTACTTGTTACCATACGTATTCTTTTGTTTATTTCATTTGTATATTTTCCATCACTGGTTATAGTGTGTCCCAGGTAGTTGCAGCTCTGAACTGTCTCCAGTCTGCCAACACTGGTATCACCTAAAAGTTGACTTGAGTTTTGTTTGCTTGCTAAGTTTTCTTAATCCCCGGAATGTTGTATGTGTGTTAATGACACTTGATAAGAATGCGATACGTTAGGTCGATGAAGGGGATAACTTGTTGTTGGATGTCATTACTGAGCTTTATGCCATTGGCTGTGTTAGTTTGATGTGGATTTATAGAAGAATAGGTAGAATTGGATGGAAAGAAAAGGTAACAAACGATGACGTTTTAAAACAACTGAAAATAAAAAGAGAACTACTAAATACAATTAAGACAAGACAAATGAAATCTTTGGGGCATGTTTAAAGACACAACAGCCTACTAAAATTAATATTGGAAAGAAAAATACAAGGTAAAAGAGGCAGAGGCAGACCAAGACTAACATGGACGAGTAACATCAAAAGATGGACATGTCAATATATGACAGCCTGCACCATCAAAGCAAGAAACAGAGTAGAATGGCGATCCATGGTAGTCAACCTTCGTTGCAGAGAAGGCACTCGATGATGATGATGTGTTAGTTAAATATTTGAGTTTTTTTCGCTGTTTTTCCCGAACAGATCCAGACTGATTATTAAGTATTCATCAATATTAGCAATGTCCTTCCACTTGAAACTGTGTTTATCAAATTTCTAGTCGCGACACCCTTTCATTATATCCAAATAACTCGCAACCTCCTTTTATAATAGTAGATTAACTCGCGACTCCTTTTATAAGAGTAGATTAACTCGCGACTTCTTTTATAAGAGTAGATTAACTCGCGACTCCTTTTAAAAGAGTAGATTAACTCGCAACCTCCTTTTATAAGAGTAGATTAACTCGCGACTCCTTTTATAAGAGTAGATTAACTCGCAACCTCCTTTTATAAGAGTAGATTAACTCGCGACTCCTTTTAAAAGAGTAGATTAACTCGCAACCTCCTTTTATAAGAGTAAATTAACTCGCGACCTCCTTTTATAAGAGTAGATTAACTCGCGACTCCTTTTATTTTAAATTGCGGCCGACTATTCACGATTCTTTTTAAATATCAACCAAATAACCTGCGAATTTTTTCATAATATCCAAAGATCTGCGACCCCTTTTTTAACAATACCCCAACAACCTGCGACCCCTTTTTTAACAATGCACCGATAATCTGCGACCCCTTTTTTAACAATACACCGACAATCTGCGACCCCTTTTTTAACAATATACTGACAATCTGCGACCCCTTTTTTAACAATACACTGACAATCTGCGACCCCTTTTTTAACAATATACTGACAATCTGCGACCCCTTTTTTAACAATACACTGACAATCTGCGACCCCTTTCTTTAACAATACACCGACAATCTGTGACCCCATTTTTTAACAATACACCGACAATCTGCGACCCCTTTTTTTAACAATACGCCGATAATCCGCGACCCCTATTTTAAATAATCTGCGGCCCTTTTTATAATATTCCTATGATCTGTGATCTTTTTATAACATTCAAATAACCTTTCATGCCCTATATATAATATTTAAATAACCTTTGACCTCCCCTCTTTTATTTTTAAACATTCATATAACGTTTTGACACCCCCCCCCCCCATTTTTAAAAATTCAAATAACCTTTGATCCCCTTTTTATAATGTCCTAACAGCTTGTTACTCATTTTCATAACAAAGTTTCCTTGTTGCAGTTTCCTCATATTCCAAGTCGCACGTCTGTGTCAGTCACCTCTAGTGACTCGGGCAGATGGTGCTCGTAAACCTGGGAAAGCCGACCATCTAAGGGCAGAATCCCCCTACAGAGAAGATCATCTGCTGCCTTGCAGGAAGATTGGGGACAATCGAAGGCTAAGGAAAGCAAACCTGAACAAAATGATGGCTGAAATCGGATGCACTGGGCCACTGGCGCAGAACACAGTGCAACGTTTTAACAGGTATTCAATCAGAGTGGATCTAACAGGCTTAAACAGACAGCTGTCTTCGTGTGAGAGTCTGGAGTCCTACTCTGATTGAGTCCGATCGCAGACAGACAGACAGACAGACATAACAAATAACTTAATAGCGAGCACTCCTTTTTTTATTTGAAAACTAACACACCACTTCCTTTTAATGCAAGCATCTAGTCCTAGACACAGTGGCATGAAGTGGGGGAGAGCCTCATCAGCGGTTAGAAAACATTTCTTTGGAGATTACATTTTCAAAATAAAAACAAGAAAATACAAATAATACACTCCTCCTCCTCCTAAAGTACCCCCGTCACGCCAAGTAGCGTATAGGGAATATGGTGTTAGTGACCATAAAGTTTACAGACCTTCGGCACATGATTTTTGGGGTAATGTGGTCGGTATTACACACGTGTCGCTTTACTTTCCCAGAAAAAAATATGGTACTCATTAAAGGCTGGGTGAACCGGAAGTCGTCGGTTGGGATCCAACCCGACCTCTTGTCCTCTGTAGTCCAGTTCACTAACCACTGAGCTATCGCGGCTCCCAAATAACACACCAGTACATAGAAAACAAGGGGAACCGCAATAGCTCAGTGGTTAGTGAACTGGACTACAGAGAGGAAGAGGTAGGGTTCGATACTGAACGTTCGATACGGCTTTCAGCTCCACCCAGCCGTTAATGGGTACCGAATTTTTTTTTCTAGGAAAGGGAAAACTGCATGGGCGTAATACCGACAACATTACCCCAAAAATCATGTGGTGAAGGTCTGCAAAAATTATGGTCACTAACGACATATTCCCTATGCGCTACTTGGCTTGACGGGGCTCTTTACTTTTTTTTACATAGAAAACAGCAGGTTAAGGGGCCCCCGGGCGTTGTAAAACGAACATACTTTCCTGGCAATTCGCTCTACGCTCAAGCTGGAACCCTCGTTTATAGCAAAAATGCAATCTCTCTGTGATTATTTCATTTCTGTTTTAAGTCTTGTTGACTATATTTTAATTTGTTTAGTTGTAGATTGATCTATCTATTCAAGCACTGCTTTCATTGAAGTACGTGTAGTTGGGTGGTCTAGTGGTACGAAGTCGACGTGTGGACTAGAAGGTAACGGGTTCGAATCTCTCTACAAGCGGTGGACTGCGAATCTCTGGCTTCTACGTAGTTTTACCCCGGATCTCTGGATCGAGTCTAGGCCTCGAGGGAAAAAAATGAAATCAACAGGAGGTCCCGTGTGTACTCTGTGCACGTTAAAGAATACTTGAAATATCGAAAAAAAAGTAGCAAAAAATGTCCGCTCACAGGGACAAATTAGCAAGATTGACATCTTCAAGTACCGGGCCTGCTGGCGTAGGTGATCATGTCTTTCCACAACTTTCGATCTCGACAGTTATTTATCATTTCTGTTGTTGACCTTCTGCCAAGCCATTCTCTTAAGCTGTCTCGTATTTTTTCTCATCGCTTACCTCTATCTCTTCGTCCCTCAATTTTTCCAGTTGTTACAATATATTCCAGTTGTTCTCTTCTCATTACATGGCCAAAAATGATGATTGTTTCTTCCTAATATTGGAAATTAGCTCTCTTTTTGCTTTGACCTCTTTCAGAATATTTTCATTACTTTTCTTAGCTGTCCATGTTTTTCTCAACATTTTTCTGTAAAACCACATTTCTATAGACTCCAGTGATTTTCTTCTCTGTTGTTCTATTGTCCATGATTCACATCAATATTATATCTATCTATCTACCTACCTACCTACCTGCCTGCCTGCCTGCCTGCCTGCCTGCCTGCCTGCCTGCCTGCCTGCCTGCCTGCCTGCCTGCCTGTCTGTCTGTCTGTCTGTCTGTCTGTCTGTCTGTCTGTCTGTCTGTCTGTCTGTCTGTCTGTCTGTCTATCTATCTATCTATCTATCTATCTATCTATCTATCTATCTATCTATCTATCTATCTATCTATCTATCTATCTATCTATCTATCTATCTATCTATCTATCTATCTATCTATCTATCTATCTATCTATCTATCTATCTATCTATCTATCTATCTATCTATCTATCTATCTATCTATCTATCTATTGTCCTTTCGAGCCGAAGACGGGACATAGAGCTGAACCACAATCTCAAAAAACAGAAACCTTGCGTACCAAAATGTCACATATTGTAGAGATCACTGCTACATCAAGATTGATAAGATATAATATCCCCCCTCCCCCCTTTCTCCCTCAATCAAAAAAAAATTTTCGACGACAAAAAATTAGAGTAACCCTGAAGAGGGAGAATATCTGTCAATAAGGCGAGGGACACATTAGTGCACGACTGCCGATGCGCAAACATAGTAATAAATGATATTCGCAAACATTCGGTGACCGAAAGCTTCGTTGGAGATATAAGACTGGCGGATGTAAACAAACAAGACCAAGCAAAAACTGACGTACGCATGTCTCAGAATGAGACTCCTGAGTTAGCAAAAGTTGAGATCCACTCATCTAAACAAGGTCAATGAAGTTCAGTTTTAACTTATTTTCATTTCCGTCAGTAACTTCCCTTTTCACCCTCTTATTTTCCACAAACAGAGCAGTCTGGCAGTCATTAACCATTACGTAGAGGTCAATTAATAGACGCGTAAAGCCTTGATCCTCTACAATCTCCTGATTTCCTTTCCTGCTTAAAGACTTTACCTAGAAAACGAACAGAGGTTTGTAGTCGTGGGTACCAACAGCTAGCAGAAATGAATAGTTGTTTTGATCGAGTCGAAATTGCATGATTTTATTGTGTTGAAGTCCAACAGTAGAAAGTTACAGTAATCCTTGTTGTAGCATCGAGCACGATAACATTAGGTTAACACGTTATCAGTAAACACTTATATTCAAGTAAACTAAACGTTCTCAATGACATATGCCTCAGAAAGAAACAATGTGTACAATGGAATTAATTTAGGATATATAGATATAAGAGAAATAGTCATGCAACCAACGATCTCCTCTACAATTAGGAAGAGAACATGGACATGTCTGACATGTGTAGAGAGGAGACAACAAAATAGCTAAAAACAGTTTTAAAAAAAAAATAAGTAGAGCCCCCGTCACGCCAAGTGGTGTATAGGGAATATAGTGTTAGTGACCATAAATTTTACATACCTTCAGCACATGATTTTTGGGGTAATGTGGTTGGTATTACATCCGAGCCGCTTTACTTTCCCAGAAAAAAATCCAATGCCCATTTAAGGCTGGATGAACCTGGAAGCCGTCAGTTGGGATCGAACCCTACTCCTTGTCCTTTGTAGTCCAGTTCACTAACCACTGAGCTATCGCGGCTCCCAGCTCAAAACAGGCTAGGTCTTATATGGGAAACATCGAGATACAGAAAAAGAAGATTTAGAGAGGGACTAAAGAGAACACTGATAAGAGAAGTATGTTTGGTGGGCATGGACTAATCTGATAATATCGAACATTTCGTCCTGAGATGGATCGATGGAAGACAAATATTAGGAGCTGTGCGCGACGTCTTGCGGCGGTGAAAGGATCAAGATCAAGTTAATGGGGAATAAAACCTGCAAGGAAACTATCAAAATCAACAATTAAAAGGCAATTGAGATGGAGCCACTAAAGAATGTAGGTAGAGGTGTACGCCGAAAGAATGTAGGTAGAGGTGTATGCCGTACATATAGAAGGTAGTTTGTTGGGACCACATTTAGAAAGTAGTTTGTTGGAACCACATTTAGAAAGTAGTTTGTTGGAACCACATTTAGAATGTAGTTTGTTGGAACCACATTTAGAAGCAGGTTTGTTGGAACCACATTTAGAATGTAGTTTGTTGGAACCACATTTAGAAGCAGGTTTGTTGGAACCACATTTAGAAGGTAGTTTGTTGGAACCACATTTAGAAGCAGGTTTGTTGGAACCACATTTAGAATGTAGTTTGTTGGAACCACATTTAGAAGGTAGTTTGTTGGAACCACATATAGAAGGTAGTTTGTTGTAACAACAATTAGAAGGTAGTTTATTGGAATCACATTTAGAAAGTAGTTTGTTGGAACCACATTTAGAATGTAGTTTGTTGAAATCACATATAGAAGGTAGTTTGTTGGAACCACATTTAGAAAGTAGTTTGTTGGAACCACATTTAGAAAACAGTTTGTTGGAACCACATTTAGAAAGTAGTTTGTTGGAACCACATTTAGAAGATAGTTTGTTGGAACCACATTTAGAAAACAGTTTGTTGGAACCACATTTAGAAAGTAGTTTGTTGGAACCACATTTAGAAGGTATTTTGTTGGAACCACATTTAGAAGATAGTTTGTTGGAACCACATTTAGAAGGTAGATTGTTGGACCCTCATTTAGAAGGTAGTTTGTTGGAACCACATTTAGAAGGTAGTTTGTTGTAACCACATTTAGAAAACAGTTTGTTGGAACCACATTTAGAAGGTATTTTGTTGGAACCACATTTAGAAGGTAGTTTGTTGGAACCACATTTAGAATGTAGTTTGCTGGAACCACATTTAGAAGGTAGTTTGTTGGAACCACATATAGAAGGTAGTTTGTTGTAACCACAATTAGAAGGTAGTTTGTTGGAATCACATTTAGAAAGTAGTTTGTTGAAACCACATTTAGAAAGTAGTTTGTTGGAACCACATTTAGAAGCAGGTTTGTTGGAACCACATTTAAAAAGTAGTTTGTTGGAACCACATTTAGAAGGTAGTTTGTTGGAACCACAATGAAAAGGTATATAGTTCACGTGCTCTGTGTTAAGACTGTCCCGTGTTATCAGGGAAGGAATGGATTATAAGTTGTCACTGTACGAATTGAATGATGATGGTTATTACAAAAACATAAACAATTGCTTTCTCAATTATTGGGACAACCCTCAAAAAATGAAATGAGATTTCGTCACATCAACACTAACTACAACAGATGAAAGATGTAGTCAGAAACATAAAGTAAAACAGTACAGGGTAAGTAACAGTGTAGAGAAAAGGCATTTTGTGTAAGATAAAATGGAAGTGCAAGCGCTTTTATTAATGCCATGTTGACGCGATCCTGATCTATAGAAGTAAAAAGCTGATTGCTTAACCATTTCCCAGCCGTTGTTTGAATAAAAATATGACTAGTCTCCTGTGTGAATTAAAGAAATATCAATTTTTGTTCCGTTTTTACAACTAAATGTATGCATTTACATGAATATTGACCAAATATAATCCACATCTTTAATTGTATATCGATGTCATCATGAATATAAGTAAAATTGTATAATCATAGCTTATATCAAGATTGGCATACAGTGTCAAAAATGTTATGTTGAGGCAATGAGAGATCGAGATTTGGGGCCTAAGATTATTTCTTCGAGAAAAATTCCTGGAGCAATCGTCTTGAAATACACCCCATCACGACGTCCACCTGAAAGTGGGTATTGTTCTGTCACTGAAATTATTATTTAATTAAACCTTATTTTAAAAAAAAGCTTTTATTAATAAAGTGTATTAAATAACATCTCCCAACGGTTTCTGTTTTTTGCAGTGTGAAGGCTCCGTTATTGTCTCTAGGACATATTATCTGCCTTGGCTTAAGTAAAGTAAATAACAAAGAACAAGCCGCAAGCAGTTATGCTCAATGTCTTCAATAAACGGAATTATTAAGTTTGTCATTTCATTACTGAAGAACAAGCAAGAGGGATTTTTTTGATCAGGGAGCAGTTCTCTAGAGCACATCTTCAAGTCTTCCTATACTCTCTTAAAAGCATCTACAGCAATAACTGGATCACGTGTTTATATAAATTAAAAAAAAAAGCATGTGGCATAGTCTTGCTTTGGGTTATAGTAGTAATGTAAGGTAGAGATCCCCATCACGCCACGTGGCGTATAGGGAAATGGTGTAGGTGACCATAATTTTTGTACAGACCTTCGGCACATAATTTTTGCGGTAATGTGCCCCATTACGCCCGTTCCGTTTTGCTTTCCCAGAAAAGATTTCTTACCCATTTAAGGCTGGGTGAACCCGGAAGCAGTCGATCAGGATCGAACCCGACCTCTTGTTCTTTGTAGTCCAGTTCACTAACCACTGAGCTCTGCGGTAATAATGAACGAATATAATTTATTTGTAACTTTAATCAATGACAAACAACGTCAACCTACAGCTATATGAACATTCCAGGAGCGTTGTTTTTGTGAAGTTGATGCTGAGCAATTAGTTTCAAACGCCCGTGGTAGTAAGACAGGAGTCAAAGGTGTGTTCCATGAAAAATGGAAACGAGAACACCCAAAACATAACGAGCGGGGCGGATACAACCAACTATCAAGGAGGGATCAAGTCATCATACTTCGCCTACGCATAGGCCACAATAGAATGAGAAATCACATGTTCACCAAATTCAAAATAGGTACAACCAGCCTATGCCACTGTACATTGGACAATATGACTACAAAACATGTTCTACAGGATTGCCCCCAGTACACAGACCTGAGAAGAGCGATGTGGTCCACTCCCACCTACCTGGAAGAAATGCAATATGGGGCAATCGATTCGCTTAACAGACAGCAGACTTCATGAGAGAGTCTGGAATCCTACTCTGATTGAGTCTTGATCGCAGAGATAGAGAGAGAGAGAGAGAGAGAGAGAGAGAGAGAGAGAGAGAGATGAGATGTCTGAAAAAAGTGATGTGAGAGATCGTCCATAAAAGATAGAATTAGAAATAATATCATAAGGGAATGAGAAGGCATTGAGTCAATCCTAAGTTACACACAGAAACAAGAAATAAACTTGTTGGCCCATTTAGAAAGAATGCCATGCAATTACTTACAATATAAATCTTTTTTTTTTTTTAAAAAGCATAAGGAAGAAGAGCAAGAGGCAGACCCAGGGCAAGATGGACTAACAGCATCAAAATATACCCTACAACATCATCATTTGGAAATGGTTGAAGTTGTTATAAGATTAACGACAAAAATCTTCTTCCCTCGACACAAAAAAGTAGAGAGGAAGCGAAGAAGGACAAGAAGAAGAAGAAGAATAATAAGAAGAAGAACAAGAGGGAGAAGAATAATAATAATAAGAAGAAGAACAAGAACAAGAGGGAGAAGAATAATAATAATAAGAAGAAGAACAAGAGGGAGAAGAATAATAATAATAAGAAGAAGAACAAGAGGGAGAAGAATAATAATAAGAAGAAGAAGAACAAGAGGGAGAAGAATAATAATAATAAGAAGAAGAACAAGAGGGAGAAGAATAATAATAATAAGAAGAAGAACAAGAGGAAGAAGAACAGGAAGAAGAGGAAGAAGAGGAAGAATTTAAAAAGGAAGACTCTCCATATTCTGCAAATGTCACTATTATTTCACTCCACGAATCAGGTACCTATTTTCACACCTATGCTAGCCGTGTCTTATCTATTCCCGAATGAATCTACGACCCACCTCTGGAAAGTGACACCCACGATGCGACGACACACATAGAACAAACAATAATATACTTACATCATAACGGAGACCACATTTACATAGTAGTTTTCCACTGGCCAATAAGATCGCACCCTCTGCAAATCTCTTCAGGTCACTAAACAAGTTGTGGGAGGAAGGGAGGAGGTGGCGAGGTTATAAATAACATTACATTCACGTGTAACGTGTTCTGTGATAACTTGCGTGATTTGAACTGTAGAGTTAAACACTGCTTACGGTATGTAGCCCTTTTTTCATAGTCGTCCACTGTTTTAACGTTAAATAATAATAACACGTGAAAACAATAGCTAAAAATCTTGTAACTGGAGCATTCATTAAACAGTAACTGTTTTCACTTCTTTTGTATGGCAACACTTTTCACGATTTTAATAATCATGTAGAGTGTAAACACGTACATAGATTTGAGAGTGAGAAAAGTTTGGGATATTCTTTGTTCTTTAATGTTACATCTAATTATCTTAATTGTTCGTTGCTTGATTTATAAATCTTTACATATAAAATATTTGTTTAATTGTTTTATTCGTTTCTTTTGATGATGTATCTCATTACTATAATATATTACTTGTGTGCACTTTGCTTCATTTTAAATGTTAGGTTGTGAGTGTTGTTTGTTTATTTATTTCTAACTATAAGCAGATCGTCTGTGTAGCTATAGTGTGGCCAGCACTGTGTGAGGGGGTAGAAGAGAAGAGATGATATCACCCGTCACGCATGACGAAAGAAGGAAATAAAGAGGCAAGGGGTCAATGCCTTTGCCCGTACAGCGGAGTTCGTACATATGATTTGAAACCGTCTTCAGTGCTTTCGCGGTTGTATAGCAGGTATACTTCATACTGGGGGACATGCTAAGATGGAGATCTGAGCACTATGGAGCCGTCCGTTGTGTAATGAAGATGATCTGTCCATCACACCTTGAATCCAATGTGTTCTCGTGGCATCAATTATTTGTAGCAAGGAAAAGTGAAAACAGAAAAAAATGGAACGATGGAATCTAAGAGGCTTTCATTAAATTCGACTTGACAACTTCATCATTATCATCATAAAGTACCGAGCCTACTGGCGTAGGTGATCATGTCTCTCCACAACTTTTGATCTCGACAATTATTTATCATTTCTGATGTTGACCTGCTGCCAAGCCATTCTCTAGAGCTATCTGGTATGTTTTCTATTTGTTTCCTTCTATCTCTTCGTCCCTCAACTTTCCCAGTTGTTACAATATATTCCGGGTGTCCGGTTAGCGCAATCGATAGGCGGTTGGCTTACCACGGCAACAGCCGGGGTTCGTAATCCTGGCGAGGACACCTGGGTTTTACTAATTCCCTAAAAATTAGTAGGAGCCGCGATAGCTCAGTGGTTAGTGAACTGGACTACTACGGACAAGGGGTAGGGTTCGATCCCAACCGACGGCTCCGGGTTCACCCAGCCTTAAATGGGTACCGGATTTTTTCTGGGAAAGTAAAAGCAGCACGGGCGTAATACCGACCACATTACCCCAAAAATCATGTGCTGAAGGTCTGTAAAATATAGGGTCACTAACACCATATTTCCCTATACGCCACTTGGCGTGACGGGGGGTACTTTACTTTTTTTTTTACAATATATTCCAGCTGTTCTCTTCTCATTATATGGTTTTAAAAAATTGAAGTTTTTTTCTTCCTGATATTGGATTTTAACTCTCTTTTTAATTTGGCCTATCTCTGAATGTTTTCATTACTCTTCTTAGCTGTCCATGATTATCTAACATTCTTCTGTAAAACCTTATTTTTATAGCTCCAGTGATTTTCTTGTCTGTTGTCCTTGTGTCCATGATTCACACCCATATGTTAAGACTGGCTCTACGTAACATTTAAGAACTCCTTTTCTTGTTTCCATTGTCAAAAATGGATTGCACAGTATTTTCCTCATTTTTTGGAAAGCTGCTTTTGCCTGAGCCATTCTGCATCTCACCTCTTTTGTACATCTTCATGTCTGAGGTTAACAAAGTTCCCAAATATTTAAATGCATTTACCTGTTTTAATATTGTTCCACTTGTCTTTATTTTGCACTGAGGTGATGTCTTTTTCTTTCTTGTTACCATTGCCTCTGTCTTTTTGCTATTAAGGCTGAGTCCTTTATTTTTGCTTTCTTTCACTATAATGTCCAACATTTCTTGTAACTCATTTTCACTCTTAGCGATTAATACTATATCATCAGCATACCTTAGATTATTTATATTATGACCTCCAATTGTTATTCCAGGTATGCCCCTTATGTATCTTAATATAATCTCACCATAAATATTAAACAAATCTGGTGACAGCAGCTTTTGTCTATAGATTAATGAATTGTGATTTTTGGGCCATGTTAAAAGACACAACAGCCTACTAAAAGTAATATTGGAAGGGAAAATACAAGGTAAAAGAAGCATAGGCACACAAAGACTAACATGGAAGAGTAAAATCAAAAGATGGACAGATCAGCCTATGACAACCTGCACCATCCAAGCAAGAGACAGGGCAGAATGGCGCTCCGTGGTAGCCAACCTTCGTTGCGGAGATGGCATTCGATGATGATGATGATGATGATGATGATGATAGATTACTGACGTAAAACTAAACTATTTGAAAACTGTTGGCAATGGGCAATGCTAGTGTCAAAACTCTTTTTTTTAGAAGTAAAAATAATGGATGGTTTTATGAAAATAGTACAGCGAAACTAGCGTAGTGGTAGCCGCAAACTTAGCAATAAAGTGAGCATGAATTTGATTGCAGCTTCCCATTCTTTATTTATCAGCTTGATAAAAAAGGAGTACCTTATTCAATGAGCTGGAAAAAGTAAATATCAGTGATGAAGAGCACTGGCCTCCTCATATCCATATACTTCATCAGAAGTGCGAAGAAGTTGACTATATTTTATATGTATCTTTCATCTATCTATCTATCTATCTATTGTCCTTTCGAGCCGAAGACGGCACATAGGGCAGAACCACAATCTCAAAAACAGAAACCTTGCGTGCCAAAATGTCACATGTTGCTGAGATTACTGCTTCCAAAATCTATTGCTCTGTTTCCATAACAATACTTTTTACAATGTTAGTATATTTCATACGCACCACTTATACACACATCACATTAATGTGAGTTATTGGTGATTGGGTTTAGTTATAAAATAGTTATACAATCCTGGCCACCGTTTCTTTCGGCCATTTTCAATGTTAAGATCAGTGTTTAACTTAAGTTTCATGTTTATATTTTTTTTATGGTTTAGAAGTATTTATATATGGTGCTAATCTTTGCTTATTTTTGTTTTGTATCCGATGAAGGTTTTTTCCTAAACATCGTAGTTTGTATCTTCTCTCTGCAACTTTAGCTGCTTAATGCCATTTTGTGTTTATTTTACATGGTCTCTGTATCTCTGTTCGGAGTCCCGCATAGTCTTTCGTATTTTCTATTTGTCCTTATCTCCATAAAATAGTTATTTTTCACTTTGATTGCGTCACAGCGTTACCGCATTCAAATACGTAACGGGGTTCCCAATGAAATGTAATGAAAAAGAAATGTTTTTAAAAAAATTGTAAGTAGATGGTAGTTTTCAAATTTGTAATATTATTATTCATTGATTGTTTTATTTTTTAAATTTACAGTCAAGTTGTTTTATTAATTGTCGCTTTGTAAAACTGAAAATTAACGCGTTTTAGTGTCGTCTTTTATTGGAAACGGAGATGCGATAGCTCAGTTGTTAGTGAAATGGACTACAAAGGACAAGGGTTCGATCTTGATCAACTACTTCCAGGTTCACCCAGCCTTAATTGAGTACCGGAATTTTTTTCTGGGAAAGTAAAGTGCCACGGAAGTAATACCAACACCATTACCTAAAAAATCATGTGCCAAAGGTCTATACAAATTATGGTCACTAACACCATATTCCCTATACGCCACTTGACGTAACGGGGCTCTTTCCTCCTTTTTTTTTATTGCAAAGAGTAGAATATGCATATCATCATCATCAAGTACCGGGCCTGCTGGCGTAGGTGTTCATGTCCCTCTACAACTGTCGATCTCGATAGTCATTTATCATTTCTGTTGTTTGGCATTCGGCTAAGCCATTCTTTTAAGCTGTCTGGTATCTTTTCTCTTTGCTTCCCTCAATCTCTTCATCCTTCAATTTTCCCAGCTGTCACAATATATTGTAGCTGTTCCCTTCTCATTACATGGCCAAAAAATGATGATTGTTTCTTCCTAATATTGGAAATTAGCTCTCTTTTTGCTTTGACCTCTCTCAGAACATCTTCATTACTCTTCTCAGCTGTCCATGGTATTCTCAACATTCTTCTGTAAAACATTTCTACAGACTCCAGTAATTTTCTTGTCTGTTGTCATATTGTCCATGATTCACATCCATATGTTAAGACTGACTCTACATAACATTTAAGAACTCTTTTTCTTGTTTCGATTGTCAAAAATGGATTGCATAGTATCATCCTCATTTTTTGGAAAGCTGCTTTTGCCTGAGCCATTCTGCATCTCAGCTCTTTTGTACATCTTCCGTCTGAGGTTAACAAAGTTCCCAAATATTTAAATTCATAGACCTTGCTAGACTAGTCACAATCATAGACAATATCATTTATATGTCTTGCGTTAGGGCTTTCAAACAGTTTCTTGAGTATGCATTGGGTTTTCTGAAGGACATGAGAACAAAGTAGACATGGTTAGTGTTATCGACCCTGGGTATTTTGGGTCAGTTTTTGTATTTGAGCCCCAGTTAAACAGAAACAACAAAACAGAAATTACGGTAACCCGCGGTCACTTTATTTACCGGAGGGTGTACTTTATCCATTCTTCGACCGGTCTTTTAATAATAACAATAAAAAGAAATAACATCGAAGAGAATATTGGGGCTGGTTGAATGGGTAGAGTTGCGTGACTGAGATACTTCTTAGCAGATCACTGGGGGCCGTCTCAACTCCATATCCAGGAAGGTTGTTTTCTTAATGTCCTTTAAAGTCTTTAAAGTCAATAAATAGGGCTAGGACCAGTGACAGGGGAGAAAATCAACGGAATCACTGTCACCTGCCAGGAATGTCGTAGGTAGCGACTAACGAGGTTGAGGTCAATGTCTTCGCCAGTGCTACGGAGTTCGTGCTTTTGACCTGAAGCTATTTAAAGTGCATATGGTTAAGGTTCTAGTATTATTATTGAAGATACCAATATTAGCAATCTGGGTTTTCTGTAATCTAATAACCCCGGCCCTGGGAGTATTTGTTTTTGTGATTAGTTCTTTCATCGCTACACCCAATGTTCATTCACATTGTGATCACTCCCCCGATGACGTGGGAAGACATCAGTCACAGTTCATGAAACTCCATGTCGCTTGTGAGGTCCTCCAGAACAATATTTAAGAAAGAATGGTTTATTATTGCGAACGCTGGTATGAATTGTACTTTCTAAAAACAGCTTCATCTTATTTTTTCCCTCTGAAAATTAACACATTTCAAAGCTGTGCTGCCAGATCTAGATGATAGACTTAATGCAATAAGAAAAATAGCCACCACCAGTATGATATGTGTTAGATGCATGGCATGAGACAACCTGAGAGATAAGAACTGAGAAGAAAGCTACAAATAATTCCCGCTGTGTATACATAAAGAAACAACAGATAATATAGGTTGGCCATGTCATAAAACAGAAATATCAAAATACATCAAGTCGAGCCTTCAATTCGTCAATTGCACACACAAACTATTGATACGTTAACGAGAACACCAGATAGAAGGACCGGCCACAGAAAGATGGATTGATGGAATATTACAAACACTAAGAAACATAACAGCAGGAGAGGCAATACAAGAGCAAAAGACTGAAGACTATAACCACCCTCCACCCTGAAAGTCAAATGAGAAAAGGATGATGAAGTAGAAAAAGAAAAAAAAAAGACGGAAAATGAACACAGGATATTGTATTGTTCACCACTGACAGGACTTGTTACCCAAACTCTTTACTCTGCGACGATGAGTCAATGGATGAAACCGGATCACTTCAAATATGGGTTAAGTCCCAAACCTTCTAAGTGGAAATGTGTACTTTACCTCAATATTGCAGCGATTTCTAGCGCAGATGAGATCAAGTATCTAAGTTCTATATGAGACGGACAATGAAACGAAGGTCCTATACAACAACAATTTAAGGACTCCACCTCAATGGCAAAAAGACAGAAGTAATGGTGAAACAAAGAAAAAGACATCACTGCAATGCACAATTAGGACAAGTGGAACAATACTAAAACAGGTCAATTAATTTAAATATCTGGAAACAATGTTACTCTCAGATGGTAGATGTTCATCAGAGGTGAGATACAGAATGGCTCAGGAAAAAGCAGCTTTCCCCAAAAAAAATAAGGAAGATACTGTGCAGTCCATTTTTGACAATAAAAGATTTCTTAAATGTTATGTAAAGCCAGTCTTAACATATGGATGTGAATCATGGACAATAGGACACCAAACAAGAAATTCACTGGAGACTGTAGAAATGTAGTTTTACAGAAGAATGTTGAGAAAACCATGGATAGCTAAGAAGAGAAATTAAAACGATTTTAATGATACCATAGCACTGAAAGAGCTCATTTCCAATATTAGGAAGAAATATTCAACATTTTTGTGGCCATGTAATGAGAAGGGAACAACTGGAATATATTGTGATGACTTGGAAAATTGAGGGACGAAGAGATAGAGGAATGCTAAGAGAAAATATACCGGGCAGCTTAAGAGAATGGCTTGGAAGAAGGTCAAGAACAGAAATGATAAATAACTTTCAAGATCGAAAGTTGTGGAGAGATATGATCACCTACGCCATCATGTGTGGTACTTGATGATGATGATGATGATAATTCAGAAGGAAGAGAAAATTAAACATAGTGATAGAACTAAAGATGTCATGTAAAGAAGATAATAATCACCAAAAAAAGATGGTTTGTCTTGAAATGATACAATGTCTCTCTCTCTCTCTCTCTCTCTCTCTCTCTCTGCGATCAAAACTCAATCAGAGTAGGATTCCAGACTCTCTCATGAAGCCAGCTGTCTGTTTAAGTGATTCGATTGCCCCATATAGTTCCTCTTTCAGGTAGGTGGGTGTGGACCACATTGCTCTTCTCATGTCTGTGTACTGGGGGCAATCCTGTAGAACATGTTTTGTAGTCACATTGTCCAGTGTACAGTGGCATAGGCTGGTTGTACCTATTTTGAATGTGGTGAACATGTGATTTCTCATTCTATTGTGGCCTGTTCGTAGGCGAAGTACTAACTTAGTTGACCTTGTACTTGTAATCTGGCCGTTCTATCCCGAAGGTGATACAAACTGACAGATGTAAATGCTCAAAGAGAAGATACCTTTGAGCGTAAATAACATTATTACAGTATACCATTTACACTTGGTGACAACTCTAGGGTTTAACTAAATAAAAATAATCTACGAGAAACAGACTACAGATTAATGAAATGTTTAAACACACGGATATTAGTAACGTGCTGTGGATATAACAGAGAAATAAAATAAACAGTTTTAGAAAGTGAGGTCTTAAAATACAAATTTAAGCCTGATGAAGATATGAAATATAGAGACAGGAATTAAGAAAGGTAAAGAAGGAAATGAACCAAACGAAACATCTAAAGGAAATAGAGAGATGTGGAGCGGATGTGAGAAAGGAAGGAAGGAAAGAAGGAATGAATGAAGAAAGGAAGGAAGGGAGGGAGGGAGGGCAGGACGGCGGGAGGGAGATAGGAAAGAAAGAAGGAAGGAAGGGAGGGATGAGTGAAGGAAGGAAGGAAGGAAGGAAGGCAGGGAGGGAGGGAGGGAGGGAGGAAGGAAGGAAGGAAGGAAGGAAGGAAGGAAGGAAGGAAGGAAGGAAGGAAGGAAGGAAGGAAGGAAGGAAGGAAGGAAGGAAGGAAGAAGAAGGAAGGAAGGAAGGAAGGAAGGAAGGAAGGAAGGAAGGACGTGAAAATAAAATTAAAAGAAATCCATTGAGCACAAATAGGAAAAAAAAACTTGCAAACTTGTGGAGCATAGGTCTTCAACAAACGCTTTCCAAGCCATTCTGTTTCTTATCATATTTTTAAGATCATTCCATGCCTTACCCATTATCTTCATCTCTACTCCCATCTGTCTCCTCAAAGAATATTTTTGTCTTCCTCTTTGTCTCTCTACTGTGAAAATTCCAAATAGGGCCTGTTGTGTAAGACTCTCAGTTGGCGTCCACAGTGTGTGTCCAATCCAACGCCATCGTCTTTCATTGTATCTCTTTATCCACTGGTATTTGACTGGTGCATTTCCATAATTCTATGTTAGGGAATTTGTCCTGCCATTGCCCTCCTTTTATTCTGCTCAAACATTCATCAATAGTGGTCTGTATCTTCATGATTGTGATTTTTGTTGTTCTCCATGTTTCACAGCCATACAATAGGACTGACTTAACATCGGAGTCCAACATTATTATTTTTTGTATTTAACCTAATTTCTTTGGAACCTTCCATGTGTGTCCTAGCGCAACGCTTCTCTTGCTTTTGATATCCTTATTTTGGTTTCATTTTCTGTTCCTCCCTCATTGTCTGTCTTACTACCCAGATAAATGTAAGATTGTGCGTCTAGTAGAGGTATTTCTCAAATTGTTATTTGGTTATTGCTTACAGCATTAATTCTCATAATTTTGGTCTTATCTCTATTTATTTTCAGTCTCAGCTGTTGTGATCTCTCATCAAGTATGCTCATTTTATCTTGCATCTGTTGATGGTTGTGTAATATATTAGCTACGTCATCAGCAAAGTCTAAATCATCAAGTTGCTTGGTCAGTGACCACTGGATTGCATTTCTGTTGTTTTGAGTTATTTCCATAATCCAATCTATGGCCCGTAGATAGAGAAATGGAGATAGTAGGCATCCCTGCCTTACTCCAGTTCTTATGCCTCTGTAAGCTGTCCTTCAAGCACCACACTACATTTCATTCCTTCATACATTGTTTTTGTCAGTTTAATAAACTGTATGGGGATTCCGAAATGACTCAGCAACTTTAAAAGCATTCCTTTGTCCAATGCCTTTTCGTAATCTATGAATCCGATATAAAGTGAAGACTGTAATTGTTAGCTTTGTTCAGTTGTTATATGTAAGGTAGTTATTTGATCAATTCATGGTAAAGTAAAGTAAAGTAAAGTAAAGTAAAGTAAAGTAAAGTAAAGTAAAGTAAAGTAAATTAAAGTAAAGTAAGCGCCAAGTGACGTATAGGGAATATAGTGTTAGTGACCATACAGTTTACAGACCTTCGACACATGATTTTTTGGGGTAATGTGGTCGGAATTACGCACTTGCCGCTTTACTTTCCCAGAATAAAGTCCGGTACCCATTAAAGGCTGGGTGAACCCAAAGCTGTCGGTTGAGATCGAAACCTACCTCTTGTCTTTTGTAGTCCAGTTCACTAACCACTGAGCTATCTTCTTTCTTCTTCTTCTTTACCTCCGTCACGCCAAGTGGCGTATAGGGAAATATAGTGTTAGTGACTCTATATTTTATAGACCTTCAGCACATGATTTTTGGGGTAATGTGGTCAGTATTACGCCCATGCTGCTTTACTTTCCCAGAAAAAAATCCGGTACCCATTTAAGGCTGGGTGAACCCGGAAGCCGTCGTTGGGATCGAACCCTACCCCTTGTCTGTGGTAGTCCAGTTCACTAACCACTGAGCTATCGCAGCTCTCTAATTCATGGTAAGCTTTTCCTAAAACCCCGTTTGCTCACCTCTCAAATGTTTATCTTTGGCCTCTTTTAGTCTCTACATAATAATTCTGCTTAGTATTTTTCCTGGCATTAATAGTAGCATAATTGTCATGTAATTTGTGCACTCTTGTAAACTTCCTTTCTTTGGTAATTTGTTCATATAACCTTTACAGTCTTTCGGTATTTCTTCTCTTTCCCCTATTTTATCTAGTAGAATTGTATAACATCTTAGTAGAGGTGCTAATACTCATCATCATCATCATCATCATCATCATCATCATCATCATCATCGAGTGCCGTCTCCGCAACGAAGGTTGGCTACCATGGATCGCCATTCCACTCTGTTTCTTGCTTTGATGGTGCAGGTTGTCATAAATTTACTTGTCCATCTTTTGATCTTGCTCGTCCATGTTAGTCTTGGTCTGCCTCTGCCTCTTTTACCTTGTATTTGCGTCTTTATCATTTCTTTAATAGCTTACCGGTTTTCATTATTTCTTCCAGGCTTGGCTTTCCACAATTAATGTGCAACTCTTCCTCTGCTGGTAGTATATCTGGAGAGTTATTTGGGCGGGGTTTGTTCAAGAATTTTTCAATGCGCTGCTTTCATCTCTTTATTTGTTTCCTTATATTACTAAGCAGTTTTCTAGCAGATTAATTAGGCATTGAACTGTTTGTAATTTCCGCTAATTTCTTTGTACTGTTATTCAGTTCTTTCACATTTCCTCACATTGATAACGCAATATTTAGCTCCATTTTGTACACTGATAATGCAATATTTAGCTCCATTTCTGACATTAATAACGCAATATTTAGCTCCTTTTCTTAAGTTGATAACGCAATATTTAGCCCTATTTCTTACATTGATATCGCAATATTTAGCTCCATTTCTTACACTGATAACGCAATATTTTGCTCCATTTTTTAAATTGATATCGCAATATTTAGCTCCACTTCTGACATTGATATCGTAATATTTAGCTCCACTTCTGCCATTGATAATGCAATATTTTGCTCCATTTTTGGCATTGATATCGCAATGTTTAGCTCTATTTCTTCCACTGATAACGCAATATTAAAGTTCCATTTCTGAAATTGACAACGCACTATTTAGCTCCTTGTCTTACATCGATAAGCCAATATTCAGCTCCATCTCTTACATTGACAACGCAATATTTAGCTCCATTTCTGACATTGGCAACGCAATATTTAGTCCCATTTCTGACATTGACAACGCAATATTTAGTCCCATTTCTGACATTGATAACGCAATATTTAGTCCCATTTCTGACATTGACAACGCAATATTTAGTCCCATTTCTGACATTGACAACGCAATATTTAGTCCCATTTCTGACATTGACAACGCAATATTTAGTCCCATTTCTGACATTGACAACGCAATATTTAGTCCCATTTCTGACATTGACAACGCAATATTTAGTCCCATTTCTGACATTGACAACGCAATATTTAGTCCAATTTCTGAAATTGGCAACGCAATATTTAGTCCCATTTCTGACATTGACAACGCAATATTTAGTCCCATTTCTGACATTGACAACGCAATATTTAGTCCCATTTCTGACATTGACAACGCAATATTTAGTCCCATTTCTGACATTGATAACGCAATATTTAGTCCCATTTCTGACATTGATAACGCAATATTTAGTCCCATTTCTGACATTGATAACGCAATATTTAGTCCCATTTCTGACATTGCCAACGCAATATTTAGTCCCATTTCTGACATTGACAATGCAATATTTAGTCCCATTTCTGACATTGATAACGCAATATTTAGTCCCATTTCTGACATTGCCAACGCAATATTTAGTCCCATTTCTGACATTGACAATGCAATATTTAGTCCCATTTCTTTCTGACATTGACAACGCAATATTTAGTCCCATTTCTGACATTGACAACGCAATATTTAGTCCTATTTCTGACATTGATAACGCAATATTTAGTCCTATTTCTGACATTGATAACGCAATATTTAGTCCTATTTCTGACATTGATAACGCAATATTTAGTCCCATTTCTGACATTGACAACGCAATATTTAGTCCCATTTCTGACATTGATAACGCAATATTTAGTCCCATTTCTGACATTGATAACGCAATATTTAGTCCCATTTCTGACATTGATAACGCAATATTTAGTCCCATTTCTGACATTGACAACGCAATATTTAGTCCCATTTCTGACATTGACAACGCAATATTTAGCTCCATTTCTGACATTGATAACGCAATATTTAGTCCCATTTCTGACATTGACATCGCAATATTTAGTCCCATTTCTGTCATTGAAAACGCAATATTTAGTCCCATTTCTGACATTGCCAACGCAATACTTAGTCCCATTTCTGACATTGACGACGCAATATTTAGTCCCATTTCTGACATAGGCAACGCAATATTTAGTCCCATTTCTTTCTGACATTGATAACGCAATATTTAGTCCCATTTCTGACATAGGCAACGCAATATTTAGTCCCATTTCTGACATTGATAACGCAATATTTAGTCCCATTTCTGACATTGACAACGCAATATTTAGTCCCATTTCTGACATAGGCAACGCAATATTTAGTCCCATTTCTTTCTGACATTGATAACGCAATATTTAGTCCCATTTCTGACATAGGCAACGCAATATTTAGTCCCATTTCTGACATTGACAACGCAATATTTTGTCCCATTTCTGACATAGGCAACGCAATATTTAGTCCCATTTCTTTCTGACATTGATAACGCAATATTTAGTCCCATTTCTGACATAGGCAACGCAATATTTAGTCCCATTTCTGACATTGATAACGCAATATTTAGTCCCATTTCTGACATTGACAACGCAATATTTAGTCCCATTTCTGACATAGGCAACGCAATATTTAGTCCCATTTCTTTCTGACATTGATAACGCAATATTTAGTCCCATTTCTGACATAGGCAACGCAATATTTAGTCCCATTTCTGACATAGGCAACGCAATATTTAGTCCCATTTCTGACATTGACAACGCAATATTTAGTCCCATTTCTGACATAGGCAACGCAATATTTAGTCCCATTTCTTTCTGACATTGATAACGCAATATTTAGTCCCATTTCTGACATAGGCAACGCAATATTTAGTCCCATTTCTGACATTGGCAACGCAATATTTAGTCCCATTTCTGACATTGACAACGCAATATTTAGTCCCATTTCTGACATTGACAACGCAATATTTAGTCCCATTTCTGTCATTGACAACGCAATATTTAGTCCCATTTCTGACAGTGACAACGCAATATTTAGCTCCATTTCTGACATTGACAATGCAATATTTAGTCCCATTTCTGACATTGACAACGCAATATTTAGTCCCATTTCTGACATTGACAACGCAATATTTAGTCCCATTTCTGACATAGGCAACGCAATATTTAGTCCCATTTCTTTCTGACATTGATAACGCAATATTTAGTCCCATTTCTGACATAGGCAACGCAATATTTAGTCCCATTTCTGACATTGGCAACGCAATATTTAGTCCCATTTCTGACATTGACAACGCAATATTTAGTCCCATTTCTGTCATTGACAACGCAATATTTAGTCCCATTTCTGACATTGACAACGCAATATTTAGTCCCATTTCTGACAGTGACAACGCAATATTTAGCTCCATTTCTGACATTGACAATGCAATATTTAGTCCCATTTCTGACATTGATAACGCAATGTTTAGCTCCATTTCTTACATTCATGAGGCATTATTTAGCTCCATTTCTGACATTGACAACGCAATATTTAGCCCCATTTCTGACATTGACAACACAATATTTAGCTCCATTTCAGACATTGACAACGCAATATTTAGTCCCATTTCTGAAATTGACAACGCAATATTTAGTCCCATTTCTGTCATTGACAACGCAATATTTAGTCCCATTTCTGACATTGATAACGCAATGTTTAGCTCCATTTCTTACATTCATGAGGCATTATTTAGCTCCATTTCTGACATTGACAACGCAATATTTAGTCCCATTTCTGAAATTGACAACGCAATATTTAGTCCCATTTCTGAAATTGACAACGCAATATTTAGTCCCATTTCTGTCATTGACAACGCAATATTTAGTCCCATTTCTGTCATTGACAACACAATATTTAGTCCCATTTCTGACAGTGACAACGCAATATTTAGCTCCATTTCTGACATTGACAACGCAATATTTAGTCTCATTTATTACATTGATAACGCAATGTTTAGCTCCATTTCTTACATTCATGAGGCATTATTTAGCTCCATCTCTTATATTGATAACGCAATATTTAGCTGCATGTCTTAAATTCCTATATGAATATTCGGCTACACTTATTTACACACAATACCTTCAAACATACGACGCTCATTATAGAAACAAGGTACTGATTCTCCTATATATTTTGTTACTAACTATACTTTAATGTCATATGATGTCTTTGTTAATACAAATCATTTTTATTCATTTTAGCTCAAATTTCAACATCCGGCTGGCATTTCTCTACAAGACCCCGAGAGTACATAGATGACTTCATTACTGATATTTTCTTGTTAATACAAAATCAAGTTTTAACTAAAGGGCAGACATATTAAATGTTCATATTCTAATGCAACATTAACCCAGTTGTGCTCAAATAACTTAATATAGAATATTCAAATAAGCGTGCAGTCTAAATGAGGAAAAAAGTACATATTAATTAAAAGAGAACGTATTTAAACAGTAATTGAACAGTGCATAACACTACAGTTCTTTATCGAAATAATATATATTGTATTTGGGTGCAGAGATGTCCAGTGTGTAATTAGTTACACTTGAACAACAAGAACAACTACTTAAGCAGAACGTTTAATTCCGAATTTTTCCAGAAGGTTTAGTTCACTTTACACAGAAGCTGTTTCAGCAACTAGATTGTGAGGAACCAACCAGCTGATAATAAAAGAGAATCCAAGTGGCGTTATTTCCAGCAAAGATGAATACCTTCTACGTCAATATTTGCTGTCTATCATGGATCTATTTTGCCTCCGTGCTGGGGTATCCACTTCCAGGTATGTAACTCCATTGTTCGTTCTCATAATTGATACATTACATAAAACTCACAAAATGAACAAATTCTAAGAAAGAAATAAGCAATAAAATGTTAATTTTGCTGTGTTGAAAAAGAGCAATTAATTTCGAAAACTGCTTTACAGAAGATACAAAAAGAAGAATCCAGTTTAAGGAAAATTATTTTTTCTGAAATCTTACCTTGCAAACTTGCAACTGTCAACATTTATTAAAGAGATACAGAAAACGGGAAAGAAAGAGAGAGAGAGAGAGAGAGAGAGAGAGAGAGAGAGAGATAAATAAATAAAATAGAGATTAAAGCAAAGGGGAATATGTTGTACAGTTTAGCATTATGATATGCAATAAAATCGAATAACATAATCCTGTAAGTGCTTCGGTCTATGCGTCTCTTACACCAAGGGACAGCATTCACATCTTCAATGTCATTTCAGATTAAATTAAGTGACATTGATGATACGTTTGTGTGTAGATAAATTACATTGACAGTTGATGGTTCGTATACAAGTGTGTTTCAATAGAAAATAGATATACTATATCCAGGTTTTCGTTACATTCAAATTAAACAATTGCAATATAAGGTCTCAGTATCAAGGGAGCAGTTCCTTAATTTTTTTTAAATATGTTATTATTTTACTTATTATGGCTGATATTATTAATTGATTATTCATCATCATCATCGTCATGTGCCATACCGGTTGCCGTAGGTGATCATGTCCTTCCACAATCTTCTATCCATAGTAAAGGTCAAGATAAAGTACGAGACTTGAATCCACGTCTCAGCGCGCCAGTTTCCGCCCATATATGCTCGGCTGCCTATCCAGAAGTGTTCGGAGACTTCTGGATAGTGTCGCTTCAGTCATCGAAACTCGCGATGCTATGCAGCATTTTTCACCTTACCAGAGTACTACCCTGGTACCCATTTCTGTCAGTAGCTGGGTCGACCGCGGGGGTATTTTTTTTTCCAACGCGAGTACAACTCACACATTGTATCAATTCCATTGTTGACTGTTTTGTCGCCTGCGACCTCTCTTTCCCTGTATTTTGCCAGTTGTAACCAAATATTTCAACTTTCCTCTTCTCGTGATGTGCCCGAAAAATGTTGATGGTTTCTTTATAATGTTTCTTATGAGCTTCCTTTCTGGTTGGCCTCTTTGAGAGTTTCCTTGTCGGTCTTTTTAGTTGTCCAGGGAACTTTCGAAAGTTTTTCTCAATGACAGTTCCGGCCACATTTATAGCCAATTATTGCTACTAAGCAAATAACTAAAGAAAACGACAATGTGGTCACTGTCTTATTTACTTCCTCTTGTACCATTCGGGTATCAAATAATATACAAAGTTCTGGTTGTTCTACAGGCAGCTTCTGCCGTTGCCAGTCAATGTTGCTGTAGGGTTTTTTTATGTGAATGATCTATATTACTCTGTGTTGTGGTGGCGTTCTTTGATGTTACTGATCTGTTTTACTCTGTGTTTTGGTAGCGTTCTTTGATGTTACTGATCTATTTTACTCTGAGTTGCTGTAGCGTTTCTTTGATGTAACTGATCTATTTTACTCTGAGTTACTGTAGCGTTTCTTTGATGTAACTGATCTATTTTACTCTGAGTTACTGTAGCGTTTCTTTGATGTGAATGATCTATTTTATTCTGAGTTGCTGTAGCGTGTCTTTGATGTTACTGATCTATTTTACTCTGAGTTGCTGTAGCGTTTCTTTGATGTGAATGATCTGTTTTACTCTGAGTTGCTGTAGCGTGTCTTTGATGTTACTGATCTATTTTATTCTGAGTTGCTGTAGCGTTTCTTTGATGTTACTGATCTATTTTACTCTGAGTTGCTGTAGCGTGTCTTTGATGTGAATGATCTATTTTACTCTGAGTTGCTGTAGCGTGTCTTTGATGTTACTGATCTATTTTACTCTGAGTTGCTGTAGCGTTTCTTTGATGTTACTGATCTATTTTACTCTGTGTTGCTGTAGCGTTTCTTTGATGTGAATGATCTGTTTTACTCTGAGTTGCTGTAGCGTTTCTTTGATGTTACTGATCTATTTTACTCTGAGTTGCTGTAGCGTTTCTTTGATGTTACTGATCTATTTTATTCTGAGTTGCTGTAGCGTTTCTTTGATGTTACTGATCTATTTTACTCTGTGTTGCTGTAGCGTTTCTTTGATGTGAATGATCTATTTTACTCTGAGTTGCTCTAGCGTTTCTTTGATGTAAATGATCTATTTTACTCTGAGTTACTGTAGCGTTACTTTGATGTGAATGATCTATTTTACTCTGAGTTACTGTAGCGTTACTTTGATGTGAATGATCTATTTTACTCTGAGTTACTGTAGCGTTACTTTGATGTGAATGATCTATATTACTCTGTGTTGTGGTGTTAAATCACCATCACATGTGGGGGGGGGGGGGGTTTGAACACGGATCCTTTCTGTCCTGAGTCCGTCATCGTTCCTCTAGACCACCCAGCCCCTCGGGTCTTATTGTCACTGAAGAAGGCAACAGATGTCATCAGTATTACTTAGTTTGGCGCAGCAGACAATGTCGGCTCAGATTATTAGAAACAGAAGTAGCATCTGATCTTCCATACGCCTGCGACATACGGACGCTCACTGCTGACTTGCTAGAAGAATAGATGCTCTCAGGATGAGATAAAGGCATTCAAATGTTAAGATGATGTAAAGCTAATGATAAAGGTTAAAAGGGAAAACACAAAAGAAATAGTACTAAATGTTTGTTTATCGTCGTATGTGTTTTAAACTAATAGTTACCGTGCGCTTGTGTTGTTCCCTTATGGAGACGTATTGTGCTGACTCGCAACGTTGTTCGATCACAGTGTGTCTCTCACTAACGTAAAGCTGTTGGGAGCTTTGGTATTTAGAGGAGAACGCAGATGTTATGTTAAGTGTTGGTCTGTAAAGCAAAACGTAGATGTTATGTTCCGTGTTGGTCTGTAAAGCAGAACGTAGATGTTATGATCCGTGTTGGTCTGTAAAGCAGAACGTAGATGTTATGTTCCGTGTTGGTCTGTAAAGCAGAACGTAGATGTTATGTTCCGTGTTGGTCTGTAGAACAGAACGTAGATGTTATGTTCCGTGTTAGTCTGTAGAACAGAACGTAGATGTTATGTTCCGTGTTAGTCTGTAGAACAGAACGTAGATGTTATGTTCCGTGTTGGTCTGTAGAGGAACATGATATGTTACAAGTGTAACTTCTAAAATCATTGCTCCTGGATGGCCTCATGTATACCTTTATTTTACTCACAGCCCCAAGCACCTTCATCAAGCTGTCTTGTTACTCCTTACTGAGAAATTACTAGCAAAGTTGCCTGGGCGTATTAATATTGATTCTACAGAAAATTAATAACATCTTGATTATGTCGGGAACATTTTCCGAAGTGTTATTGGTTAAAACGATATTTATTGATTTTTCGCTGCTGTATCATTTTCTTTATTTTATTATTTCTTAATTATTTTTCGCATTGTTATATTAATATATTAAAGTTTTGTTATTTCTTTTATACTTCGGTTTCGTGAAAGGATAGGTAGACAACATATAAGTTCAAATTACGCCAAATCCACCAACTATCGAAATAATTAGAAAATGTAGCAACATGTGGTTGTAAATCATGGACAATCACGCAATCAACAATGAGGGATATTGGTCTATTTGAAAGAAAATGCAACAGAAAAATCTCTTAAGATACCTTTGACAATGAAAAAGGGCAATGAAGACATTTTAAAAATTCTAAAAATGGAATTCACTGGCTCATTAGCAACATCTTACAGGGGTTATGAGAGTAATATTGCTGCGTCTAAAGATAGAGTGGGCTAAAACAAAACAATGGAAGGCATGGTTCCAGGAAAACGAGAAATGGACAGACCAAGAAAAGGAGCCAATGGTGGGGTGTGCTAAACACTCCAAGGTATGGTGACAGCTTTACAAATAAAGAACACAACACAATACTGACGTTTCGGCCTGTGGCCTTCTTCAGAATACAGGGACAACGACAACAAGCGGTGAAGCACAATTACTACATGTTAGATGATAAAGTGGAGGGCGAGGAAAGTAGGATGCAAAAATAAGAAAAGAGAGAAATGAATTTTACATGATGAGAGGTATGATGGGCGTCAAAATATATAAAATAGAAAAAGAGAGAGAAAATTGTATAATAAATTGTACTTAGCTGAGCTCAGAGCAGGGAGCAGGAAAACTGTAATCCGTGCTGAAACCAGTCGGAATGACTAAATGACTAAAAGCGCAGAGAACGTGTATAGAAAGCAACACGTGACAAAGACAGGTCAGTAAAGAGGGCAAAAAGGATCAAATATCGGGAAAACCAAAAAGGGGGGGGGGGAAAGGGGGCATAGACGAGGATACTCCTGGGACACAACAAGCAATACATATAAATCACTCAACAATGGAAGTGAGAGATCACGCGAGAGGTTAAGAGAAAGAAATAGAATGACACGACAAAGTAGTAAACTAGGCAGTGGGTGAGAGAGATGGACTCTACAGAATGGATGGCCTCGAACTGAACGAGTTGAGAGGTAGGTCAACGAAAGGAAGGATTGGATACTGGAGGAAGAGATACGGTGAGGAAGAATAATAAAGCCGGTATAATGAGAAGGGCGATAGAGGGGTGGTCCGGAGGAAGTTAGTCTATCGGGAGGTAGGGAAGTATTGGAGGAGGAGGTATGGAGAGGAGGGATAAGAAGCAGGTATGTGAAAACTGGATAGGGGGAGAGGCGGTAGGTCAGAAGTGAATGGAAAAAGAGAAAGTCTGGAAGAAGTGGAGCAATAGGGGATGGTGTGCAAGAGGTATGAACCATAGGAGGTAAAGAAGTAGGGAAATGATAGAACAAAGGGGGGAATGAAAGTGGGCATCAGGATAAGGGGGATACTGGAATAGTAGGTATAGATGAGTAGTGACTACAAGTTAATAGAGAGGAGAGGGGTGAGCTAGGAGTAGATCAACAGAGGGGTGGTAGGAAGGACGAGGGACAATAGAGGTGGGCAGAGAGATCGTACGTACAGTCCAGGTGGAGAGGTGATATAGTGATAAAGAGGTAAAGGACATGAAGATAGTCAGAAGAGAAAAAGGTGTAGGGAGAGGGGGGGGGTTTAGGAGGAAGAAGGCAAGATGGGGGTTACTCAAAGAGGATATGAAAAGCAGGGATGGACGAGTAGAGGACCCAAGAAGAGAAATAGGAAGAGAGGTCCATAGGTGGGAGGGTGGAGTCGGAGGCCGGAGGGTCCTCAGAGGGACAGGGATACATTGATGCCACGAGGGGTGAGGCAGCCCCAACGAACGATCAGACGGTGCTCAAGAGTGAGCCGACTGTGGTGATCAGAGGAGCATGATATTAGGCCAGTTACCAAGACATCAGTCTTACCTCGATGGCCCCTCGAGTTAAAGTGGGCTGCTACAGGAGTGCGTGGTCACAAGTTTTACATACTCTCCGGTTGCAGCGGATAGTGCCTCGATGGCTGAAGTGGTCAGCAGGAAGACGGCCCCTGACAAGAAAGTCTCGGAGGTTCCGGTCACGTCTAAAGGCCACTAGTGGTGGGTCAGGGAAGAGCAGACGAGTAGTAGGGTCAGATCGAAGAATAGGGAGGTAGCGGTGGATGGTCCTAATAGCGGCGTAGTGGTGAGGGTGATGGGTGAGAGCGAGCACTACTCTATCAGAGGGGGGATGAGTAGAGGGGGTAAGAGCAGACTGACGTGAAGTGTGGAGAACTCGACGCAGGGCAGGGAGGAGAGCTGATTCAGGATAGAGACGTCGGCGGAAGAAATCAAGCATAAGGTGGGCATTGTGAAGGAAATCTTCGTCGTCTTGGCAAAGGCGACGAAGTCTGAGAAGCTGGGAATAGGGAAGAGAGTTCTTGCAGGATGTAGGATGAGAGGAGTCGTAGCGGAGGAAACTATGGGAGTCAGTGGCCTTGTAGAAGACCGAGGTGAGAAGATGAGAGGTGCCCAAGGAGACTAGGATGTCCAGGAAAGATACGGAGGAGGTGGAGATGTGGAAGGTGATGTGGATAGAGGGGTGGAAATGTCCGACATATTCGATGAAACGGGAGATCTCATCTTCTGGAAGGTCAGACAGACCAATGCAGTCATCAATGTACCTACGATACATGAGGGGAAGAGGGCCCTGGTAGGTATGGATGATTTGGTGCTCAAGGTAACCCATGAAGAGACAAGCATAGCTAGGGCCCATTTTAGTGCCCATCGCCACACCGCTGATCTGGGTGAAGAAATTGCCATTGAACTCGAAAGAGTTGAGGTTCAAGACTAATTCTGCTAGACGGAGGAGGACGCCAGTGGCGATGGAGGGTTGGATCCTACGGTCCAGGAAAAACTGAAGAGCTTGAAGGCCGTCGGAGTGGGGAATAGAAGTATACAGGGAGCAGACATCCATAACGAAGAGGCGGTAGTGACGATCAGGAAGGAGGGTGATAGAGGAAAAGATGTTAAGGGCGTCGTTAGTGTCTTTGACATACGAAGGGAGGCCCATAACTATGGGTTGAAAGACACTGTCGAGGAAGTCAGAAATGAGAACAGTAGGACATGAGATGGAAGAGACAATAGGACGTCCAGGAGAGTCAGGTTTATGTATTTTAGGCAGCATATAGAAAGAGGGTCTGCCCAAGCAGTGGTCAGGAAGGATCATGCGGGAGGAGCTAGAGGGAAGTAATCCATCCTGAATGAAACGGAGGATCGTACGACGCACCACGGCGTTATTAGAGACAGTAGTGTCGTCGGGGGTGGGGAGGTAGAAAGTCGAGTCTGATAATTGTTTATCACCTTCCCGGATATAAAGGTCTTTCCTCCATACCACCACAGAGCCGCCCTTGTCTGCCGGCTTGATGACAATATCATCACGTCGGCGAAGATCCTGGAGGGCTTGGTACTCTTCACTACTAAGATTAGAGCGTCGAAGCCTATGGGGACGAAGTGCCTTAATATCCCGGTAGGTACTGTTAATGAACTGGTCCAAAGCCTGTGATTCGCCCGAGCGGGGAGTCCAGTCAGATTTACGGGAGGAAAAGCGGGCAAATTCGTCTGTAGGAGGAGGTTGAGAGGAAGAGTTCGGATGATTAAAGTAATAGAGTTTGAGTCGTAGTCGTCTGTGATACTCCTGAATGTCCCGTAAGAGAGAGAATGAGTCACTCAAAGGGCGAAGGGGGACAAACTTAAGACCCTTGCTGAGAAGAGAGCGCTCATGGTCGGAAAGGGGCAAATCAGGGGGAATACAAGTGACAAGGGAGCTAGAGTCAGAGGCATTGGGGAGAGGAGGAGGTGAGGGAGGAGGAGGAGGAGGACGGAGGTTCAAAAGTTTACGTTTGTGCTGAGAGGATAAAAAGTCATACACAGATCGGTTGTGGTGGTGGATGGTATGGCGGATGAAGCGAAGAGTACCAGGAAAGTTAGAGGTGAGTAGATGGAGTTGGGATAGGAGGTGTTGTTGGCGGGTGTTGAGGTGGGATACAAGACGAGAGTGGCTAGAAGCGACAAGACGAACACGTTTCAGGCCATGCTGGAGTTCAAGGTTCTGCAGTTGGCGGCGAAGATAGTTAGAGAGGTAGGGTTGACCGACTTGAGGTGAGAAGTGAGATCGGAACCCACACGGGAGAAATTTACGATGGAGGCAGTTGTTCAAGAAATTCAGGTGACAGGTAAATCTAGTTTTCTTGAAAGTAGTGAAGGCAAAGTCCTTAGAGATGTTAGAGAGTTCGGGGGGTAGAGTGGAGAATGAGGCGATGATAGAGCGACGGATAGAATGAGATAGATGTTTGAGGGAGGGCATAGTGAGGAGATGAGAGAAGATCGAGAAGAGAAATGAGAGATAAACCAACTAGATGAAGATAGGTAGGATACGTGAAGGTATAGAGAAGCCAATAATAGAAAGAGGGAAGGTAGTGAATAGAAAGTATGAGGAGCAAAGTGCAAGAGGGGAGGGTAAGGAAGCACCCAGAAGTGAAGGCGAGGAGAGACTGACGAGAGATAGAATAGGTAGGTGAAAGAACGGAGTGGAAATGGTTCTAACTAAAGTACACAGAAATGAAGGCGAGGAGAGACTGACGAGAGATAGAATAGGTAGGTGAAAGAACGGAGTGGAAATGGTTCTAACTAAAGTACACAGAGATGAAGGCGAGGAGAGACTGACGAGAGATAGAATAGGTAGGTGAAAGAACGGAGTGGAAATGGTTCTAACTAAAGTACACAGAAATGAAGGCGAGGAGAGACTGACGAGAGATAGAATAGGTAGGTGAAAGAACGGAGTGGAAATGGTTCTAACTAAAGTACACAGAAATGAATGACGTTAAACAAACATAAAGTAGCAGCGATATCAATTGAGCAGGGAACAGGCAAATAATTGCAATGCTGCGGTAAAGCTGGTAGCAAGGAGCCAATGGTGGGGTGTGCTAAACACTCCAAGGTATGGTGACAGCTTTACAAATAAAGAACACAACACAATACTGACGTTTCGGCCTGTGGCCTTCTTCAGAATACAGGGACAACGACAACAAGCGGTGAAGCACAATTACTACATGTTAGATGATAAAGTGGAGGGCGAGGAAAGTAGGATGCAAAAATAAGAAAAGAGAGAAATGAATTTTACATGATGAGAGGTATGATGGGCGTCAAAATATATAAAATAGAAAAAGAGAGAGAAAATTGTATAATAAATTGTACTTAGCTGAGCTCAGAGCAGGGAGCAGGAAAACTGTAATCCGTGCTGAAACCAGTCGGAATGACTAAATGACTAAAAGCGCAGAGAACGTGTATAGAAAGCAACACGTGACAAAGACAGGTCAGTAAAGAGGGCAAAAAGGATCAAATATCGGGAAAACCAAAAAGGGGGGGGGGAAAGGGGTCGCCTTCACTTCTGGGTGCTTCCTTACCCTCCCCTCTTGCACTTTGCTCCTCATACTTTCTATTCACTACCTTCCCTCTTTCTATTATTGGCTTCTCTATACCTTCACGTATCCTACCTATCTTCATCTAGTTGGTTTATCTCTCATTTCTCTTCTCGATCTTCTCTCATCTCCTCACTATGCCCTCCCTCAAACATCTATCTCATTCTATCCGTCGCTCTATCATCGCCTCATTCTCCACTCTACCCCCCGAACTCTCTAACATCTCTAAGGACTTTGCCTTCACTACTTTCAAGAAAACTAGATTTACCTGTCACCTGAATTTCTTGAACAACTGCCTCCATCGTAAATTTCTCCCGTGTGGGTTCCGATCTCACTTCTCACCTCAAGTCGGTCAACCCTACCTCTCTAACTATCTTCGCCGCCAACTGCAGAACCTTGAACTCCAGCATGGCCTGAAACGTGTTCGTCTTGTCGCTTCTAGCCACTCTCGTCTTGTATCCCACCTCAACACCCGCCAACAACACCTCCTATCCCAACTCCATCTACTCACCTCTAACTTTCCTGGTACTCTTCGCTTCATCCGCCATACCATCCACCACCACAACCGATCTGTGTATGACTTTTTATCCTCTCAGCACAAACGTAAACTTTTGAACCTCCGTCCTCCTCCTCCTCCTCCCTCACCTCCTCCTCTCCCCAATGCCTCTGACTCTAGCTCCCTTGTCACTTGTATTCCCCCTGATTTGCCCCTTTCCGACCATGAGCGCTCTCTTCTCAGCAAGGGTCTTAAGTTTGTCCCCCTTCGCCCTTTGAGTGACTCATTCTCTCTCTTACGGGACATTCAGGAGTATCACAGACGACTACGACTCAAACTCTATTACTTTAATCATCCGAACTCTTCCTCTCAACCTCCTCCTACAGACGAATTTGCCCGCTTTTCCTCCCGTAAATCTGACTGGACTCCCCGCTCGGGCGAATCACAGGCTTTGGACCAGTTCATTAACAGTACCTACCGGGATATTAAGGCACTTCGTCCCCATAGGCTTCGACGCTCTAATCTTAGTAGTGAAGAGTACCAAGCCCTCCAGGATCTTCGCCGACGTGATGATATTGTCATCAAGCCGGCAGACAAGGGCGGCTCTGTGGTGGTATGGAGGAAAGACCTTTATATCCGGGAAGGTGATAAACAATTATCAGACTCGACTTTCTACCTCCCCACCCCCGACGACACTACTGTCTCTAATAACGCCGTGGTGCGTCGTACGATCCTCCGTTTCATTCAGGATGGATTACTTCCCTCTAGCTCCTCCCGCATGATCCTTCCTGACCACTGCTTGGGCAGACCCTCTTTCTATATGCTGCCTAAAATACATAAACCTGACTCTCCTGGACGTCCTATTGTCTCTTCCATCTCATGTCCTACTGTTCTCATTTCTGACTTCCTCGACAGTGTCTTTCAACCCATAGTTATGGGCCTCCCTTCGTATGTCAAAGACACTAACGACGCCCTTAACATCTTTTCCTCTATCACCCTCCTTCCTGATCGTCACTACCGCCTCTTCGTTATGGATGTCTGCTCCCTGTATACTTCTATTCCCCACTCCGACGGCCTTCAAGCTCTTCAGTTTTTCCTGGACCGTAGGATCCAACCCTCCATCGCCACTGGCGTCCTCCTCCGTCTAGCAGAATTAGTCTTGAACCTCAACTCTTTCGAGTTCAATGGCAATTTCTTCACCCAGATCAGCGGTGTGGCGATGGGCACTAAAATGGGCCCTAGCTATGCTTGTCTCTTCATGGGTTACCTTGAGCACCAAATCATCCATACCTACCAGGGCCCTCTTCCCCTCATGTATCGTAGGTACATTGATGACTGCATTGGTCTGTCTGACCTTCCAGAAGATGAGATCTCCCGTTTCATCGAATATGTCGGACATTTCCACCCCTCTATCCACATCACCTTCCACATCTCCACCTCCTCCGTATCTTTCCTGGACATCCTAGTCTCCTTGGGCACCTCTCATCTTCTCACCTCGGTCTTCTACAAGGCCACTGACTCCCATAGTTTCCTCCGCTACGACTCCTCTCATCCTACATCCTGCAAGAACTCTCTTCCCTATTCCCAGCTTCTCAGACTTCGTCGCCTTTGCCAAGACGACGAAGATTTCCTTCACAATGCCCACCTTATGCTTGATTTCTTCCGCCGACGTCTCTATCCTGAATCAGCTCTCCTCCCTGCCCTGCGTCGAGTTCTCCACACTTCACGTCAGTCTGCTCTTACCCCCTCTACTCATCCCCCCTCTGATAGAGTAGTGCTCGCTCTCACCCATCACCCTCACCACTACGCCGCTATTAGGACCATCCACCGCTACATCCCTATTCTTCGATCTGACCCTACTACTCGTCTGCTCTTCCCTGACCCACCACTAGTGGCCTTTAGACGTGACCGGAACCTCCGAGACTTTCTTGTCAGGGGCCGTCTTCCTGCTGACCACTTCAGCCATCGAGGCACTATCCGCTGCAACCGGAGAGTATGTAAAACTTGTGACCACGTTCTCCAGACCGACACTGTCCTCTTCCCTAATGGTCCTTTCGAGATCAGAGAGGGATTCACTTGCACATCGCGGAACATCATTTATGCCATCATCTGTAAGCGATGCAAGTTGACCTACATCGGTCAGTCTGGTCGCAGAATCGGCGATAGGTGCCGTGAACACTTGAATGACATCACCCAAGAAGCGGACACTCCTGTAGCAGCCCACTTTAACTCGAGGGGCCATCGAGGTAAGACTGATGTCTTGGTAACTGGCCTAATATCATGCTCCTCTGATCACCACAGTCGGCTCACTCTTGAGCACCGTCTGATCGTTCGTTGGGGCTGCCTCACCCCTCGTGGCATCAATGTATCCCTGTCCCTCTGAGGACCCTCCGGCCTCCGACTCCACCCTCCCACCTATGGACCTCTCTTCCTATTTCTCTTCTTGGGTCCTCTACTCGTCCATCCCTGCTTTTCATATCCTCTTTGAGTAACCCCCATCTTGCCTTCTTCCTCCTAAACCCCCCCCCTCTCCCTACACCTTTTTCTCTTCTGACTATCTTCATGTCCTTTACCTCTTTATCACTATATCACCTCTCCACCTGGACTGTACGTACGATCTCTCTGCCCACCTCTATTGTCCCTCGTCCTTCCTACCACCCCTCTGTTGATCTACTCCTAGCTCACCCCTCTCCTCTCTATTAACTTGTAGTCACTACTCATCTATACCTACTATTCCAGTATCCCCCTTATCCTGATGCCCACTTTCATTCCCCCCTTTGTTCTATCATTTCCCTACTTCTTTACCTCCTATGGTTCATACCTCTTGCACACCATCCCCTATTGCTCCACTTCTTCCAGACTTTCTCTTTTTCCATTCACTTCTGACCTACCGCCTCTCCCCCTATCCAGTTTTCACATACCTGCTTCTTATCCCTCCTCTCCATACCTCCTCCTCCAATACTTCCCTACCTCCCGATAGACTAACTTCCTCCGGACCACCCTCTATCGCCCTTCTCATTATACCGGCTTTATTATTCTTCCTCACCGTATCTCTTCCTCCAGTATCCAATCCTTCCTTTCGTTGACCTACCTCTCAACTCGTTCAGTTCGAGGCCATCCATTCTGTAGAGTCCATCTCTCTCACCCACTGCCTAGTTTACTACTTTGTCGTGTCATTCTATTTCTTTCTCTTAACCTCTCGCGTGATCTCTCACTTCCATTGTTGAGTGATTTATATGTATTGCTTGTTGTGTCCCAGGAGTATCCTCGTCTATGCCCCCTTTCCCCCCCCCCTTTTTGGTTTTCCCGATATTTGATCCTTTTTGCCCTCTTTACTGACCTGTCTTTGTCACGTGTTGCTTTCTATACACGTTCTCTGCGCTTTTAGTCATTTAGTCATTCCGACTGGTTTCAGCACGGATTACAGTTTTCCTGCTCCCTGCTCTGAGCTCAGCTAAGTACAATTTATTATACAATTTTCTCTCTCTTTTTCTATTTTATATATTTTGACGCCCATCATACCTCTCATCATGTAAAATTCATTTCTCTCTTTTCTTATTTTTGCATCCTACTTTCCTCGCCCTCCACTTTATCATCTAACATGTAGTAATTGTGCTTCACCGCTTGTTGTCGTTGTCCCTGTATTCTGAAGAAGGCCACAGGCCGAAACGTCAGTATTGTGTTGTGTTCTTTATTTGTAAAGCTGTCACCATACCTTGGAGTGTTTAGCACACCCCACCATTGGCTCCTTGCTACCAGCTTTACCGCAGCATTGCAATTATTTGCCTGTTCCCAGACCAAGAAAAGCGTAGTTTTAAGACATCAAAGTGACATTGAATATGACAGCTGACAACAAAACACGTTCTACAGAATTGCCCCCAGCACACAAGCCTGGAGGAGAACAATGTGGCCAACATTCCCCTCCCTGGTAGAGAAACTCTACGGGTCAACCGAATCACTAAAACAGACAGTTACCTTCATAAGAGAGTCCTAGTCTGAATGAACCATGATCGAAGAAGAGGATGATGATGATGAAAAAAGAAGAGCAAGACAACAAAAGTGAAAAATCTAGCTAGAGACAGAGACCGGCTCGTCTTTTTGAAGAGTTGTGATAAGTACAATTTTCCGGGACATGCAAATTTGAATAAGGATTTTTTTTTTTAAATGGCAGAGAACAAAATTAAGATAAACTGTATCAAGTGAAGCTTGAATATCTTGAGAGAGGGCAAGAAACAAGAAAGAACGTCTACTATAGTAAGAGAATCAAGAAGTCGATGTCTCTTATTTCATTGTATGATAATATGTTAGGATTCACCCCCTGCAGTATAATTATCAGGAAAAAAAAACAAATTAAATGGTTTGATAACGTAACAAGACAGAAACAACTAAAGACTTTTCACACACCTAGCAACAAATGCTACGAGAATAGGAGACCAATGGACAGAGCTCAAAACAGACGGATAGAGTGATTATTGTAAACACTTGAAAATGTGGAAAATTAAAATCCAACCAAAGAGCAAAAGAAGGTAAATCCCCTCCTACCTTGAGTCTACAAAATGTGGTCATTCTCAGCATTGTGACCAGAATCACGCCAGTCCGTGCATTACAATATCCCAACATTCCAAATGCATCTCAACATCCCAAATGCATCCCAACATCCCAACTGCGTACCAATATCCCAACTGGATTCCAACATCCCAAATGCATCCTAACATCCCAACTGCATCCCAACATCACAAATGCATCCCACCATCCCTGCTGCATCCCAACATCACAAATGCATTCCATCATCTTAACTGTATCCCAACATCAAAACTGTATCCCAAATGGATCTAAACATCCCAAATGCATCCCAACATTTCAACCTCCTAATTGCATCCCAACTAAATCTCAACATCCCAACATCCAAAATGCATCCCCAACATCTCAACATCCAAAATGCATCCCAACATCCCATCTGCAGCCCAGCAACGTGTATGGTATATCAAAACAGACTACAAACTCAAAAACCTATCCTTAAAAAAATTGAACTGTAAAGAGAAGAAAGAACCGAGTTCTGGGCCTGAGATGGACAACATGCAGACAAACTATGCCGTATATCATGATAACACCCTGCTTAAGACTAAACGTAAGTTTAGTTGGGCACAATAACATCGGATGGAAGATGCACCACGGAAATAAAAAAGCAGAATAGCTCAGGCCAAAACAGTATTTCAGAAAATGAAAAATATCTTATGCAACAAATCTATGTCAATAGAAATGAGAAAGAGAGTTCATCGGTGCTATATAGAACCAATTCTGACCTATGGAAGCGAATCATCGACAGTAGACTAACAAATGAAAAGGCGATTAGAGACCACAGAGATGGGATTTCTCAAAAGAATGTTGAAAGTTCCCTGGACAGCTAAAAAGACCAATGAGGAAATTCTCAAAGAGGCCAACACAAAAATGCAGCTCCTAAAAAAACATCAGAAAGAAACAATCAATATTTTTCGGGCACATCATGAGAAGAGGAAAGTTGGAATACTTGGTTACAACTGGCAAAATAAAAGGAAAGAGAAATCGCGGACGACAAAGAGAGAAAATACTGGATAGCTTGGTGTCATGGCATGGAAAACAGTCAACAACAGAACTGATACGATGCACTGTAGATAGAAGATTGTGTTATATAATATTATAACAACATCATATGCCGTCTGTGATATTAATGACCACAAACCAGGAGCCTCCTGTATGATTGATACAGCTGTTGCACCAAGCACTTCATCAGCAGAGCCAGGTCTATGGAATGTTAATCTGACATTGTTCTTGAATGATGTCCAAGTTAATGAGACATCAGAATCGTGTGGCAGCAGCTACAAGAAGGAAGCAGAGAACATCAAGTTCTGCTGCTATAAAGGAGACTTGCCTTGCTATCACAGAATTGCCTTAAATGGGATCACTGTAGTTGAAAACTTCTCCTCTTGTGTAAACTACACATTCACATCCAAGAGTGAATCAGTGAAGGTCACAAAATCATATTCTCTCTGTGGTTTTACTAACTACAGGTCAGGTGGCTTCTGTTGGATTGGAATGATAACTTACCACCACTGTGTGTCTATGTGTTTGGAATTGGAGTCATCAACGATGGCCTAACATCATCAAGTGCTACGACGATCATCATTTTCGGGAGGACGCGAACTTCCATGGTATATGGTGTATAGGCGGCAGGAACCATTGAAGGCTAGGTCTGAAAAGTGTTCCTTCTTGCAGTTTCCTCATATTCCAAGTCCGGCTTGTTGCAGGAGCTACTGAGTTAAGTGTTCTGTGCACACCGTGAGCTGTGTGTCTCATCCGTTTTGATCCTGTTTCGATATCCCGCTTGCTACGATGAATGATGATATCGTATGACAGGGAACAGTTGGCTGTGTTCACTTTCTGCGCGGTTTCGCCTTATGTCTTTTGGCGTGTGCTGAGACTGCTACGATGGGGACTACAGTTACCTTTCTTTGTTTGTGAGATGAGATATTAATTCGGATGATTCCACTGGCACGGGCGGTTGAGCAATTATGGATTTTAATTCGTTTGCAGTGATACCGAGGCCTACCATAACCAATAACCAATAGAAGATTGTGGAAGGACATGATCGCCTACACAACCGGTATGGCACATGATGATGAAGTTTAGTTGCTCATCTTTTTCTATGATGAACTGGGTATCAGATACTTAGTAAACTCTATTTAGCCAATTTTCCATAATTGGTAAAAAAAAAAAAAAAAACGTACTGCCTAAGTTCATGTATTTATCTCACCTTATTTAGAATATAGTGGTTGTCATGAAAATAGCTTTGTATTTACATTGCGATTTATTTTCATTTTTGTATTAAATTAGAGACAAAAAAATTGAACCAGAATCCTGCGAGTAAACAATATAAATTACAAACTGGCATAAAACACAAAATATCAAAATGACCCCTCCCCAAAAAAAAAAAATATCCAAAAGCAAACAACAAAACTACCTTATTTAGATTTTTATTTTGTTTTTAATATCTTATTTGTTGAACCGTTGATGGAGAATTAGCTAAAAAGAGTTTTCCATGTATCTTAAGCCCAGTATATCACAGAAAAGGTGAGCGGCTTCTATACATTTAGTCTTAAGCAGGGTCTTATCATTATGATATACTACATAGTTTGTCTGCTTGGTGTCTATCTCAGGGTTAGTTGTCGGATTATCCACATAGCCCGTCGATAAGAGTCCATAAGCGTTCAGATCTCCTCCACAGCAGGCGATAAACTGCTTCACAAATCCTGTCCTGCTCTCCTCAATCTCGGTAACATCCCTCCTGACTAGCATGACACTACGGGAGTCGCGCCAGGAAATACAAACAAAACTCCATCTTTTCATTATTACGAGCGTACGATCAGTTTAGGGACATACAAACGTTCATCACGATGACGTAGCACACAGAACAATGGATGCGCCCACAACGGCCAATCAACTCCAAGGAATGCAGCTACAAAACGCGCGAAACACCATAGCGATGACCTATAATCCCGAAAGTGAAACCTTCGGTTGACTTGGCAGAATAATCCACATTTGGGAGATGTGAATCATTGGCATCGAACAAATCCAACAATGGTTATTAAGCAGCTCTTAGTATGATGACGTCACATGTTGACACCATGATGGGGGAGGGTCGCATTCACAAAATGTTACTTGGCAAAGAGGTCCGCACTGATTCAGGAGGGAGACAAATAATAATTAATAAATATTATTATAGAGGGAAACTTCAGAGGCGATAATCAGCGAATCAATTCAGAGGAAGAGGTATGTTTACAGCACTCGGAAAAATTGACAAATAATCAACAACAACAAAAAATATGAACCAAAGCAGGATCGAACCTGTACACATTGGCACGGCGCATTGCCACGAAAAGCCAAACACTAGGGAACACTGCCACTCAGCTAACAAAAATTAGCTTCGTAGGCAATGTCTTTCGCGCGGGTGTTCTCATGATTATAGCATAAGGCCGCGATCACAGCTCAGAAATACATTGTGTATCTGTATTTTTTCCTGTTAAGTCAAGTATCTCCCGGATAGGGTAGTGCTGAATACTTGCGTTGCAGACAAATATTTAGGACAAAACATCATGAATAGTAGTTTCCAGTGGTTTAAGCTGGAGACAAATAATAATAAATGAATATTATTATAGAGGGAAACTTCCGAGGCGATAATCAGCGAATCAATTCAGAGCAAGAAGTATGTTTACAGCACTCGGAAAAATTGAAAAATAAGCAACAATAGAAAAAAATAGGGACCAAAGCAGGATCGAACCCGTAGTGGCACAGCGCCTTGCCACGAAAAGCCAAACGCTAGGGAACACTGCCACTACTGCACCGGCGCAAATCCTTGGAACGAACATTCGCTTTCATGTTTGAATACATAAACATGCATTGCAGAACTGAAATTAATCATTCTGAAAACGCAAATCCTTGGAATGAACATTCGCTTTCATGTTTGAATACATAAACCTGCATTACAGAACTGAAATTAATCATTCTGAAAACGCAAATCCTTGGAATGAACATTCGCTTTCATGTTTGAATACATAAACCTGCATTACAGAACTGAAATTAATCATTCTGAAAACGCAAATCCTGCAGCGGTCGACGGAACATAAACTCTATTCCACCATCTTGAAATCTGAAGTAAAAAAAAAAAAAACTCCTATATCACAAATCACAAAATATTTCCCAAAAAATAGGAAGGAAATTGACATAAAAATCAGAAACCGGAAATCAAACAATATAAATAAATATAATAGCTACAATTTAGTAATTAACACAAAAAGAAGGAACAATACTTATATTAGTGCAAGAACAAACGGAAATTAAAGTAGAAATCTTAAACAACCGGAAATAAACTCCCGGTAAAATGTTTTCGTTCAACTCTATCTACGTACCTACCCGTTCTTTCTTGGACAATATGAAATAAAAGCGGGCGTTCATTGTTTTACTACAATATCAGGCCTGTCCATTTGCATTGACGAAAGGTTCTACGTGTAGCACGATGATGCATCTCTGTATTCAATACCAATCATGTTGCCATTGATAATGATGCTAGTTCGTTCTGGCTGTATAAGAAAATCCGCTCCAGATCATTACACTGCATCCTCTCATCCTGTTTCTATGTAGCACAGAATTCTTAGAAACAAATGATCTACTTGACGCGTGCACACCAAGCAAGGCTCACCAATTCCTTGCGAACAGAATCTTGACTCATCAGAGAACACTTTGATTTTTCACTGAGGATAGGACTATACAACATTCTGTCTGGTCCAGGTGAAACGCTCTGTGTATATGATCTGTGCTGTAACATATATGTCTCTCTGAGCCTGCTCCGGACTTTGTGATCTACACACCTCTTAAACCTGGAGTGTTCCTGGCAACCCATGCTTCCTGGATACATTTTTTCGTGATTCACTCTTTCGGATGAATGAGATGGAAGTTAAGATGGGCACAGACAGAAGCGAAAAACTTAGTGGACGTAAAAAAAAACTTATCAACCAACACAAAACTGGAGTTGTCAGTCGCTGGACACTGTGGGAATTGCTGAGGAGGGGATCTGAGCACTTATGAACATGTTCGGAGTGCAATGATGATGACCCGCAAATAACTCAATAACTCAATCTTTAACGAAAATACAAAAGACATATAAAGCAGAGATGATGAATGGCTGTAACCCGTGGTCGACCTTCTATAGAGATCAAAACTCTATCAGTTTTGGTGGTATTGGAATTTATTGCATGATATCGTGTTTCGGTGAACATTTGAAATGGTGTGATACGACTGACAGAGACGTTCTAGCAGATAGCATCCATCTAGCTATAGCTCGCTGCTGTTGGTTCAACCTTTGCATTCTGAAAATGAATGTTTCTCTTGGACTCGTGATAATTTATGTTGCAAACATTTTTTTCCATGCGCTTCATTAGATTTACTCACTTGCCTTCCATGCATCTGTGATAGATTCTCCCCTACGGCTCCTTTCCTCTGTTTAGCGTGCCCTGTTATTATCTCTCCATCAACACGGCAACACTTATAACTGCATAGGTAAGTAAGCACTACCCACACTGAAATGTGCACCATTTATTTCCCTCAAGAAATTACGCACAGTGACCTATATAGTGTTGCACAACAACTTTTTATGCTACGTTGTGATGTTATATTATAATATGTTTGGTTATTAACATCACCACCGCCCTCTTGATTCATCTCTTGGCTCTTCGATACTTCCCTAGATGAACCTCCTAGAAGATTCCTAATTCACGAACCACGCTGTGCGGCCTGAGACCCATAACAAAGAGATTTAGAAAAGCCAATTAGAAAAGCTTAGCCCCAAATTCATAAAATTTTGAAACGATAAGTGGAAGAAATAGATAATGTTATTTTATGAGCATCATCATCATGTTCCAACCCGTTTGCCAACGCGATCATGTATCAATTCTTTTGTTCCTGTTTTCTATGTCACGACACTAAGCTACTTAGTATCATTTATCCTTGTCTTCTGCGATCTCAGTTTCTTTGTATTTTGCCAGCTGTAACCAATGATTCCAACTCTCCTCTTCTCATGATGTGCCCGAAACATGTAGATTGTTTCTTTATGATGATTTTTAAGAGCTACTTTTTTGGGCTGTTTCTCTTTTGGAGAATTTCCTCGTTTTTCCTTTTAGCTGTCCTCGTTTTTCCTTTTAGCTGTCCGTGGTTCTTTCGACATTCTTCTAAGAAATCCCATCTCTATGGCCTCTAATCGTCTTTTCATTTGTTTGTCTCCTGTCCATAATTAGCTTCAATATGTCGGAATTGACTCTATATGGCGCCGGTGAACTCTCTTTTTCATTTCTATCAACATAGACTTGTTGCACACGTTATTTTTCATTTCTATTAACATAGACTTGTTGCACAAGTTATTTTTCATTTTCTGAATTGCTGTTTTGGCATGTGCTATTCTACCTTTTATTTTTGTGGTACATCTTCCTTCTGATGTTACTATTGTGCCCAAGTAATTGAGGCTCTGCACTTGTGTCAAATTTCAAATTCAAAGCGGCTCGGGCGTAATACCGACCATATTACCCCAAGAATCTAGCGTCGAAAGTATTGATTTAGAAAAAAAACACGCTATTCCCTATACGTCACTTGGCGTGTCAGGGCTCTTAACCTTTTACATGTATTTACTTTGAAACTTGCACTTGTTTGGGCACAGCCGTCTTCGGTTGAGATTTTAGTCCAAAACAAATTCACTGGTCCGCATTCCGAACCATCCTTCTTCTTCTTCTATCCTTCCTCTGTTGCCGTTGGCGTCGAGGGGGAGAAACAATCTGCGATTCTTTGCTCTTCTGTTGGCCTCTTCTGGTGTTATTCCTCCTAGTGACTCTAGTATTCCCTTTATCCATCTCTTTCTCAGTCTTCCTCTTCATCTGGCGTTTTCGTAGCGTTTGTTTAAGGCTCTTTGAGTCATTGTTAGTTCTTTTTGTCTTGTTATGTGGCCGATTATACTTTATGTATTCGATGGCTGGTTCAATTTCGAGTTTCTTCCTCAGGTCAGTGTTTCTTACTCTGTCCCTTAAGCTGTTTCCTGTCATTCTTCTGACACATTTCATTTCGGTGGTCGTTATCTTTCTTATTGTTCTAAGAGTCCAGCGTCCAATTCTGGCACTGATAGCACAGAGTTGGTAGAAAAATTGATTTGTATATTGCCCTTTTTGCTTCCGTAGTTATTGCTTTGTTTTTCAATAGTGTTGATACTTGGCCTATAATTTGAATTGCTTTGTTACACCTTATATCTATCTCTGTCTCTTGGTTATTGTCTTGTGTTAACGTGCTACCCAGATATTTAAAATTGTCTACTTGCTTCAGAGTTGTATTATCTATTATGATGTTTAGTTTTTATTTCTTTCTCGCTATTGCCATTACTTCGGTTTTGCTTATGTTGATCTTCAAGTTGTATTGTTTACAATCGTTGTTTAGCCTGTTGATATGTTCGTGTAGGACCTCAGTTGTTTCAGGTATCAGAACTTGATCGTCTGCAAATAGTATTTATTTCTTCCTCTCTTCTGTTATTTTTTCATATGTATATTTCGTTCTCTTTTGTGTTATCGCTTGTTATCATCCTTGTTGGTATACTTCCTTTGATTGGGCATGCTAATTTGCATATATTGTCCATGTATGTGATGAAAAGTAAAGGGGAAAACACGCAGCCTTGTACATTCCGAACCATTAGTGATGAAAAAAATTACATGGCAATAGTTAAATATTGAATAATGAATATTTTAATGAATTAAGAGTATGAAATAGCAGCACGTTTTGTTTAACTCAAATACTTGACATCACATCATTTAAAATGTAAACGTATCGTTTTAAGAGAGATATATTATGTCTCTATTAATGTATGTTTCTTTAACACCATGTATCAATGCGTTATGAAATAATAATCATATTATTTGTGCTGAACGCTAGGTTCTAATTATGTTACATTAAAATATGGGTTTAATTAAACCCATGCGTTATCGGTAATATATTGCAATATAATATAACGTCTACTTTACAATGCGTAGAGGCTTGTTGTATATTAATTATACATAATTGTTTTGAGACGTTTTTGCGATGTTGCTAGAACCTGTTTACACATACATGAATTAGTACTGTGGCGTTACCGGATGATGATGCTGCATATTATAATAGTTATTAAGTTTTGCTTATATAATTTGGATTGCATCTGTTCTGTTAGTTCAATAAGGAATGCGGCATTTGTTATGTTTTACTTCAAGACCTGTTTGATTAAAGTCTGCAATATATCACATAGTAAGTAAATTTTAGTAAAGACGACAAGCTTTGTTTATTTTAGTGTCTAGTTGGCTTAGTAAAGAATAGTGACACTGCGACCTTCCAGGCATGTCGTAAAAGGCGACTAAGGAGGTTGATCGATGGTTTGACAAGCTGTCATTGTAAAAAGTATTGTTATGGAAACAGAGCCATAGATTTTAGAAGAAGTGATCTCTGCAATATGTGCCATTTTGGCACGCAAGGTTTCTGTATGAGAGATTGTGGTTCTGCCCTATGTGCCATCATGGGCTCGAAAGGTCAATAGATAGTTGGCTTTGTACTTTTGAATGTTTGGTGCACTTTTGTTTCAGTACTTAGTTAACGTTGGTTAATTTAGTGTTTATTGGGTCTTTATATTTGAGTGTTTAGTTCACGTTTTAACGTGTTAGTGTTTAACTCAATGGTAATCTGTTGAAACTTCGTTTTTCGGGAGAATGTTCTAAATGCTATGATCAGCTATAACGAGTAACCAAAGCTTTCAGAAATAATTTGAGGAAAGAAATATAATGACATCAGGAGGGATGTTAATATTTTATTCTTGCTATGAAATAAGGAAACACTTATAACACTATAGGGCAACTGGAAATATGAGAAATGAGGAGAAAGAAAAAAATGGAGAGAAAAGAATATTTAACAGTTTAAGAGAATGGCTTAAGAGGAAGTCAACAGAAGAATTGATGAACAACTGGAAACAGAGAAAGTTATGTAGTGACATGATGACCTGCACCACGGCATTTGATGATGCTGATATACAACAGCAGGACTGAGTGATCTAGAGGTAATATGTCGGCTTCTGGAATGAAAGCTCACGGGTTCGAATCTCGCATGGCGCATGGACATTTTTCATTTTGAATCCGTAGATTTATTGTGGCTTTACCCTCCCCCCCCCCCTTTCTTTCCCCCGAGATCTATGGGTAATAAGTTCCGATGTTGGACAACGACGGACACCACGAGGCCCCGCGTGATCTCGTCCAGGGTAAATGAAGAACCATCGGCAGTTACATCTGACAACAGTAGACGACAACGGCCGCTACCAGAACAACAAATGTTATGCAAATGTGTCTATACCGAAGACGGATGTGCCGGGCTGAAAGGCGCAAATATCGTGGTTTTGCCGTACTCCAGCGACACAACCAGGGCACGACCACATAGCGGGTAAGCACTAACAAGAAAAAGTTAAAGTCCTTGCTAGGAGTATCGTGCCATGCAGGCCGCCTTTACTTCCAAAAATAAATCTCTGGTGCTCATTTTCAGAGGCTGGGTGAACCCAGGAGCCTTGTTGATCAGAAAAAAATCCGCTATTTCTGGGGATCGAACCCGCAGCCTTTTGATTAGAAAGCGATAAGAAGAAGAAGTTATAGAAAAGCAAGAGCAAAGAACAAACTTAAATTCGTTCCATAATATACTTGTGTCCTCCTTATATATAATCCATTAAGGTAATGTCCTATAGTTCGTTCACAAATACGTGCCCACAAAGTTGATCAATTATCTCGGAAACTTTTTGATGAATTTCTGTAATTCTTTTTCGTGAAATCTTATTTTTTTCACCGACCTTCAGATTTTATAACATTTAAGTACAAAGGTAGTCTGAATTTTGCACAAATCGTTTTTTGTTATATAATTTTAGGAAAATATCAAACCGCGTGGTCTAAACATTAGATTTTACTGTAAATTATGTTAAGTTTCTAACAATGCAAGCCATAGGCGTATCCGTATTACATTGAATAGTAATATAACCTACCCCTTTTAGATTCCTTGCAAAAGTGCATGTACAATAACACAGTTACCTTTTGCATAGTAATGAATTTTCACTTTAAACTCTTCATGGTTTTAAAAATCAAGTAGTCACTCCACAACAGCTTACAAATTATCACACATACAGGAATATTCATTAATAGTAAATATTTTGTCAAAATATGGACCTCTGGGCCAATTTAACAAGAGACCGAAAATGAAATTACCAAAAAAAAACCTCGGAGTGGCGTTCCGTACAAATTAATAGTGCGAAAAGGTGCTAAAATTGCGTGGTGTGTACGTGGAATTTGCCTTTTTAATTGGTGAGTTCATTACTACAAATGTGGATATTGTAAATTCCGAAAATTTAGGACAAGCAAGAAAATCATATTTTAATATACCTCAAATAAGCAAACATCTTTCTAAATGCATGACAGTAGGTCAATAAATCAGACTGAAGATCGGTGAAAAAATAAGATTTCATGAAAAAGAATTACATAAATTCATCAAACAGTTTCCGAGATAATTAAAAATCTCTGTGGGCACGAATTTCTGAACGAACTATAGTTTAGTGCCTTTCTGCTATACGGTTGATCTCCCCTGATTGACCGCACGTATTTGAATACACATATATATTCTATAATTTATATATTTAATATAATATATATAATTATACATATTTATATATTTAATTTAATTTTTCCATAAGGTTTATGGTTAGGGTATTCCTAACCCAGAGGTTTTCAAATGACAGATTAGAGAATGACCGAATAAACTGTGAGGGGACGTTACTGGGAGCAGAAAGACGCTAAACAATGACAACACCTTCATTTAATTAAAATTAACAAAGTGTAAATACACTACCTATATTTTAAAATATATATATATATTTATATTCTATTTACGTAATTTGTGTAAGCTAATACCTTTGTTTACTCTAATACCTTTGTTTACTCTAATACCTTTGTTTAATCTAATACTATTTCACAAGTCACTCAATCTTCCATCCAATGTTTAAGTCAACTTTTGTCTAAATTAATTACATCACTATTCCCTTGTGGAAAGACAAGAGTACAGTGATAATTGTTCAGTGGTCAAGAGAATATAATCATTGGACAAGAAGGAAATTAATTTAACTGATTAATTAATTAATTGAAATGTAAGCTATCAATTTCAAATGAAAATATAGTAAAGTGTTAAACGCACTTCATTACGTATTCATACTGCGCAATTCAGTTTGTTTTTATTCAGCCAAATTGATCAATATGAAGAGATTTGAAATATTTGATAATTTTTCCACTTATTGTTTTTGTATCAGAGAAAACCAACGTCAGACGCCAAAAGTGGGTACTGGGTTAGTTTTTTTTTTTTTTTTTTTCTTTTAGTTACCAATAAATACTGAAAGATTGTTAGTTGTAACAAAAAGGTTTCCTGAAAAAAAAAAATAATGAATATATCTTCTTTGAAATATAATAACATTTTCGTCCAAGATTTACAACTATCTATCTATCTATCTATCTATCTATCTATCTATCTATCTATCTATCTATCTATCTATCTATCTATCTATCTATCTATCTATCTATCTATCTATCTATCTATCTATCTATCTATCTATCTATCTATCTATCTATCTATCTATCTATCTATCTATCTATCTATTTATCTATCTATCTATCTATCTATCTATCTATCTATCTATCTATCTATCTATCTATCTATCTATCTATCTATCTATCTATCTATCTATCTATCTATCTATCTATCTATCTAACTATATATCTATCTATCTATCTATCTACCTACCTACCTACCTACCTACCTACCTACCTACCTACCTACCTACCTACCTACCTGTCTGTCTGTCTGTCTGTCTGTCTGTCTGTCTGTCTGTCTGTCTGTCTGTCTGTCTGTATGTATGTATGTATGTATTGTATGTCGGTTTGTCTGTCTGCCTGCCTGCCTGACTGTCTGTCTGTCTGTCTGTCTGTCCTGTCTGTCTGACTATCTGTCTGTCTGTCTGTCTGTCTGTTTGTCTGTCTGTCAGTTTGTTTGTCATGTCTGTCTGTCTGTCTGTCTGCCTGCCTGTCAGTCTGTCCTGTCTGTCATTTATGTCTGCCTGTCTGTCTCTCATTTATGTCTGCCTGTCTGTCTGTCATTTATGTCTGCCTGTCTGTCTGTCTATCATTTATGTCTGCCTGTCTGTCTGTCATGTATGTCTGTCTGTTTGTCTGTCTGTTTGTCTGTCTGTCTGTCTGTCATGTCTGTCTGTCTGTCATGTCTGTCTGTCTGTCTGTCTGTCTGTCTTTCTGTCTGTCTGTCTGTCTGTCTGTCTTTCTGTCTGTCTGTTTTTCTGTCTGTCTGTCTGTCTCTCTGTCTGTATGTCTGTCTGTCATGTCTGTCTGTCTGTCCTTTATGTCTGTCCTTTATGTCTGTCTTTCTGTCTGCCTGCCTATCTCTCTGTCTATCAAGAAACCTATCAGTCTGTCTCTTTGTTTATCTGTCTAAATGTATCAATGTGGCTAGAGCATGTTTGTTAATTCACAAAATAAACTCCACGTCACGTAAGGTAGAGCCCTTTGCTATTTCAACCTTCTAAACATTTATTGCCCACATAAATTAACCATAGACAATGACCCTAATCGGGCATGTTACAAATAGAGAATTAAAGAACCAATATCGTGATTTGACAGGGCAATACATGATTTATTAATTGTGCTGTCATTGATTTCTTTATGTTGCTTCTTCATTTCATTTCTTTAACGTTTGTGGGATAAGAATTATATTTCTCTGTAACCTGGAGCCTCCGTCGGGAAGGGGTTAATGCATCAGGTTCAATACATACAAAAGAATGCAATATTTTGTTTCTAACCGTAGTGTATATGCAGTAATTAAAATAGGTATTTATCTGTCAAATAGAGGCGGTCTGGCATAGTACTGACCACACCACCCAGAACGATATCGGTGATTGTGATTAAATTGATAAAAATTAAGGTTCCCTCAACGCCTCGCTAGCGTACGGTGGAATATGGTGTTAGTGACCATATTTGTCCATGATCACGCCAAATTGTTTGGGTGATGTGGTCGTTATCACGCCTTACCGCCTTTACTTCTCATAAGAATCTATGGTACCCATTTTAGAAAGTGGGTGAACATTGGCACTTAATATTAATACAGACACTATATATTTCAAACGTCACGTGGGCGATGTGTTTACCTTTTTTTTCCTTATTATTATATTACATTTGTTAATGAGTAAACGACGATATACCTGGAAATAAGACATAGGAGAATGATCGCCAGAGTCATTCATCACATCTATAATGTATTTATTGATTGAATTGTCTGTGATTTCTTGATGATACTTTTGTTGTGTTTGTGTTATTTAATGTTTGTTTTTCATTTTTCTCAGTAATCACATCTCATGAAGCTACGAGCAATAAGTGAATTATTCAAAATGACTTATTTTTTTGTGGCAGTTCTGATCCTGTACAGAACCGCACCACTTTCGCTCTAAGCAATTATTTATTTGCTTGTGTAGCCGTTCACTTGAAAAGAACATTGTTCATCGTTTGAAGTATTTGGAGACAAACGACAGCGACCGATTTGTTAGATTATCTAGGAGACGTATGTTTTCTGCTGGTTCAGAGAATAGAATAAGCTGAAATCTGTTGATAAACTTAAACACACGAGATAAAAGAAATGTCTGAAATCTGTAAACCATGAATGAACTTCTTTTGTGCATGTCTTTTTTTAAAATAAAAATGATAAATTCATAATACAATGAATGCCATGGACAGCTAAGAGGTGTAATGAAAACGTTCTGAAAGAGGTCAGAGAAAATCATCATCATCATTAAGTACCAAGCCTGCTGGCGTAGGTGATCATTTCTCTCCACAACTTTCAATCACGACAGTTATTTATCATTTCTGTTGTTGACCTACTGCTAAGCCATTCTCTTAAGCTGTCTGGTATCTTTTCTCTTTGCTTCCCTCTATCTCTTCGTCCTTCTATTTTTCCAGTTGTTACAATATATTCAAGTTGTTCTCTTCTCATTACATGGCCAAAAAATGATGATTGTTTCTTAGGAATATTGGAAATTAGCTCTCTTTTTGCTTGGGCCTTTTTCAGAACGTTTTCATTACTCTTCTTAGCTGTCCATGGTATTCTCAACATTCTTCTGTAAAACCACATTTCTACAGCCTCCTGTGATTTTCTTGTCTGTTGTCCTATTGTCCACGATTCACATCCATATGTTAAAACTGGTTCTACATAACATTTAATAACTCTTTTTCTTGTTGCTATTGTCAAAAATGAATTGCATAGTATCTTCCTCATTTTTTGGAAAGCTGTTTTTGCCTGAGCCATTCTGCATCTCACCTCTGTTGTACATCTACCGTCTGAGGTTAACATTGTTCCCAGATATTTAAATTCATTTATCTGTTTAATATAGTTCCATTTGTTTTTATTTTGCACTGAGGTGATGTCCTTTTCTTTATTGTTACTAGTACTTCTGTCTTTTTGTTATTAAGGCTGAGTCCTTTATTTTTGCTTTTTTCACTGTAATGTCTAATATTTCTTGTAACTCATTTTCACTCTTGACGATTAAGACTGTATCATCAGCATACCTTAGATTATTTATATTATGACCTCCGATTGTTATGCCAAACATGCCCCTTATGGATCTTAAAATAATCTCACTATAAATATTAAACAAATCTGGTGACAGTATACAACCTTGTCTAAAACCCTGTTTTATTTGTTGAAACATTCCCAGTTGGTTTCCAGTTGTTATGACTGCTGTTTGTTGCCAGTAGATGTTCTTTATTATTCTTAGATCTTTGCTGTCTACGTTTATGCTTTTAAAATGTTGATTATCTCTTGGTGCTTTACTTTGTCAAATGCTTTGGTATAATCTATGAAACATAGGTATAGACCTGTTTTCACCTCTATGGCTCTTTCTACTAAAGATCTTATGATATAAATGGCATTGCTCGTTCCTTTACCTCCAAAAAAACCACACTGTTCATCGCTAATTTCTGGACTGATTTTGTTTCGTACTCTTCGCATGATGATTCTTAGTAATATCTTAGTCATGTGACTCATAAGGCTTATTATATCATCGCATTAAATTGCACCAGATTTCTTTGGTAGGGCTATGAATATTGATTTGAGTCTGGTATATATATCCAGTGCTGTAGATATCATTCAATATGTTTGTTATTATTTCTATTCCAAAATCATCCATGGCAACAATCTCTTCTTCAGTTATATTATCTGGTCCAGGAGCTTTGTCTCATATTGCGCAAGGCGTCTTCCACTTCTTTGAGTATTTCTGGCCCTTCTCCACTATCCTTAATATTTACTTCTGTTCGTTCATCATTATAAAGATCTTTAATGTATTCTGTCCATCATTCTCGTATGCTTTCTTGTTCAATCCACAGTTCTCCTTCCTTTGATCTTAAACATCCAGTTTTTGATTGCGTTTTTCTTCCTGTTAATTCTTCAATTTGTTTGTATATGGCTTTGACATCTCCTTTTTGTTGCATTTCAATCTCTTTGCATTTCTGTTTTAGACATGCTTCTTTTGCTTCATTGCATTTTATTACAACTTCTTTATTTAATCTCTTATACTCATCTTTATTTTCTTTATTTCTTCTTCTTGTATCCATTAGCTGCAAAATGTGATAAGTCATCCATTTCTTTCTTGAATTTGTCCTCACTGGTGGTATGAACTCTTTTGATGTTTGTTGCATTGATTCTTTTAGCATTTCCCACTGTCCATCAATGCTTTTGTATCTTCTCTATTGCATTGTACCGCTTCTGAATTGTGATTTTATATTTGTCTTGCAGCTGATTTGAGTAAATCTAAATTTAACTTGATGTTAACTGAGGCTGGTTTTGTTGCTTTTAATGTTAGTCTAAGCTTTCCCACAACTGGTACATGATCACTATTTTAATCTGCCCCTGGTCTAGTTTTCACACACTCCAGACTGTTTCTAAATCTATTGCTTATCATTATATAATGAATTTGATTACGTGCGTTGTCCCTGGGGCTTTTCCATGCTCACAGACGTCTTGGATGTTGCTTAAACCAGGTGTTTCCTATCATCATGTTGTGTGTTCACCATGTCTTCGAAAATTAATTTGAGAGACTTTTGAATTCTCTAAAGCGATTATCTTTTGATTATTGTTTTCAAATCTTTGAAAGGCACTTAATCATTTGTTTGATTTTGTTGTTTCTCAGTTTAGTAAATTTAGCATCTTCCTCGCAGCCTGGATGTTTTTTTTAATGAGTTGACATGTATAAAAGAATAGTCTTATTTGCTCTTGTATTAATATTCTTCTTTTGTCTTTTGTATAATCTTTGGGGTTAAAGAGCCACTATAACGAGCCACAAAGTGTTGTGATTAGTATTGCTCCTATCGTGGCTTTCTCGTCAATTATCGACACAACGTATCAACGTCCACTGAAAGGGTGATCGCTGAGAAGCAGCAGAAGTATACCTCCCTGTCAGCAAGTTTCCCTCAATGCTCGGTAATGCACGTTTTCACCAGTTACCTCTCATATTAAAAGTTATGCATTCTCCATGTTTGTCCTCAATATAGCACACGTTTTTGTTGCACTATGTTAGTGGTAGTTTTAAACAACAAATCATCCAATCAGACACAGAAAGAAAACACGTAGCAGAAAAACACATACCTACCCACATGACTCTTGGTCCCACATTTACACAGATGGCTCTGCTATAAATGCCACCAGAAATAGAGGGGGGGGGGGTGATCTTGACGCTGAATAATCAGGACGAGATCACCAAGTCAATAGCTACTGGAAAATTCTCAAACAACTTTAAAGCAGAAAATGATGCCGTCAGAGATGTTGCAACACTGACTACTCAACACAAAAATAGCATGCATAATAAATTGGTGATTCTGACTGATGCACTGTCATTACTATCAGCTCTAAAAAGCCCCAAGAACAATGAACAAGATGATTTGAGAACAACACTGGACCAACTATACAATAACTTCCAGAGAGTAGTCATTCGGTGTATACCATCACACTGTAATATACACGGGAACGAACGCGCAGACAAATTAGCTAAAGAGGGAGGGAGATTACCACAAGAGAACCATCCGCTCAGTTATGATGAGGCCAAAACCATCCTCAAAGGTCAGTTCCATGAAAAATGGAAACGAGAACATCCCAAGCATAACGAGAGTGACGGATACCACCAACTATCAAGGATGGATCAAGTTATCATACTTCGCCTACGTACTGGCCACAATAGAATGAGAAATCACATGTTCACCAAATTAAAAATAGGTACAACCAGCCTATGACACTGTACACTGGACAATATGACTACAAGACATGTTCTACAGGATTGCCCGCTGTACACAGACCTGGGAAGAGCAATGTGGTCGAACCCCACCTCCCTGGAAGAGAAACTATATGGGGCAATCGATTCACTTAAACAGACAGTTGACTTCATGAGAGAGTCTGGAATCCTACTCTGATTGAGTCTGGATCGCAGAGAGAGAGAGAGAGAGAGAGAGAGAGAGAGAGAGCAAATCTGAACGTATATTGCAGGAATAGTCCTTATGATTTTTAGACCTAATTTGTGTAGTTCTTAGTTCTTTCGCGAGAATATTCTGCGTGAACTTGGCATCGTAACTAGGCCATGTTGTTTGCCTAATTCATGCACTTTCAGTGACGGAGGAACCTCCCCCCAGCTGATGTGCCCTACATGTTATAAAGCAATGATTGCATTGTTTTAACATAATTATAGCGATTTTCTTATTTACTTTCTATACGTGTGGGCGTGTCTGTGTACTAAATATAGATAAATATAATTTAATATAATTCATTTCCGTGCAGTGTGTGTGGTTGCGTGCAGTGGGCCAATATATAATTATAGATCTCAACACTATTTAAACACCTTTAATTATGTCTGTGGATGCCATTTCTAAATTCTTATCAAAGGTTAGCAAGGTGTATTTAATTCAGTTAATTATTGATGACATATATGACACCGAAATTTGACATGTTAAAGGTTACATCTTCCCTGATCGAAGCGTAGCCTTCTCGTGATGTGCACGTAATCATGTAGAACACCTAGCTCTGACTTCAGGTAGCTGACCATATAGATGTTTTTTTTTCCAAGAAACGAATTCATCAGGACCAAATCTTTGCTGACTTTATTTAGCTCTTCATAAAAATTAAACGCCAGGAAGACCGTATGTCACAACACAAGCAAGGCAATAACATTAAATGTACTGAGGGGATATATCATCCCGATAACAACATATGGTTCTAAGTTATGGACAATCTCGCAAATAGCAAGGAAGAAAGTCGAATTATTCGAAACAAAATAATACAGAAAAATCCTAAGTATACCTTAAGTATGTAAAGTAAAGAGCTCCGTCACGTCAAGCAGCATATAGGGAATATGGTGTTAGTGTGCGATAATTTTTACAGACCCGCGGCACAATTTTTGGGGTGCTAATGTGGTCGGTATCGCGCCCGTACCGCTTTACTTTCCCATAAACAAATCCGGTACCCATTCGTGGTTGGGTGAACCCCGAAGCCGTCGATCAGGATCGAACCTGACTCTTGTCCTTGTAGTCCAGTTCACTAACTACTAAGCTATTGTGGCTTAAGTATATATTGGATAATGAGAACAAAGAAGAGATATTAAAATATTTAAACATTTAAAAGAACTGACTATAAACACGATTCTACAGAGGAAATTAAGATACTATGCGGCGTCAAATGACACAGAAAGCTGGAACGAACAATAAAGGCATGATGGCATCAAAGGCGGAACTCAAAGGTGGTGGTTTGAAGCCATCAAAGAGACCTTGAACATGACAACAGAAGAAGTGGGAAATCTGCCTAGTAAAAAGTAAAGTAAAGTACCCCCGTCACGCCAAGTGGCGTATAGGGAATATGGTGTTAGTGATCATAAATTTTACAGACCTTCGGCACATGATTTTTGGGGTAATGTGGTCGGTATTACGCCCGTGCCGATTTACTTTCCCCCAAAAAAATCCGGTACCCATAAAGGCTGGGTGAACCGGAAGCCGTCGGTTGGGATCGAACATTACCTCTTGTCCTTTGTAGTCCAGTTCACTAACGACTGAGCTATCGCGGCTCCCAGATCTGCCTAGAGGCAGAGATTATTTCTGACGGACTGTTATAAATAAAACATTCTGCAAATGACAACCCTATCTGATAATGAGCTCCTCATAGTCCAACCCTGTAGCGCAAGCATGTATGTCCCCGTCAATTGTACTGCTTTTAGAAGAGTATGTTGTTATTTGTTAGAAGATACTGGTTTCGTATGTCTCTTACATAGGGTAAGTTTACTAACAGATATATGGTGTTTCCATATGGTAGTTGCAGTTAGTCTTCTGTATGACGTTTCTCTTTCTCTCTCTTTAACGTATTCATCCGATGACTACTAACGGAATTCGTTGACTACGTCGTCCGTCCTTAAAAGGACGTTAAGTGGGCGTAATATCGTTATGTTGAGGTTTGCTGGCTAACTGTGATATATACCCCTTCCGGTGTAACACATCCTATTTCATAACGCCATTTAAAGTATCAGGTTGCTATCCCTCTTCGATCCGTCCTCACTTGGCCAGATAAACTGGTTAGTCTGGTTCTGGAGGCACTGCAAACAGGTGGAGTAAGCTCTGGTTGGTTCTGGTCCGCTGATCATGGCACAAGCCATAGATATGTCGCTAACTGCATCCAGCTCTGGTTGGTTCTAGTCCACTGATTATGGCACCAGCCATAGATACGTCGCTAACAGTACCAAGCTCTGGTTGGTTCTAGTCCACTGATTCTGGCACCAGCCACAGATATGTCGCAAACTGCATCCAGCTCTGGTTGGTTCTAATCCATTGATCATGGTACAAGCCATAGATATGTCGCTAACAGCATCCAGCTCTGGTTGGTTCTAGCCCACTGATCATGGCACAAGCCATAGATGTGTCGCTAACAGCATCCAGCTCTGGTTGGTTCTAGTCCACTGATCATGGCACAAGCCATAGATATGTCGCTAACAGTACAAAGCTCTGGTTGGTTCTAGTCCACTGATCCTGGCACAAGCCACAGATACGTCGCTAACAGAATCCAGCTCTGGTTGGTTCTAGTCCACTGATTCTGGCACCAGCCATTGATACGTCGCTAACAGTACCAAGCTCTGGTTGGTTCTAGTCCACTGATTCTGGCACAAGCCATAGATACGTCGCTAACAGCATCCAGCTCTGGTTGGTTCTAGTCCACTGATCATGATACAAGCCATAGATATGTCGCTATAGTCCGTTCAGAAATTCATAATCACACCTGAATTAGCTTTGCGTGATAACCGTTTGTTATTTTCTTTTCAAAATTTGCATGTAATCTTAGAATATTGATGACGTTATAGAAATATTTTTTGCTCTGAGAAATTTGATCTAGTTTAAAAGTTTTCTTCTTTAGGCTATATTAAATTCACCCTGTTCGAATTTGACACCATTTTAGGATATATACATTAATTTGGTGCGGTCGTTCACGTAAAATAGTTTGGCTATTGCAGGAACACTAACTTCAGTAAGATCCCGTGCACAAAACTGAATATTGAACGACATGACGCACCACGGCCTTGGGTTTAATTACCGAAGGGAAGGCGAATCTTTATTAATTTTGTGAAGACTCAGTAGACAATTTGTTGACTTTAAATACCAACATTTATATCTATAGTCCGTTCAGAATCGTTTGCCTAGACATTAATTTATTTTTTTCAAAAACTTATTGTTCATTTGCATTGATCTTTTGAAGTTAGGTTTAGAATACTAATGTCGCTATAAAAATATTTTTTTATCAAAGAAATGTGATCCAGTTTCAAAGATGCCTTATTTAACCTATATTTTAAAAAAAGTTAATCGATATTATAAACACCGGCGGGATTATGTAGATGCTTACATCTCACAGCTGATTCTTTAGCATATAGGCATGACCTTCACGGCTGAATGCGCACCGTCCTAAAATAGTTATGTTTCCACTATAAATTTTTATAAAGAAATGTTACATATGAAATTTCCCGTTTAGCACAAAATGACATTTTAGCCGAAACCGGAAATTATGTGACGTCAAAATCACGGCCGTAGACTCGAGTTCGAGTCATAATTCAGAGGCAAATCTCAATATTTACAGAAAGGAGGCGGCACTATCCATATTATCTTCTGCAAGTCTATGTGAGAATGAATATAAAGGCAAAATATTTTACTGAGCATAACATTGCTATAAAGATTTATCAATACTTCTGCAGAGAGCGTAAAAAGGGACATCTTTATTGTTCTTTATCAAACCCTGAGAAGAGAACAATGCATATTTTAGGTTTGTGTAAACGTTCATTTGATCGAATAGTTAAAGGAAGCGGATATTTATTGCCAACAAATGCAAGAAAGCAAGGAAGGAAAGAAACGTTAGACAGTTTTGATAAGGACCTAGTAAAAAGATAAATCTGTCGAATGTTTGATATAAACGAAGAAGTGACACTTAGAAAGTTGAAGCTTTGGCTGAAAACTAACAACGACATTGAAATATCAAAAACTTCATTATGGAAAATATTAAGAAGTGCAGGTTTCACCTTTAGAAAGTATGCTGGTGGAAAAAACATTATTTGTGAGAAGCCACATCTAGTAGCTCTTAGAAGCAAGTATTTACGTGAAGTGAAGGAAATGCGCGAAAATGATTATGATATTGTTTATTTAGATGAAACTTGGATCAACGCTCATCATACAAATGAAAAGGAATGGCAGTTAGCAGATGGAAGTATTAAAAGATCAGTACCAAGCAGTAAAGGGCAACGTTTGATAGTTGCACATGCAGGTAGCAGACATAATGGGTTGTTGCAGAATGCTCATCTCGTTTTCATTTCAAAATCCATAGACAATAGAGACTACCACTCCGAAATGAATGGGCACATATTTAAAGACTGGATCGAGAAAAGTATCCTTCCAATATTAGATCGACCTTCTTGTCTGATAATGGACAATGCTTCATACCATAACGTAGTTAACGTAGAAGATAGAATCCCAACATCATCAAGTACAAAAGATGCAATCAAAACGTGGCTCATAAAAGAACACATACAAGTTAACGACAGCTACTTGAAACCCGAATTGCTTAGCCTTGTAAAACAGACACAACGTACAAAGATATTTAAAATAGACAAGTTAATTCAAGAACATGGCCATAGATGTTTGAGACTACCTCCATATCATGCACACTTAAATCCTATAGAACTAGTTTGGGCAAAAGTTAAAGGACACGTAGCATATACAAATAAAACTTTCAAATTATGCGATGTTGAGACACTTACAAATCAGGCTCTATCAAATATAAATAAAGACTACTGGGTAAAATATGAGGATCATGTGTTACGACAAGAAGAGGAATATTGGAAAAAGGATGGTTTGTTGTTTGTTCAGCCGAAAGCAGTAATCGACCTATTTGACTCGTCTGATTCTGAATGATCATTACTCTGATTAAGTCTACAGATAAATAGTTTGATTTGCAAAATTTCCTAGTTGATTTGTTAAACAGTTTATTGTTCAAGACCACCCAAGCAATCAAAAATATGTTATAAGCAAACCAACAACCATTACTTTGAATGGAAGCCTGCTTGAGTCAGTACAGAAGTTCAGCTATCTTGGATCCACTATTACAGCCACACTTTCCTTAGATGAGGAACTAAATGTACGTATTTGAAAGGCAGCAACAACATTTGGGAAACTCACACCAAGAGCATGGAACTATATCAAATTGACTCTACGAACAAAAGTTCTATATATAATTTAAAATTTGTATACTTGCCACCAAGTAAAATTTTATGGACACGCCTATGGGTCATCGTTGCACTAGATTACTGTAAAACATTTTGATTAGGGTCAAAATAATAGTTACATGGGCAAAGATCAAAGGAATTCGCCGCTTTAAGAAAACCGTTATAGCTAGACATCGAGTAACACATATGTTCTCGTGACATGGACATTTTAACACCGTATGCCAAAAATCATGTGAAATCATCAAGAACTTTTTGAATTATAAATCATAACATCTCGGCAAACGATTCTGAACGGACTATAACAGCATCCAGCTCTGGTTGGTTCTAGTCCACTGATTCTGGCACCAGCCACAGATATGTCGCTAACTGCATCCAGCTCTCGTTGGTTCTAGTCCACTGATCATGGTACAAGCCATAGATATGTCGCTAACAGCATCCAGCTCTGGTTGGTTCTAGTCCACTGATCATGGCACAAGCCATAGATATGTCGCTAACAGCATCCAGCTCTGGCTTGTTCTAGTCCACTGATCATGGCACAAGCCACAGATACGTCGCTAACAGCATCCAGCTCTGATTGGTTCTAGTCCACTGATCCTGGCACAAGCCACAGATACGTCGCTAACAGCATCCAGCTCTGGTTGGTTCTAGTCCACTGATCCTGGCAGAAGCCATATATACGTCGCTAACAGTACCAAGCTCTGGTTGGTTCTAGTCCACTGATCCTGACACAAGCCACAGATACGTCGCTAACAGTACCAAGCTCTGGTTTGTTCTAGTCCACTGATCATGGCACAAGCCATAGATACGTCGCTAACAGTACCAAGCTCTGGTTGGTTCTAGTCCACTGATCATGGCACAAGCCCTAGATACGTCGTTAACAGTACCAAGCTCTGGTTGGTTCTAGTCCACTGATCATGGCACAAGCCATAGATACGTCGCTAACAGCATCCAGCTCTGATTGGTTCTAGTCCACTGATTCTGGCACCAACCATAGATACGTCGCTAACAGTACCAAGCTCTGGTTGGTTCTAGTCCACTGATCCTGGCACAAGCCACAAATACGTCGCTAACAGCATCCAGCTCTGGTTGGTTCTAGTCCACTGATCCTGGCACAAGCAACAGATACGTCGCTAACAGTACCAAGCTCTGGTTGGTTCTAGTCCACTGATCCTGGCACAAGCCACAGATACGTCGCTAACAGTATCCAGCTCTGATTGGTTCTAGTCCACTGATTCTCCCACAAGCCACAGATACGTCGCTAACAGCATATCCAGCTCTGGTTGGTTCTAGTCCACTGATCATGGCACAAGCCACAGATACGTCGCTAACATTACCAAGCTCTGGTTGGTTCTAGTCCACTGATCATGGCACAAGCCACACATACATCGCTAGCAGTACCCAGCTCTGTTGCTGTCAATGCCCTGAGTCAGTAAGAGGTTTTAAATATGTATTATTATATTCCGGCAAACTATGGACACGAACTGTTGATCTCGATAGCTATTAATAAACATATTGCTCGTGTGTTATATAGACAATATCGCCAATGAGGAAATAGACAACAGAATATTCAAAGACACAAAATCAAAGATCGGTGCTGCAGAGCTCAGTGGGTAATGAACTGGACTACTAAGGACAAGAGGTCGGGTTCAATCCTGATTGACGGCTTCCCGGTCCACTCAGCCTTAAATGGGTACCGGACTTGTTTCTGGGAAAGTAAAGCGGCACTGGCGTAATACTGACCACGTTACCCCAAATTCGTATGCTGAATGTTTTTTAAACTTATTGTCACTAACACTATATTACCTATACTCCACGTGGCGTGATTGGACACTTTACATTTTTTTTTTAATTTTTACAGTCAAAGACTTACTGTCAATTGTAAAAGAATGAAGATTAAAATGATACGGACTTGATAGAAGATCTACAGACCTCGGAGAGACATTTCTACAGGACACAATATCAGACAAAATAAACAAGGCAGACAAAGAAAGCGGTGGTAAGATAACATCTGAGATACGCAAAGATTAACCTTCGTCAAATCTCTGACCGTAGCTCATAGTCATAAATGCTGAAAGAAAATTACGATGACGTCAGCAAGATTGTGCCAACAACCACTGTAGTTACGGGACTAAATAATTAATTGATGAGTGAATGAGGTTTAATCTCAAAGTTGGTTACCAGAATGTGCATGTCATGTTATCAGATGTGGAGCCGCGATAGCTCAGTGGTTAGTGAACTGGACTACAAAGGACAAGAGGTAGGGCTCGATTCCAACCAACGGCTTCCGGTTCATGAAGCATTTAATGGGTACCGGATTTTTTTCTGGGAAAATAAAGCGGCACGGGCGCAATACCGACCACATTACCCCAAATCTCATGTGCTGAAGGTCTGTAAAATGTATGGTCACTAACACCATATTCCCTATACGCCATTTGGCGTGACGGGGGCTCTTTACTTTTTTTTATGTTATCAGATGGAGAAAATCAGACTTTGGTCTATCCCCTTGAATTATTTTATTGTCATTATGTAAATTTGCAAGTGCGTTGTATACGAGCAGTGAGCGATAAAATGGCTATAATATGTTAGTCTTTCAAATGTTGATGATGCCATTCAGATCGTCTGCCGTGTCGTCATGAGACCATGTTGTTTACTTGTAAGTTATAATTGTGTTGTTGGTCAATTAAATGTTACAAAAGAGGGATGTTGGTTACTTGGCTCTTGTAGCAGAGGATTGTAGCTTCTTGTTGTGCTTCTTCTTCTCCTTCTTCTTCTTCTATCTTTCAACCCCCTGTGGAGCATAGGTTTTCAACAAACACTTTCCAAGCCGTTCTGTTTCTTGCCATTCCAGTACTATCATTCTATGCCTTCCCCATCATCTTCATCTCTGCTTCTGTCTGTCTTCTCCTAGAATATTTTGGTCTTCTCTTTGTCTTTTTCTTTGGGGATTCCAAAAAAGGGCCAGGTGTGTAATACTCCCAGTTGGCTTCCGCAGAGTGTGTCCTATCCAACGCCATCGTCTCCGCTGTATCTCTTTATCCACTGCTATTTGATTGGTACATTTCCATAATTCTATTTTAGTGATTTTATCCTGCCATTTACATCTTTTTATTCTGCACAAGCATCCATTAATGAAGGTCTGTATTTTCATGGTTGTCATTTTTGTTGTTCTCCATGTTTCACGGCCATATAATAGGACTGACTTAACATTAGAGTAGAAAATTGTTATTTTTGTATTCAACCTAATTTCTTTGGATTTCCACATATTTCACAGTTCAACGAAGGCTGCTCTTACTTTTGATATCTTTATTTTGGTATCATCCTCTGAAAATAGAGATAAGACCACAATTATGAGAATTAATGCAGTAGACAATAACCAAAGAACAATAGGAGAAATATCTCTACTAGACGTACAATCTTGCAAATATCTGGGGATTGTTCGTTCTCTATTAAAATAGACCATTGTTGTTTACTTGGGTGTCCGGTTAGCGCAATCGATAGGCGGTTGGCTTACCACGGCAACAGCCGGGGTTCGTAATCCTGGCGAGGACACCTGGGTTTTACTAATTCCCTAAAAATTAGTAGGAGCCGCGATAGCTCAGTGGTTAGTGAACTGGACTACTACGGACAAGGGGTAGGGTTCGATCCCAACCGACGGCTCCGGGTTCACCCAGCCTTAAATGGGTACCGGATTTTTTCTGGGAAAGTAAAAGCAGCACGGGCGTAATACCGACCACATTACCCCAAAAATCATGTGCTGAAGGTCTGTAAAATATAGGGTCACTAACACCATATTTCCCTATACGCCACTTGGCGTGACGGGGGGTACTTTACTTTTTTTTTTATTGTTGTTTACTTGAGTTATGTTTTAAAAGAGCTATGTTATTTACTTGTCTGTTACAAAAGAAGATTATTGGTTACATGTCTGTTACAAAACAAGATTGTTGGTTACATGTCTGTTACAAAAGAAGATTGTTGGTTACATGTCTGTTACAAAAGAAGATTGTTGGTTACATGTCTGTTACAAAAGAAGATTGTTGGTTACCTGTCTGTTACAAAAGACGAATGTTGGTTACATGTCTGTTACAAAAGAAGATTGTTGGTTACATGTCTGTTACAAAAGAAGATTGTTGGTTACGTGTCTGTTACAAAAGAAGATTGTTGGTTACATGTCTGTTACAAAAGAAGATTGTTGGTTACGTGTCTTTTACAAAAGAAGATTGTTAGTTACATGTCTGATACAAAAGAAGATTGTTGGTTACGTGTCTATTACAAAAGAAGATTGTTGGTTACGTGTCTGTTACAAAAGAAGGTTGCTGGTTACTTGTCTGTTACAAAAGAAGATTGTTGATTACGTGTCTGTTACAAAAGAAGATTGTTGGTTACTTGTTTGTTACAAAAGAAGATTGTTGGTTACTTGTCTGTTACAAAAGAAGATTGTTGGTTACTTGTCTGTTACAAAAGAAGATTGTTGGTTACGTGTCTGTTACAAAAGAAGATTGTTGGTTTTTGTCTGTTACAAAAGAAGATTGTTGGTTACTTGTCTGTTACAAAAGAAGATTGTTGGTTCCATGTCTGTTACAAAAGAAGATTGTTGGTTACGTGTCTGTTACAACAGAAGATTGTTGGTTACATGTCTGTTACAACAGAAGGTTGTTGGTTACTTGTCTGTTACAACAGAAGGTTGTTGGTTACTTTATCTGTTACAACTGGAGATTGTTGGTTACTTGTCTGTTACAACAGAAGGTTGTTGGTTATTTGTCTGTTACAAAAGAAGATTGTTGGTTACGTGTCTGTTACAACAGAAGGTTGTTGGTTACTTGTCTGTTACAACAGAAGGTTGTTGGTTACGTGTCTGTTACAAAAGAAGATTGTTGGTTACGTGTCTGTTACAACAGAAGGTTGTTGGTTACTTGTCTGTTACAACAGAAGATTGTTGGTTACTTGTCTGTTACAACAGAAGGTTGTTGGTTTTTTGTCTGTTAAAAAAGAAGATTGTTGGTTACGTGTCTGTTACAAAAGAAGATTGTTGGTTACATGTCTGTTACAAAAGAAGATTGTTGGTTACATGTCTGTTACAAAAGAAGATTGTTGGTTACCTGTCTGTTACAAAAGACGAATGTTGGTTACATGTCTGTTACAAAAGAAGATTGTTGGTTACATGTCTGTTACAAAAGAAGATTGTTGGTTACGTGTCTGTTACAAAAGAAGATTGTTGGTTACATGTCTGTTACAAAAGAAGATTGTTGGTTACGTGTCTTTTACAAAAGAAGATTGTTAGTTACATGTCTGATACAAAAGAAGATTGTTGGTTACGTGTCTATTACAAAAGAAGATTGTTGGTTACGTGTCTGTTACAAAAGAAGGTTGCTGGTTACTTGTCTGTTACAAAAGAAGATTGTTGATTACGTGTCTGTTACAAAAGAAGATTGTTGGTTACTTGTTTGTTACAAAAGAAGATTGTTGGTTACTTGTCTGTTACAAAAGAAGATTGTTGGTTACTTGTCTGTTACAAAAGAAGATTGTTGGTTACGTGTCTGTTACAAAAGAAGATTGTTGGTTTTTGTCTGTTACAAAAGAAGATTGTTGGTTACTTGTCTGTTACAAAAGAAGATTGTTGGTTCCATGTCTGTTACAAAAGAAGATTGTTGGTTACGTGTCTGTTACAACAGAAGATTGTTGGTTACATGTCTGTTACAACAGAAGGTTGTTGGTTACTTGTCTGTTACAACAGAAGGTTGTTGGTTACTTTATCTGTTACAACTGGAGATTGTTGGTTACTTGTCTGTTACAACAGAAGGTTGTTGGTTATTTGTCTGTTACAAAAGAAGATTGTTGGTTACGTGTCTGTTACAACAGAAGGTTGTTGGTTTTTTGTCTGTTAAAAAAGAAGATTGTTGGTTACGTGTCTGTTACAAAAGAAGATTGTTGGTTACGTGTCTGTTACAACAGATGGTTTTTGGTTACTTGTCTGTTACAACAGAAGGTTGTTGGTTACGTGTCTGTTACAAAAGAAGGTTCTTGGTTACTTGTCTGTTACAACAGAAGATTGTTAGTTACATGTCTGTTACAAAAGAAGATTGTTGGTTACGTGTCTGTTACAAAAGAAGATTGTTGGTTACGTGTCTGTTACAAAAGAAGGTTGCAGGTTACTTGTCTGTTACAAAAGAAGATTGTTGGTTACGTGTCTGTTACAAAAGAAGATTGTTGGTTACTTGTCTGTTACAAAAGAAGATTGTTGGTTACTTGTCTGTTACAAAAGAAGATTGTTGGTTACTTGTCTGTTACAAAAGAAGATTGTTGGTTACTTGTCTGTTACAAAAGAAGATTGTTGGTTCCATGTCTGTTACAAAAGAAGATTGTTGGTTACGTGTCTGTTACAAAAGAAGATTGTTGGTTACGTGTCTGTTACAACAGAAGGTTGTTGGTTACTTGTCTGTTACAACAGAAGGTTGTTGGTTACTTTATCTGTTACAACTGGAGATTGTTGGTTACTTGTCTGTTACAACAGAAGGTTGTTGGTTATTTGTCTGTTACAAAAGAAGATTGTTGGTTACGTGTCTGTTACAACAGAAGGTTGTTGGTTACTTGTCTGTTACAACAGAAGGTTGTTGGTTACGTGTCTGTTACAAAAGAAGATTGTTGGTTACTTGTCTGTTACAAAAGAAGATTGTTGGTTACCTGTCTGTTACAAAAGAAGATTGTTGGTTACATGTCTGTTACAAAAGAAGATTGTTGGTTACGTGTCTGTTACAAAAGAAGATTGTTGGTTACGTGTCTGTTACAACAGAAGGTTGTTGGTTACTTGTCTGTTACAACAGAAGATTGTTGGTTACTTGTCTGTTACAACAGAAGGTTGTTGGTTTTTTGTCTGTTACAAAAGAAGATTGTTGGTTACGTGTCTGTTACAAAAGAAGATTGTTGGTTACGTGTCTGTTACAACAGAAGGTTTTTGGTTACTTGTCTGTTACAACAGAAGGTTGTTGCTTACGTGTCTGTTACAAAAGAAGGTTCTTGGTTACTTGTCTGTTACAACAGAAGATTGTTGTTTACTTGTCTGTTATAACAGAAGATTGTTGGTTACTTGTCTGTTGCAAAAGAAGATTGTTGGTTAAATGTCTGTTACAAAAGAAGATTGTTGGTTACGTGTCTGTTACAAAAGAAGATTGTTGGTTACATGTCTGTTCCAAAAGAAGATTGTTGGTTACATGTCTGTTACAAAAGGAGATTGTTGGTTACATGTCTGTTACAAAAGAAGATTGTTGGTTACGTTCTGTTACAAAAGAAGATTGTTGGTTACATGTCTGTTACAAAAGAAGAGTGTTGGTTACGTGTCTTTTACAAAAGAAGATTGTTGGTTACACGTCTGTTACAAAAGAAGATTGTTGATTACGTGTCTGTTACAAAAGAAGATTGTTGGTTACTTGTCTGTTACAACAAAAGATTGTTGGTTACATGTCTGTTACAAAAGAAGTTTGTTGCTTACTTGTCTGTTACAAAAGAAGATTGTTGGTTACTTGTCTGTTACAAAAGAAGATTGTTGGTTACTTGTCTGTTACAAAAGAAGATTTTTGGTTACGTGTCTGTTACAAAAGAAAATTGTTGGTTACGTGTCTGTTACAACAGAAGGTTGTTGGTTATTTGTCTGTTACAAAAGAAGATTGTTGGTTACTTCTCTGTTACAACAGAAGGTTGTTGGTTATTTGTCTGTTACAAAAGAAGGTTGTTGGTTACTTGTCTGTTACAACAGAAGATTGTTGTTTACTTGTCTGTTATAACTGAAGATTGTTGGTTACATGTCTGTTACAAAAGACGATTGTTGGTTACGTGTCTGTTACAACAGAAGGTTGTTAGTTACTTGATTGTTACAACAGAAGATTGTTGGTTACTTGTTTGATACAACAGAAGATTGTTATTAACCTATCTGTTACAACAGAAGGTTGTTGGTTACTTTGTCTGTTACAACTGGAGATTGTTGGTTATGTGTCTGTTAAACAGAAGATTGTTGGTTACTTGTCTGTTACAACAGAAGGTTGTTGGTTATTTGTCTGTTACAAAAGAAGGTTGTTGGTTACGTGTCTGTTACAAAAGAAGGTTCTTGGTTACTTGTCTGTTACAACAGAAGATTGTTGTTTACTTGTCTGTTATAACAGAAGATTGTTGGTTACTTGTCTGTTGCAAAAGAAGATTGTTGGTTACGTGTCTGTTACAAAAGAAGATTGTTGGTTACGTGTCTGTTACAACAGAAGGTTTTTGGTTACTTGTCTGTTACAACAGAAGGTTGTTGGTTACGTGTCTGTTACAAAAGAAGGTTCTTGGTTACTTGTCTGTTACAACAGAAGATTGTTAGTTACATGTCTGTTACAAAAGAAGATTGTTGGTTACGTGTCTGTTACAAAAGAAGATTGTTGGTTACGTGTCTGTTACAAAAGAAGGTTGCTGGTTACTTGTCTGTTACAAAAGAAGATTGTTGGTTACGTGTCTGTTATAACAGAAGATTGTTGGTTACTTGTCTGTTACAAAAGAAGATTGTTGGTTACTTGTCTGTTACAAAAGAAGATTGTTGGTTACTTGTCTGTTACAACAGAAGGTTGTTGGTTACTTTATCTGTTACAACTGGAGATTGTTGGTTACTTGTCTGTTACAACAGAAGGTTGTTGGTTACGTGTCTGTTACAAAAGAAGGTTCTTGGTTACGTGTCTGTTACAACAGAAGGTTGTTGGTTACTTGTCTGTTACAACAGAAGGTTGTTGGTTACGTGTCTGTTACAAAAGAAGATTGTTGGTTACTTGTCTGTTACAAATAAGATTGTTGGTTACCTGTCTGTTACAAAAGAAGATTGTTGGTTACATGTCTGTTACAAAAGAAGATTGTTGGTTACGTGTCTGTTACAACAGAAGGTTATTGGTTACTTGTCTGTTACAACAGAAGATTGTTGGTTACTTGTCTGTTACAACAGAAGGTTGTTGGTTTTTTGTCTGTTACAAAAGAAGATTGTTGGTTACGTGTCTGTTACAAAAGAAGATTGTTGGTTACGTGTCTGTTACAACAGAAGGTTTTTGGTTACTTGTCTGTTACAACAGAAGGTTGTTGGTTACGTGTCTGTTACAAAAGAAGGTTCTTGGTTACTTGTCTGTTACAACAGAAGATTGTTGTTTACTTGTCTGTTATAACAGAAGATTGTTGGTTACTTGTCTGTTGCAAAAGAAGATTGTTGGTTACATGTCTGTTACAAAAGAAGATTGTTGGTTACGTGTCTGTTACAAAAGAAGATTGTTGGTTACATGTCTGTTCCAAAAGAAGATTATGGTTACACGTCTGTTACAAAAGAAGATTGTTGATTACGTGTCTGTTACAAAAGAAGATTGTTGGTTACTTGTCTGTTACAACAAAAGATTGTTGGTTATTAGTCTGTTACAACAGAAGGTTGTTGGTTACTTGTCTGTTACAAAAGAAGATTGTTGGTTACTTGTCTGTTACAACAGAAGGTTGTTGGTTATTTGTCTGTTACAAAAGAAGGTTGTTGGTTACTTGTCTGTTACAACAGAAGATTGTTGTTTACTTGTCTGTTATAACTGAAGATTGTTGGTTACATGTCTGTTACAAAAGACGATTGTTGGTTACGTGTCTGTTACAACAGAAGGTTGTTAGTTACTTGATTGTTACAACAGAAGATTGTTGGTTACTTGTTTGTTACAACAGAAGATTGTTATTAACCTATCTGTTACAACAGAAGGTTGTTGGTTACTTGTCTGTTACAACTGGAGATTGTTGGTTATGTGTCTGTTAAACAGAAGATTGTTGGTTACTTGTCTGTTACAACAGAAGGTTGTTGGTTATTTGTCTGTTACAAAAGAAGGTTGTTGGTTACGTGTCTGTTACAAAAGAAGGTTCTTGGTTACTTGTCTGTTACAACAGAAGATTGTTGTTTACTTGTCTGTTACAACAGAAGATTGTTGGTTACTTGTCTGTTGCAAAAGAAGATTGTTGGTTACATGTCTGTTACAAAAGAAGATTGTTGGTTACATGTCTGTTGCAAAAGAAGATTGTTGGTTACATGTCTGTTACAAAAGAAGATTGTTGGTTACGTGTCTGTTACAAAAGAAGATTGTTGGTTACATGTCTGTTCCAAAAGAAGATTGTTGGTTACATGTCTGTTACAAAAGAAGATTGTTGGTTACATGTCTGTTACAAAAGAAGATTGTTGGTTACGTTCTGTTACAAAAGAAGATTGTTGGTTACATGTCTGTTACAAAAGAAGAGTGTTGGTTACGTGTCTTTTACAAAAGAAGATTGTTGGTTACACGTCTGTTACAAAAGAAGATTGTTGATTACGTGTCTGTTACAAAAGAAGATTGTTGGTTACTTGTCTGTTACAAAAGAAGATTGTTGTTTACTTGTCTGTTACAAAAGAAGATTGTTGGTTACTTGTCTGTTACAAAAGAAGATTGTTGGTTACTTGTCTGTTACAAAAGAAGATTGTTGGTTACGTGTCTGTTACAAAAGAAAATTGTTGGTTACGTGTCTGTTACAACAGAAGGTTGTTGGTTACTTGTCTGTTACAACAGAAGGTTGTTGGTTATTAGTCTGTTACAACAGAAGGTTGTTGGTTATTTGTCTGTTACAAAAGAAGATTGTTGGTTACTTGTCTGTTACAACAGAAGGTTGTTGGTTATTTGTCTGTTACAAAAGAAGGTTGTTGGTTACTTGTCTGTTACAACAGAAGATTGTTGTTTACTTGTCTGTTATAACTGAAGATTGTTGGTTACATGTCTGTTACAAAAGACGATTGTTGGTTACGTGTCTGTTACAACAGAAGGTTGTTAGTTACTTGATTGTTACAACAGAAGATTGTTGGTTACTTGTTTGTTACAACAGAAGATTGTTATTAACCTATCTGTTACAACAGAAGGTTGTTGGTTACTTTGTCTGTTACAACTGGAGATTGTTGGTTATGTGTCTGTTAAACAGAAGATTGTTGGTTACTTGTCTGTTACAACAGAAGGTTGTTGGTTATTTGTCTGTTACAAAAGAAGATTGTTGGTTACGTGTCTGTTACAACAGAAGGTTGTTGGTTACGTGTCTGTTACAAAAGAAGATTGTTGGTTACTTGTCTGTTACAAAAGAAGATTGTTGGTTACCTGTCTGTTACAAAAAAAGATTGTTGGTTACGTGTCTGTTACAAAAGAAGATTGTTGGTTACGTGTCTGTTACAAAAGAAGATTGTTGGTTACGTGTCTGTTACAACAGAAGGTTGTTGGTTACTTGTCTGTTACAACAGAAGGTTGTTGGTTACTTGTCTGTTACAACAGAAGGTTGTTGGTTTTTTGTCTGTTACAAAAGAAGATTGTTGGTTACGTGTCTGTTACAACAGAAGGTTGTTGGTTACTTGTCTGTTACAACAGAAGGTTGTTGGTTACGTGTCTATTACAAAAGAAGGTTGTTGGTTACTTGTATGTTACAACAGAATATTGTTGTTTACTTGTCTGTTATAACAGAAGATTGTTGGTTACTTATCTGTTACAAAAGAAGATTGTTGGTTACGTGTCTGTTACAACAGAAGGTTGTTAGTTACTTGTCTGTTACAACATAAGATTTTTGTTTACTTGTCTGTTATAACTGAAGATTGTTGATTACATGTCTGTTACAAAAGACGATTGTTGGTTACTTGTCTGTTACAACAGAAGGTTGTTAGTTACTTGTTTGTTACAACAGAATATTGTTGGTTACTTGTTTGTTATAACAGAAGATTGTTATTAACCTATATGTTACAACAGAAGGTTGTTGGTTACTTTGTCTGTTACAACTGGAGATTGTTGGTTATGTGTCTGTTAAACAGAAGATTGTTGGTTACTTGTCTGTTACAACATAAGGTTGTTGGTTATTTGTCTGTTACAAAAGAAGATTGTTTGTTAAGTGTCTGTTACAACAGAAGGTTGTTGGTTACTTGTCTGTTACAACAGAAGGTTGTTGGTTACGTGTCTGTTACAAAAGAAGATTGTTGGTTACTTGTCTGTTACAACAGAAGATTGTTAGTTACCTGTCTGTTACAAAAAAAGATTGTTGGTTACGTGTCTGTTACAAAAGAAGATTGTTGGTTACGTGTCTGTTACAAAAGAAGATTATTGGTTACGTGTCTGTTACAACAGAAGGTTGTTAGTTACTTGTCTGTTACAACAGAAGATTGTTGTTTACTTGTCTGTTATAACTGAAGATTGTTAATTACATGTCTGTTACAAAAGACTATTGTTGGTTACGTGTCTGTTACAACAGAAGGTTGTTAGTTACTTGTTTGTTACAACAGAAGATTGTTGGTTACTTGTTTGTTATAACAGAAGATTGTTATTAAAAAATATGTTACAACAGAAGGTTGTTGATTACTTTGTCTGTTACAACTGGAGATTGTTGGTTATGTGTCTGTTAAACAGAAGATTGTTGGTTACTTGTCTGTTACAACAGAAGGTTGTTGGTTATTTGTCTGTTACAAAAGAAGATTGTTGGTTAAGTGTCTGTTACAACAGAAGGTTGTTGGTTACTTGTCTGTTACAACAGAAGGTTGTTGGTTAAGTGTCTGTTACAAAAGAAGATTGTTGGTTACCTGTCTGTTACAAAAAAAGATTGTTGGTTACGTGTCTGTTACAAAAGAAGATTGTTGGTTACGTGTCTGTTACAAAAGAAGATTGTTGGTTACGTGTCTGTTACAACAGAAGGTTGTTGGTTACTTGTCTGTTACAACAGAAGGTTGTTGGTTACTTGTCTGTTACAACAGAAGGTTGTTGGTTTTTTGTCTGTTACAAAAGAAAATTGTTGGTTACGTGTCTGTTACAACAGAAGGTTGTTGGTTACTTGTCTGTTACAACAGAAGGTTGTTGGTTACGTGTCTGTTATAAAAAAAGAAGGTAATTGGTTACTTGTCTGTTACAACAGAAGATTGTTGTTTACTTGTCTGTTATAACAGAAGATTGTTGGTTCCTTGTCTTTTACAAAAGAAGTTTGTTGGTTACGTGTCTGTTACAACAGACGGTTGTTAGTTACTTGTCTGTTACAACAGAAGATTGTTGGTTACTTGTCTGTTACAACAGAAGATTGTTATTAACCTATTTGTTACAACAGAAGGTTGTTGGTTACTTTGTCTGTTACAACTGAAGATTGTTGGTTACTTGTCTGTTACAAAAGAAGATTGTTGGTTATTTGTCTGTTACAAAAGAAGATTGTTGTTTACTTGTCTGTTACAAAAGAAGATTGTTCGTTACGTGTCTGTTACAAAAGAAGATTGTTGGTTTTTTTGTCTGTTACAAAAGAAGATTGTTGGTTACTTGTCTGTTACAAAAGAAGATTGTTGGTTTCATGTCTGTTACAAAAGAAGATTGTTGGTTACGTGTCTGTTACAAAAGAAGATTGTTGGTTACGTGTCTGTTACAACAGAAGGTTGTTAGTTACTTGATTGTTACAACAGAAGATTGTTGGTTACTTGTTTGTTACAACAGAAGATTGTTATTAACCTATCTGTTACAACAGAAGGTTGTTGGTTACTTTGTCTGTTACAACTGGAGATTGTTGGTTATGTGTCTGTTAAACAGAAGATTGTTGGTTACTTGTCTGTTACAACAGAAGGTTGTTGGTTATTTGTCTGTTACAAAAGAAGATTGTTGGTTACGTGTCTGTTACAACAGAAGGTTGTTGGTTACGTGTCTGTTACAAAAGAAGATTGTTGGTTACTTGTCTGTTACAAAAGAAGATTGTTGGTTACCTGTCTGTTACAAAAAAAGATTGTTGGTTACGTGTCTGTTACAAAAGAAGATTGTTGGTTACATGTCTGTTACAAAAGAAGATTGTTGGTTACGTGTCTGTTACAAAAGAAGATTGTTGGTTACGTGTCTGTTACAAAAGAAGGTTGCTGGTTACTTGTCTGTTACAAAAGAAGATTGTTGGTTACGTGTCTGTTACAAAAGAAGATTGTTGGTTACTTGTCTGTTACAAAAGAAGATTGTTGGTTACTTGTCTGTTACAAAAGAAGATTGTTGGTTACTTGTCTGTTACAAAAGAAGATTGTTGGTTACTTGTCTGTTACAAAAGAAGATTGTTGGTTACATATCTGTTACAAGAGAAGATTGTTGGTTACGTGTCTGTTACAAAAGAAGATTGTTGGTTACGTGTCTGTTACAACAGAAGGTTGTTGGTTACTTGTCTGTTACAACAGAAGGTTGTTGGTTACTTTATCTGTTACAACTGGAGATTGTTGGTTACTTGTCTGTTACAACAGAAGGTTGTTGGTTATTTGTCTGTTACAAAAGAAGATTGTTGGTTACGTGTCTGTTACAACAGAAGGTTGTTGGTTACTTGTCTGTTACAACAGAAGGTTGTTGGTTACGTGTCTGTTACAAAAGAAGATTGTTGGTTACTTGTCTGTTACAAAAGAAGATTGTTGGTTACCTGTCTGTTACAAAAGAAGATTGTTGGTTACATGTCTGTTACAAAAGAAGATTGTTGGTTACGTGTCTGTTACAAAAGAAGATTGTTGGTTACGTGTCTGTTACAACAGAAGGTTGTTGGTTACTTGTCTGTTACAACAGAAGATTGTTAGTTACTTGTCTGTTACAACAGAAGGTTGTTGGTTTTTTGTCTGTTACAAAAGAAGATTGTTGGTTACGTGTCTGTTACAAAAGAAGATTGTTGGTTACGTGTCTGTTACAACAGAAGGTTTTTGGTTACTTGTCTGTTACAATAGAAGGTTGTTGGTTACGTGTCTGTTACAAAAGAAGGTTGGTTACTTGTCTGTTACAACAGAAGATTGTTGTTTACTTGTCTGTTATAACAGAAGATTGTTGGTTACTTGTCTGTTGCAAAAGAAGATTGTTGGTTACATGTCTGTTACAAAAGAAGATTGTTGGTTACGTGTCTGTTACAAAAGAAGATTGTTGGTTACATGTCTGTTCCAAAAGAATATTGTTGGTTACATGTCTGTTACAAAAGAAGATTGTTGGTTACATGTCTGTTACAAAAGAAGATTGTTGGTTACGTTCTGTTACAAAAGAAGATTGTTGGTTACATGTCTGTTACAAAAGAAGAGTGTTGGTTACGTGTCTTTTACAAAAGAAGATTGTTGGTTACACGTCTGTTACAAAAGAAGATTGTTGATTACGTGTCTGTTACAAAAGAAGATTGTTGGTTACTTGTCTGTTACAACAGAAGATTGTTGGTTACATGTCTGTTACAAAAGAAGATTGTTGGTTACTTGTCTGTTACAAAAGAAGATTGTTGGTTACTTGTCTGTTACAAAAGAAGATTGTTGGTTACTTGTCTGTTACAAAAGAAGATTGTTGGTTACTTGTCTGTTACAAAAGAAAATTGTTGGTTACGTGTCTGTTACAACAGAAGGTTGTTGGTTACTTGTCTGTTACAACAGAAGGTTGTTGGTTATTAGTCTGTTACAACAGAAGGTTGTTGGTTATTTGTCTGATACAAAAGAAGATTGTTGGTTACTTGTCTGTTACAACAGAAGGTTGTTGGTTATTTGTCTGTTACAAAAGAAGGTTGTTGGTTACTTGTCTTTACAACAGAAGATTGTTGTTTACTTGTCTGTTATAACTGAAGATTGTTGGTTACATGTCTGTTACAAAAGACGATTGTTGGTTACGTGTCTGTTACAACAGAAGGTTGTTAGTTACTTGATTGTTACAACAGAAGATTGTTGGTTACTTGTTTGTTACAACAGAAGATTGTTATTAACCTATCTGTTACAACTAAAAGATTGTTGGTTACTTTGTCTGTTACAACTGGAGATTGTTGGTTATGTGTCTGTTAAACAGAAGATTGTTGGTTACTTGTCTGTTACAACAGACGGTTGTTGGTTATTTGTCTGTTACAAAAGAAGATTGTTGGTTACGTGTCTGTTACAACAGAAGGTTGTTGGTTACGTGTCTGTTACAAAAGAAGATTGTTGGTTACTTGTCTGTTACAAAAGAAGATTGTTGGTTACCTGTCTGTTACAAAAGAAGATTGTTGGTTACATGTCTGTTACAAAAGAAGATTGTTGGTTACATGTCTGTTACAAAAGAAGGTTGTTGGTTACGTGTCTTTTACAAAAGAAGATTGTTGGTTACATGTCTGTTACAAAAGAAGATTGTTGGTTACATGTCTGTTACAAAAGAAGATTGTTGGTTACCTGTCTGTTACAAAAGACGAATGTTGGTTACATGTCTGTTACAAAAGAAGATTGTTGGTTACATGTCTGTTACAAAAGAAGATTGTTGTTTACGTGTCTGTTACAAAAGAAGATTGTTGGTTACATGTCTGTTACAAAAGAAGATTGTTGGTTACGTGTCTTTTACAAAAGAAGATTGTTAGTTACATGTCTGTTACAAAAGAAGATTGTTGGTTACGTGTCTGTTACAAAAGAAGATTGTTGGTTACGTGTCTGTTACAAAAGAAGGTTGCTGGTTACTTGTCTGTTACAAAAGAAGATTGTTGATTACGTGTCTGTTACAAAAGAAGATTGTTGGTTACTTGTCTGTTACAAAAGAAGATTGTTGGTTACGTGTCTGTTACAAAAGAAGATTGTTGGTTTTTTGTCTGTTACAAAAGAAGATTGTTGGTTACTTGTCTGTTACAAAAGAAGATTGTTGGTTCCATGTCTGTTACAAAAGAAGATTGTTGGTTACGTGTCTGTTACAACAGAAGATTGTTGGTTACGTGTCTGTTACAACAGAAGGTTGTTGGTTACTTGTCTGTTACAACAGAAGGTTGTTGGTTACTTTATCTGTTACAACTGGAGATTGTTGGTTACTTGTCTGTTACAACAGAAGGTTGTTGGTTATTTGTCTGTTACAAAAGAAGATTGTTGGTTACGTGTCTGTTACAACAGAAGGTTGTTGGTTACTTGTCTGTTACAACAGAAGTTTGTTGGTTACGTATCTGTTACAAAAGAAGATTGTTGGTTACTTGTCTGTTACAAAAGAAGATTGTTGGTTACCTGTCTGTTACAAAAGAAGATTGTTGGTTACATGTCTGTTACAAAAGAAGATTGTTGGTTACGTGTCTGTTACAAAAGAAGATTGTTGGTTACGTGTCTGTTACAACAGAAGGTTGTTGGTTACTTGTCTGTTACAACAGAAGATTGTTGGTTACTTGTCTGTTACAACAGAAGGTTGTTGGTTTTTTGTCTGTTACAAAAGAAGATTGTTGGTTACGTGTCTGTTACAAAAGAAGATTGTTGGTTACGTGTCTGTTACAACAGAAGATTTTTGGTTACTTGTCTGTTACAACAGAAGGTTGTTGGTTACGTGTCTGTTACAAAAGAAGGTTGTTGGTTACTTGTCTGTTACAACAGAAGATTGTTAGTTACATGTCTGTTACAAAAGAAGATTGTTGGTTACGTGTCTGTTACAAAAGAAGATTGTTGGTTACGTGTCTGTTACAAAAGAAGGTTGTTGGTTACTTGTCTGTTACAAAAGAAGATTGTTGGTTACGTGTCTGTTACAAAAGAAGATTGTTGGTTACTTGTCTGTTACAAAAGAAGATTGTTGGTTACTTGTCTGTTACAAAAGAAGATTGTTGGTTACTTGTCTGTTACAAAAGAAGATTGTTGGTTACTTGTCTGTTACAAAAGAAGATTGTTGGTTACATATCTGTTACAAGAGAAGATTGTTGGTTACGTGTCTGTTACAAAAGAAGATTGTTGGTTACGTGTCTGTTACAACAGAAGGTTGTTGGTTACTTGTCTGTTACAACAGAAGGTTGTTGGTTACTTTATCTGTTACAACTGGAGATTGTTGGTTACTTGTCTGTTACAACAGAAGGTTGTTGGTTATTTGTCTGTTACAAAAGAAGATTGTTGGTTACGTGTCTGTTACAACACAAGGTTGTTGGTTACTTGTCTGTTACAACAGAAGGTTGTTGGTTACGTGTCTGTTACAGAAGAAGATTGTTGGTTACTTGTCTGTTACAAAAGAAGATTGTTGGTTACCTGTCTGTTACAAAAGAAGATTGTTGGTTACATGTCTGTTACAAAAGAAGATTGTTGGTTACGTGTCTGTTACAAAAGAAGATTGTTGGGTACGTGTCTGTTACAACAGAAGGTTGTTGGTTACTTGTCTGTTACAACAGAAGATTGTTGGTTACATGTCTGTTACAAAAGAAGATTGTTGGTTACCTGTCTGTTACAAAAGACGAATGTTGGTTACATGTCTGTTACAAAAGAAGATTGTTGGTTACATGTCTGTTACAAAAGAAGATTGTTGTTTACGTGTCTGTTACAAAAGAAGATTGTTGGTTACATGTCTGTTACAAAAGAAGATTGTTGGTTACGTGTCTTTTACAAAAGAAGATTGTTAGTTACATGTCTGTTACAAAAGAAGATTGTTGGTTACGTGTCTGTTACAAAAGAAGATTGTTGGTTACGTGTCTGTTACAAAAGAAGGTTGTTGGTTACTTGTCTGTTACAAAAGAAGATTGTTGGTTACGTGTCTGTTACAAAAGAAGATTGTTGGTTACTTGTCTGTTACAAAAGAAGATTGTTGGTTACGTGTCTGTTACAAAAGAAGATTGTTGGTTTTTTGTCTGTTACAAAAGAAGATTGTTGGTTACTTGTCTGTTACAAAAGAAGATTGTTGGTTACATGTCTGTTACAAAAGAAGATTGTTGGTTACGTGTCTGTTACAACAGAAGATTGTTGGTTACGTGTCTGTTACAACAGAAGGTTGTTGGTTACTTGTCTGTTACAACAGAAGGTTGTTGGTTACTTTGTCTGTTACAACTGGAGATTGTTGGTTACTTGTCTGTTACAACAGAAGGTTGTTGGTTATTTGTCTGTTACAAAAGAAGATTGTTGGTTACGTGTCTGTTACAACAGAAGGTTGTTGGTTACTTGTCTGTTACAACAGAAGTTTGTTGGTTACGTGTCTGTTACAAAAGAAGATTGTTGGTTACTTGTCTGTTACAAAAGAAGATTGTTGGTTACCTGTCTGTTACAAAAGAAGATTGTTGGTTACATGTCTGTTACAAAAGAAGATTGTTGGTTACGTGTCTGTTACAAAAGAAGATTGTTGGTTACGTGTCTGTTACAACAGAAGGTTGTTGGTTACTTGTCTGTTACAACAGAAGATTGTTGGTTACTTGTCTGTTACAACAGAAGGTTGTTGGTTTTTTGTCTGTTACAAAAGAAGATTGTTGGTTACGTGTCTGTTACAAAAGAAGATTGTTGGTTACGTGTCTGTTACAACAGAAGATTTTTGGTTACTTGTCTGTTACAACAGAAGGTTGTTGGTTACGTGTCTGTTACAAAAGAAGGTTGTTGGTTACTTGTCTGTTACAACAGAAGATTGTTGGTTACATGTCTGTTACAAAAGAAGATTGTTGGTTACGTGTCTGTTACAAAAGAAGATTGTTGGTTACGTGTCTGTTACAAAAGAAGGTTGTTGGTTACTTGTCTGTTACAAAAGAAGATTGTTGGTTACGTGTCTGTTACAAAAGAAGATTGTTGGTTACTTGTCTGTTACAAAAGAAGATTGTTGGTTACTTGTCTGTTACAAAAGAAGATTGTTGGTTACTTGTCTGTTACAAAAGAAGATTGTTGGTTACTTGTCTGTTACAAAAGAAGATTGTTGGTTACATATCTGTTACAAGAGAAGATTGTTGGTTACGTGTCTGTTACAAAAGAAGATTGTTGGTTACGTGTCTGTTACAACAGAAGGTTGTTGGTTACTTGTCTGTTACAACAGAAGGTTGTTGGTTACTTTATCTGTTACAACTGGAGATTGTTGGTTACTTGTCTGTTACAACAGAAGGTTGTTGGTTATTTGTCTGTTACAAAAGAAGATTGTTGGTTACGTGTCTGTTACAACAGAAGGTTGTTGGTTACTTGTCTGTTACAACAGAAGGTTGTTGGTTACGTGTCTGTTACAAAAGAAGATTGTTGGTTACTTGTCTGTTACAAAAGAAGATTGTTGGTTACCTGTCTGTTACAAAAGAAGATTGTTGGTTACATGTCTGTTACAAAAGAAGATTGTTGGTTACGTGTCTGTTACAAAAGAAGATTGTTGGGTACGTGTCTGTTACAACAGAAGGTTGTTGGTTACTTGTCTGTTACAACAGAAGATTGTTAGTTACTTGTCTGTTACAACAGAAGGTTGTTGGTTTTTTGTCTGTTACAAAAGAAGATTGTTGGTTACGTGTCTGTTACAAAAGAAGATTGTTGGTTACGTGTCTGTTACAACAGAAGGTTTTTGGTTACTTGTCTGTTACAATAGAAGGTTGTTGGTTACGTGTCTGTTACAAAAGAAGGTTGTTGGTTACTTGTCTGTTACAACAGAAGATTGTTGTTTACTTGTCTGTTATAACAGAAGATTGTTGGTTACTTTTCTGTTGCAAAAGAAGATTGTTGGTTACATGTCTGTTACAAAAGAAGATTGTTGGTTACGTGTCTGTTACAAAAGAAGATTGTTGGTTACATGTCTGTTCCAAAAGAAGATTGTTGGTTACATGTCTGTTACAAAAGAAGATTGTTGGTTACATGTCTGTTACAAAAGAAGATTGTTGGTTACGTTCTGTTACAAAAGAAGATTGTTGGTTACATGTCTGTTACAAAAGAAGAGTGTTGGTTACGTGTCTTTTACAAAAGAAGTTTGTTGGTTACACTTCTGTTACAAAAGAAGATTGTTGATTACGTGTCTGTTACAAAAGAAGATTGTTGGTTACTTGTCTGTTACAACAGAAGATTGTTGGTTACATGTCTGTTACAAAAGAAGATTGTTGGTTACTTGTCTGTTACAAAAGAAGATTGTTGGTTACTTGTCTGTTACAAAAGAAGATTGTTGGTTACTTGTCTGTTACAAAAGAAGATTGTTGGTTACTTGTCTGTTACAAAAGAAAATTGTTGGTTACGTGTCTGTTACAACAGAAGGTTGTTGGTTACTTGTCTGTTACAACAGAAGGTTGTTGGTTATTAGTCTGTTACAACAGAAGGTTGTTGGTTATTTGTCTGTTACAAAAGAAGATTGTTGGTTACTTGTCTGTTACAACAGAAGGTTGTTGGTTATTTGTCTGATACAAAAGAAGATTGTTGGTTACTTGTCTGTTACAACAGAAGGTTGTTGGTTATTTGTCTGTTACAAAAGAAGTTTGTTGGTTACTTGTCTGTTACAACAGAAGATTGTTGTTTACTTGTCTGTTATAACTGAAGATTGTTGGTTACATGTCTGTTACAAAAGACGATTGTTGGTTACGTGTCTGTTACAACAGAAGATTGTTAGTTACTTGATTGTTACAACAGAAGATTGTTGGTTACTTGTTTGTTACAACAGAAGATTGTTATTAACCTATCTGTTACAACTAAAAGATTGTTGGTTATGTGTCTGTTAAACAGAAGATTGTTGGTTACTTGTCTGTTACAACAGACGGTTGTTGGTTATTTGTCTGTTACAAAAGAAGATTGTTGGTTACGTGTCTGTTAAAACAGAAGGTTGTTGGTTACGTGTCTGTTACAAAAGAAGATTGTTGGTTACTTGTCTGTTACAAAAGAAGATTGTTGGTTACCTGTCTGTTACAAAAAAAGATTGTTGGTTACGTGTCTGTTACAAAAGAAGATTGTTGGTTACGTGTCTGTTACAAAAGAAGATTGTTGGTTACGTGTCTGTTACAACAGAAGGTTGTTGGTTACTTGTCTGTTACAACAGAAGGTTGTTGGTTACTTGTCTGTTACAACAGAAGGTTGTTGGTTTTTTGTCTGTTACAAAAGAAGATTGTTGGTTACGTGTCTGTTACAACAGAAGGTTGTTGGTTACTTGTCTGTTACAACAGAAGGTTGTTGGTTACGTGTCTGTTACAAAAGAAGGTTGTTGGTTACTTGTATGTTACAACAGAAGATTGTTGTTTACTTGTCTGTTATAACAGAAGATTGTTGGTTACTTATCTGTTACAAAAGAAGATTGTTGGTTACGTGTCTGTTACAACAGAAGGTTGTTAGTTACTTGTCTGTTACAACATAAGATTTTTGTTTACTTGTCTGTTATAACTGAAGATTGTTGATTACATGTCTGTTACAAAAGACGATTGTTGGTTACTTGTCTGTTACAACAGAAGGTTGTTAGTTACTTGTTTGTTACAACAGAAGATTGTTGGTTACTTGTTTGTTATAACAGAAGATTGTTATTAACCTATATGTTACAACAGAAGGTTGTTGGTTACTTGTCTGTTACAACAGAAGTTTGTTAGTTACTTGTCTGTTACAACAGAAGGTTGTTGGTTTTTTGTCTGTTACAAAAGAAGATTGTTGGTTACGTGTCTGTTACAAAAGAAGATTGTTGGTTACGTGTCTGTTACAACAGAAGGTTTTTGGTTACTTGTCTGTTACAATAGAAGGTTGTTGGTTACGTGTCTGTTACAAAAGAAGGTTCTTGGTTACTTGTCTGTTACAACAGAAGATTGTTGTTTACTTGTCTGTTATAACAGAAGATTGTTGGTTACTTGTCTGTTGCAAAAGAAGATTGTTGGTTACATGTCTGTTACAAAAGAAGATTGTTGGTTACGTGTCTGTTACAAAAGAAGATTGTTGGTTACATGTCTGTTCCAAAAGAAGATTGTTGGTTACATGTCTGTTACAAAAGAAGATTGTTGGTTACATGTCTGTTACAAAAGAAGATTGTTGGTTACGTTCTGTTACAAAAGAAGATTGTTGGTTACATGTCTGTTACAAAAGAAGAGTGTTGGTTACGTGTCTTTTACAAAAGAAGATTGTTGGTTACACGTCTGTTACAAAAGAAGATTGTTGATTACGTGTCTGTTACAAAAGAAGATTGTTGGTTACTTGTCTGTTACAACAGAAGATTGTTGGTTACATGTCTGTTACAAAAGAAGATTGTTGGTTACTTGTCTGTTACAAAAGAAGATTGTTGGTTACTTGTCTGTTACAAAAGAAGATTGTTGGTTACTTGTCTGTTACAAAAGAAGATTGTTGGTTACTTGTCTGTTACAAAAGAAAATTGTTGGTTACGTGTCTGTTACAACAGAAGGTTGTTGGTTACTTGTCTGTTACAAAAGAAGGTTGTTGGTTATTAGTCTGTTACAACAGAAGGTTGTTGGTTATTTGTCTGATACAAAAGAAGATTGTTGGTTACTTGTCTGTTACAACAGAAGGTTGTTGGTTATTTGTCTGTTACAAAAGAAGGTTGTTGGTTACTTGTCTGTTACAACAGAAGATTGTTGTTTACTTGTCTGTTATAACTGAAGATTGTTGGTTACATGTCTGTTACAAAAAACGATTGTTGGTTACGTGTCTGTTACAACAGAAGGTTGTTAGTTACTTGATTGTTACAACAGAAGATTGTTGGTTACTTGTTTGTTACAACAGAAGATTGTTATTAACCTATCTGTTACAACTAAAAGATTGTTGGTTACTTTGTCTGTTACAACTGGAGATTGTTGGTTATGTGTCTGTTAAACAGAAGATTGTTGGTTACTTGTCTGTTACAACAGACGGTTGTTGGTTATTTGTCTGTTACAAAAGAAGATTGTTGGTTACGTGTCTGTTACAACAGAAGGTTGTTGGTTACGTGTCTGTTACAAAAGAAGATTGTTGGTTACTTGTCTGTTACAAAAGAAGATTGTTGGTTACCTGTCTGTTACAAAAAAAGATTGTTGGTTACGTGTCTGTTACAAAAGAAGATTGTTGGTTACGTGTCTGTTACAAAAGAAGATTGTTGGTTACGTGTCTGTTACAACAGAAGGTTGTTGGTTACTTGTCTGTTACAACAGAAGGTTGTTGGTTACTTGTCTGTTACAACAGAAGGTTGTTGGTTTTTTGTCTGTTACAAAAGAAGATTGTTGGTTACGTGTCTGTTACAACAGAAGGTTGTTGGTTACTTGTCTGTTACAACAGAAGGTTGTTGGTTACGTGTCTGTTACAAAAGAAGGTTGTTGGTTACTTGTATGTTACAACAGAAGATTGTTGTTTACTTGTCTGTTATAACAGAAGATTGTTGGTTACTTATCTGTTACAAAAGAAGATTGTTGGTTACGTGTCTGTTACAACAGAAGGTTGTTAGTTACTTGTCTGTTACAACATAAGATTTTTGTTTACTTGTCTGTTATAACTGAAGATTGTTGATTACATGTCTGTTACAAAAGACGATTGTTGGTTACTTGTCTGTTACAACAGAAGGTTGTTAGTTACTTGTTTGTTACAACAGAAGATTGTTGGTTTCTTGTTTGTTATAACAGAAGATTGTTATTAACCTATATGTTACAACAGAAGGTTGTTGGTTACTTGTCTGTTACAAAAGAAGATTGTTGGTTACTTGTCTGTTACAACAGAAGATTGTTGGTTACCTGTCTGTTACAAAAAAAGATTGTTGGTTACGTGTCTGTTACAAAAGAAGATTGTTGGTTACGTGTCTGTTACAAAAGAAGATTGTTGGTTACGTGTCTGTTACAACAGAAGGTTGTTAGTTACTTGTCTGTTACAACAGAAGATTGTTGTTTACTTGTCTGTTATAACTGAAGATTGTTGGTTACATGTCTGTTACAAAAGACTATTGTTGGTTACATGTCTGTTACAACAGAAGGTTGTTAGTTACTTGTTTGTTACAACAGAAGATTGTTGGTTACTTGTTTGTTATAACAGAAGATTGTTATTAACCTATCTGTTACAACAGAAGGTTGTTGATTACTTTGTCTGTTACAACTGGAGATTGTTGGTTATGTGTCTGTTAAACAGAAGATTGTTGGTTACTTGTCTGTTACAACAGAAGGTTGTTAGTTACTTGTTTGTTACAACAGAAGATTGTTGGTTACTTGTTTGTTATAACAGAAGATTGTTATTAACCTGTCTGTTACAACAGAAGGTTGTTGGTTACTTGTCTGTTACAACAGAAGATTGTTAGTTACTTGTCTGTTACAACAGAAGGTTGTTGGTTTTTGTCTGTTACAAAAGAAGATTGTTGGTTACGTGTCTGTTACAAAAGAAGATTGTTGGTTACGTGTCTGTTACAACAGAAGGTTTTTGGTTACTTGTCTGTTACAATAGAAGGTTGTTGGTTACGTGTCTGTTACAAAAGAAGGTTGTTGGTTACTTGTCTGTTACAACAGAAGATTGTTGTTTACTTGTCTGTTATAACAGAAGATTGTTGGTTACTTGTCTGTTGCAAAAGAAGATTGTTGGTTACATGTCTGTTACAAAAGAAGATTGTTGGTTACGTGTCTGTTACAAAAGAAGATTGTTGGTTACATGTCTGTTCCAAAAGAAGATTGTTGGTTACATGTCTGTTACAAAAGAAGATTGTTGGTTACATGTCTGTTACAAAAGAAGATTGTTGGTTACGTTCTGTTACAAAAGAAGATTGTTGGTTACATGTCTGTTACAAAAGAAGAGTGTTGGTTACGTGTCTTTTACAAAAGAAGATTGTTGGTTACACGTCTGTTACAAAAGAAGATTGTTGATTACGTGTCTGTTACAAAAGAAGATTGTTGGTTACTTGTCTGTTACAACAGAAGATTGTTGGTTACATGTCTGTTACAAAAGAAGATTGTTGGTTACTTGTCTGTTACAAAAGAAGATTGTTGGTTACTTGTCTGTTACAAAAGAAGATTGTTGGTTACTTGTCTGTTACAAAAGAAGATTGTTGGTTACTTGTCTGTTACAAAAGAAAATTGTTGGTTACGTGTCTGTTACAACAGAAGGTTGTTGGTTACTTGTCTGTTACAAAAGAAGGTTGTTGGTTACGTGTCTGTTACAACAGAAGGTTGTTGGTTATTTGTCTGATACAAAAGAAGATTGTTGGTTACTTGTCTGTTACAACAGAAGGTTGTTGGTTATTTGTCTGTTACAAAAGAAGGTTGTTGGTTACTTGTCTGTTACAACAGAAGATTGTTGTTTACTTGTCTGTTATAACTGAAGATTGTTGGTTACATGTCTGTTACAAAAGACGATTGTTGGTTACGTGTCTGTTACAACAGAAGGTTGTTAGTTACTTGATTGTTACAACAGAAGATTGTTGGTTACTTGTTTGTTACAACAGAAGATTGTTATTAACCTATCTGTTACAACTAAAAGATTGTTGGTTACTTTGTCTGTTACAACTGGAGATTGTTGGTTATGTGTCTGTTAAACAGAAGATTGTTGGTTACTTGTCTGTTACAACAGACGGTTGTTGGTTATTTGTCTGTTACAAAAGAAGATTGTTGGTTACGTGTCTGTTACAACAGAAGGTTGTTGGTTACGTGTCTGTTACAAAAGAAGATTGTTGGTTACTTGTCTGTTACAAAAGAAGATTGTTGGTTACCTGTCTGTTACAAAAAAAGATTGTTGGTTACGTGTCTGTTACAAAAGAAGATTGTTGGTTACGTGTCTGTTACAAAAGAAGATTGTTGGTTACGTGTCTGTTACAACAGAAGGTTGTTGGTTACTTGTCTGTTACAACAGAAGGTTGTTGGTTACTTGTCTGTTACAACAGAAGGTTGTTGGTTTTTTGTCTGTTACAAAAGAAGATTGTTGGTTACGTGTCTGTTACAACAGAAGGTTGTTGGTTACTTGTCTGTTACAACAGAAGGTTGTTGGTTACGTGTCTGTTACAAAAGAAGGTTGTTGGTTACTTGTATGTTACAACAGAAGATTGTTGTTTACTTGTCTGTTATAACTGAAGATTGTTGATTACATGTCTGTTACAAAAGACGATTGTTGGTTACTTGTCTGTTACAACAGAAGGTTGTTAGTTACTTGTTTGTTACAACAGAAGATTGTTGGTTTCTTGTTTGTTATAACAGAAGATTGTTATTAACCTATCTGTTACAACAGAAGGTTGTTGGTTACTTTGTCTGTTACAACTGGAGATTGTTGGTTATGTGTCTGTTAAACAGAAGATTGTTGGTTACTTGTCTGTTACAACAGAAGATTGTTGGTTATTTGTCTGTTACAAAAGAAGATTGTTTGTTAAGTGTCTGTTACAACAGAAGGTTGTTGGTTACTTGTCTGTTACAACAGAAGGTTGTTGGTTACGTGTCTGTTACAAAAGAAGATTGTTGGTTACTTGTCTGTTACAACAGAAGATTGTTGGTTACCTGTCTGTTACAAAAAAGATTGTTGGTTACGTGTCTGTTACAAAAGAAGATTGTTGGTTACGTGTCTGTTACAAAAGAAGATTGTTGGTTACGTGTCTGTTACAACAGAAGGTTGTTAGTTACTTGTCTGTTACAACAGAAGATTGTTGTTTACTTGTCTGTTATAACTGAAGATTGTTAATTACATGTCTGTTACAAAAGACTATTGTTGGTTACGTGTCTGTTACAACAGAAGGTTGTTAGTTACTTGTTTGTTACAACAGAAGATTGTTGGTTACTTGTTTGTTATAACAGAAGTTTGTTATTAACCTATCTGTTACAACAGAAGGTTGTTGATTACTTGTCTGTTACAACTGGAGATTGTTGGTTATGTGTCTGTTAAACAGACGATTGTTGGTTACTTGTCTGTTACAACAGAAGGTTGTTGGTTATTTGTCTGTTACAAAAGAAGATTGTTGGTTAAGTGTCTGTTACAACAGAAGGTTGTTGGTTACTTGTCTGTTACAACAGAAGGTTGTTGGTTAAGTGTCTGTTACAAAAGAAGATTGTTGGTTACATGTCTGTTACAAAAGAAGATTGTTGGTTACCTGTCTGTTACAAAAAAAGATTGTTGGTTACGTGTCTGTTACAAAAGAAGATTGTTGGTTTCGTGTCTGTTACAAAAGAAGATTGTTGGTTACGTGTCTGTTACAACAGAAGGTTGTTGGTTTCTTGTCTGTTACAACAGAAGGTTGTTGGTTACTTGTCTGTTACAACAGAAGGTTGTTGGTTTTTTGTCTGTTACAAAAGAAGATTGTTGGTTACGTGTCTGTTACAACAGAAGGTTGTTGGTTACTTGTCTGTTACAACAGAAGGTTGTTGGTTACGTGTCTGTTACAAAAGAAGGTAATTGGTTACTTGTCTGTTACAACAGAAGATTGTTGTTTACTTGTCTGTTATAACAGAAACTTATAACTTGTCTGGGGTTAAACAAGGATGTATTTTATCGCCCTTGTTATTTGGAATTGTTATGGACTTCATAATGAAGAAATGCTGCACTGGTAATAAAGGCATCGAATGGATACAAGGAGACCATTTGGAGGACCTGGACTTTGCTGATGACATAGTTCTCATCAGCAATCAGATAAAAACGATGCAGGAAAACACAAATGAACTATCATCAATAGCCAGCAAAATTGGGCTTGAGGTCAATCATGAAAAGACTAAAGTCATGAAAAGTTTAATTCCAACAAGTGACAAAATATACATGGAAAGCAAACCAGTAGAAGAGATCGATCACTTCATCTATCTTGGAAGTCACATTGATCGAGAAGGGGATACGAGCAAAGAAATTAGAATCAGACTGGCTAAAGCAGCAATGTCTTTCAGAAGCCTTGAAAAGTTGTGGAAATCAAAACTCATTAGCACAAACACAAAACTTAGGCTATTCAAATCAAATGTACTATCAACCCTTACGTATGCGTGTGAAAGCTGGAAAACAACAAGAGATATAGAAACAAAGTTGAAACGCATTCGAAAATAAATGTCTAAGGAAAATACTTGGTATAGAATGGAACGAATTCAAAACAAACGAGGAAATTAGAGAAATCGCCAATCAACCACTAATATCTTCAGTAATAAAGAAAAGACGATGGTCATACGTTGGACATGTGATGAGAAGAGATAATAATCGAATAGCAAAGCAAGCCCTCATATGGGAAACAACAGGTAAAAGAAAAAGAGGAAGACCCAGGGAGACACTGAGAAGAACATTGATGAGAGAGGCAAGAGCAGCAGGAATCGGCTCCCTCAATGAGATAGAACTGCTTGCACAGAACAGAGACAGATGGCG